>CAKLCT010000016.1:0-40024 GCA_921293015.1 Phorcus lineatus
GAATCTGACAGGAAATTGGTATTGCTCAATCGATAGAACACAATGTGATGTACATTTGATGAAAGTTTGGTTAGAAACTATGCATTTTTAAGAAAGTTATCGCGCTGGCTACAACAATATGCATATATTGGACATAGTCTTTTTCCGCGATTTTGGTCAAAATCAGCTTTCTGTACCTGTTTAAGCTCGAATCTGGATCCCAAACCAAGCAGATTCTGACAGGAAATTGGTATTGCTCAATCGATAGAACACAATGTGATGTACATTTGATGAAAGTTTGGTTTAGAAATATGCATTTTTAAGAAAGTTATCGCGCTCGCTTACAACAATATGCATATATTGGACATAGTCTTTTTCCGCGATTTTGGTCAAAATCAGCTATCTGTACCTGTTTAAGCTCGAATCTGGAGCCCAAACCAAGAATTCTGACAGGAAATTGGTATTGCTCAATCGATAGAACACAATGTGATGTACATTTGATGAAAGTTTGGTTTAGAAATATGCATTTTTAAGAAAGTTATCGCGCTCGCTACAACAATATGCATATATTGGACATAGTCTTTTTCCGCGATTTTGGTCAAAATCAGCTATCTGTACCTGTTTAAGCTCGAATCTGGAGCCCAAACCAAGAATCTGACAGGAAATTGGTATTGCTCAATCGATAGAACACAATGTGATGTACATTTGATGAAAGTTTGGTTTAGAAATATGCATTTTTAAGAAAGTTATCGCGCTCGCTACAACAATATGCATATATTGGACATAGTCTTTTTCCGCGATTTTGGTCAAAATCAGCTATCTGTACCTGTTTAAAGCTCGAATCTGGAGCCCAAACCAAGAATCTGACAGGAAATTGGTATTGCTCAATCGATAGAACACAATGTGATGTACATTTGATGAAAGTTTGGTTTAGAAATATGCATTTTTAAGAAAGTTATCGCGCTCGCTACAACAATATGCATATATGGACATAGTCTTTTTCCGCGATTTTGGTCAAAATCAGCTATCTGTACCTGTTTAAGCTCGAATCTGGAGCCCAAACCAAGAATCTGACAGGAAATTGGTATTGCTCAATCGATAGAACACAATGTGATGTACATTTGATGAAAGTTTGGTTTAGAAATATGCATTTTTAAGAAAGTTATCGCGCTCGCTACAACAATATGCATATATTGGACATAGTCTTATTCCGCGATTTTGGTCAAAATCAGCTATCTGTACCTGTTTAAGCTCGAATCTGGAGCCCAAACCAAGAATCTGACAGGAAATTGGTATTGCTCAATCGATAGAACACAATGTGATGTACATTTGATGAAAGTTTGGTTTAGAAATATGCATTTTTAAGAAAGTTATCGCGCTCGTTACAACAATATGCATATATTGGACATAGTCTTATTCCGCGATTTTGGTCAAAATCAGCTATCTGTACCTGTTTAAGCTCGAATCTGGAGCCCAAACCAAGAATCTGACAGGAAATTGGTATTGCTCAATCGATAGAACACAATGTGATGTACATTTGATGAAAGTTTGGTTTAGAAATATGCATTTTTAAGAAAGTTATCGCGCTCGTTACAACAATATGCATATATTGGACATAGTCTTTTTCCGCGATTTTGGTCAAAATCAGCTATCTGTACCTGTTTAAGCTCGAATCTGGAGCCCAAACCAAGAATCTGACAGGAAATTGGTATTGCTCAATCGATAGAACACAATGTGATGTACTTTTGATGAAAGTTTGGTTAGAAATATGCATTTTTAAGAAGTTATCGCGCTCGTTACAACAATATGCATATATTGGACATAGTCTTTTTCCGCAATTTTGGTCAAAATCAGCTATCTGTACCTGTTTAAGCTCGAATCTGGAGCCCAAACCAAGAATATGACAGGAAATTGGTATTGCTCAATCGATAGAACACAATGTGATGTACATTTGATGAAAGTTTGGTTTAGAAATATGCATTTTTAAGAAGTTATCGCGCTCGCTACAACATTATGCATATATTGGACATAGTCTTTTTCCGCGATTTTGGTCAAAATCAGCTATCTGTACCTGTTTAAGCTCGAATCTGGAGCCCAAACCAAGAATCTGACAGGAAATTGGTATTGCTCAATCGATAGAACACAATGTGATGTACATTTGATGAAAGTTTGGTTTAGAAATATGCATTTTTAAGAAAGTTATCGCGCTGGCTACAACAATATGCATATATTGGACATAGTCTTTTTCCGCGATTTTGGTCAAAATCAGCTATCTGTACCTGTTTAAGCTCGAATCTGGATCCCAAACCAAGAATTTGACAGGAAATCGGTATTGCTCAATCGATAGAACACAATGTGATGTACATTTGATGAAAGTTTGGTTTAGAAATATGCATTTTTAAGAAAGTTATCGCGCTCGTTACAACAATATGCATATATTGGACATAGTCTTTTTCCGCGATTTTGGTCAAAATCAGCTATCTGTACCTGTTTAAGCTCGAATCTGGAGCCCAAACCAAGAATCTGACAGGAAATTGGTATTGCTCAATCGATAGAACACAATGTGATGTACATTTGATGAAAGTTTGGTTTAGAAATATGCATTTTTAAGAATGTTATCGCGCTCGCTACAACAATATGCATATATTGGACATAGTCTTTTTCCGCGATTTTGGTCAAAATCAGCTATCTGTACCTGTTTAAGCTCGAATCTGGAGCCCAAACCAAGAATCTGACAGGAAATTGGTATTGCTCAATCGATAGAACACAATGTGATGTACATTTGATGAAAGTTTGGTTTAGAAATATGCATTTTTAAGAAAGTTATCGCGCTCGCTACAACATTATGCATATATTGGACATAGTCTTTTTCCGCGATTTTGGTCAAAATCAGCTATCTGTACCTGTTTAAGCTCGAATCTGGAGCCCAAACCAAGAATCTGACAGGAAATTGGTATTGCTCAATCGATAGAACACAATGTGATGTACATTTGATGAAAGTTTGGTTTAGAAATATGCATTTTTAAGAAAGTTATCGCGCTGGCTACAACAATATGCATATATTGGACATAGTCTTTTTCCGCGATTTTGGTCAAAATCAGCTATCTGTACCTGTTTAAGCTCGAATCTGGAGCCCTAAACCAAGAATCTGACAGGAAATTGGTATTGCTCAATCGATAGAACACAATGTGATGTACTTTTGATGAAAGTTTGGTTTAGAAATATGCATTTTTAAGAAAGTTATCGCGCTCGTTACAACAATATGCATATATTGGACATAGTCTTTTTCCGCGATTTTGGTCAAAATCAGCTATCTGTACCTGTTTAAGCTCGAATCTGGAGCCAAACCAAGAATCTGACAGGAAATTGGTATTGCTCAATCGATAGAACACAATGTGATGTACATTTGATGAAAGTTTGGTTTAGAAATATGCATTTTTTAAGAAAGTTATCGCGCTCGTTACAACAATATGCATATATTGGACATAGTCTTATTCCGCGATTTTGGTCAAAATCAGCTATCTGTACCTGTTTAAGCTCGAATCTGGAGCCCAAACCAAGAATCTGACAGGAAATTGGTATTGCTCAATCGATAGAACACAATGTGATGTACATTTGATGAAAGTTTGGTTTAGAAATATGCATTTTTAAGAAAGTTATCGCGCTCGTTACAACAATATGCATATATTGGACATAGTCTTTTTCCGCGATTTTGGTCAAAATCAGCTATCTGTACCTGTTTAAGCTCGAATCTGGAGCCCAAACCAAGAATCTGACAGGAAATTGGTATTGCTCAATCGATAGAACACAATGTGATGTACATTTGATGAAAGTTTGGTTTAGAAATATGCATTTTTAAGAAAGTTATCGCGCTCGCTACAACAATATGCATATATTGGACATAGTCTTTTTCCGCGATTTTGGTCAAAATCAGCTATCTGTACCTGTTTAAGCTCGAATCTGGAGCCCAAACCAAGAATCTGACAGGAAATTGGTATTGCTCAATCGATAGAACACAATGTGATGTACATTTGATGAAAGTTTGGTTTAGAAATATGCATTTTTAAGAAAGTTATCGCGCTCGGTACAACAATATGCATATATTGGACATAGTCTTTTTCCGCGATTTTGGTCAAAATCAGCTATCTGTACCTGTTTAAGCTCGAATCTGGAGCCCAAACCAAGAATCTGACAGGAAATTGGTATTGCTCAATCGATAGAACACAATGTGATGTACATTTGATGAAAGTTTGGTTTAGAAATATGCATTTTTAAGAAAGTTATCGCGCTCGCTACAACAATATGCATATATTGGACATAGTCTTTTTCCCGCGATTTTGGTCAAAATCAGCTATCTGTACCTGTTTAAGCTCGAATCTGGAGCCCAAACCAAGAATCTGACAGGAAATTGGTATTGCTCAATCGATAGAACACAATGTGATGTACATTTGATGAAAGTTTGGTTTAGAAATATGCATTTTTAAGAAAGTTATCGCGCTCGTTACAACAATATGCATATATTGGACATAGTCTTTTTCCGCGATTTTGGTCAAAATCAGTTATCTGTACCTGTTTAAGCTCGAATCTGGAGCCCAAACCAAGAATCTGACAGGAAATTGGTATTGCTCAATCGATAGAACACAATGTGATGTACATTTGATGAAAGTTTGGTTTAGAAATATGCATTTTTAAGAAAGTTATCGCGCTCGCTACAACATTATGCATATATTGGACATAGTCTTTTTCCGCGATTTTGGTCAAAATCAGCTATCTGTACCTGTTTAAGCTCGAATCTGGAGCCCAAACCAAGAATCTGACAGGAAATTGGTATTGCTCAATCGATAGAACACAATGTGATGTACATTTGATGAAAGTTTGGTTTAGAAATATGCATTTTTAAGAAAGTTATCGCGCTGGCTACAACAATATGCATATATTGGACATAGTCTTTTTCCGCGATTTTGGTCAAAATCAGCTATCTGTACCTGTTTAAGCTCGAATCTGGAGCCCAAACCAAGAATCTGACAGGAAATTGGTATTGCTCAAACGATAGAACACAATGTGATGTACATTTGATGAAAGTTTGGTTTAGAAATATGCATTTGTAAGAAAGTTATCGCGCTCGCTACAACAATATGCATATATTGGACATAGTCTTATTCCGCGATTTTGGTCAAAATCAGCTATCTGTACCTGTTTAAGCTCGAATCTGGAGCCCAAACCAAGAATCTGACAGGAAATTGGTATTGCTCAATCGATAGAACACAATGTGATGTACATTTGATGAAAGTTTGGTTTAGAAATATGCATTTTTAAGAAAGTTATCGCGCTCGCTACAACAATATGCATATATTGGACATAGTCTTTTTCCGCGATTTTGGTCAAAATCAGCTATCTGTACCTGTTTAAGCTCGAATCTGGAGCCCAAACCAAGAATCTGACAGGAAATTGGTATTGCTCAATCGATAGAACACAATGTGATGTACATTTGATGAAAGTTTGGTTTAGAAATATGCATTTTTAAGAAAGTTATCGCGCTCGCTACAACATTATGCATATATTGGACATAGTCTTTTTCCGCGATTTTGGTCAAAATCAGCTATCTGTACCTGTTTAAGCTCGAATCTGGAGCCCAAACCAAGAATCTGACAGGAAATTGGTATTGCTCAATCGATAGAACACAATGTGATGTACATTTGATGAAAGTTTGGTTTAGAAATATGCATTTTTAAGAAAGTTATCGCGCTCGCTACAACAATATGCATATATGGACATAGTCTTATTTCGCGATTTTGGTCAAAATCAGCTATCTGTACCTGTTTAAGCTCGAATCTGGAGCCCAAACCAAGAATCTGACAGGAAATTGGTATTGCTCAATCGATAGAACACAATGTGATGTACATTTGATGAAAGTTTGGTTTAGAAATATGCATTTTTAAGAAAGTTATCGCGCTCGCTACAACAATATGCATATATTGGACATAGTCTTTTTCCGCGATTTTGGTCAAAATCAGCTATCTGTACCTGTTTAAGCTCGAATCTGGAGCCCAAACCAAGAATCTGACAGGAAATTGGTATTGCTCAATCGATAGAACACAATGTGATGTACATTTGATGAAAGTTTGGTTTAGAAATATGCATTTTTAAGAAAGTTTTCGCGCTCGCTACAACATTATGCATATATTGGACATAGTCTTTTTCCGCGATTTTGGTCAAAATCAGCTATCTGTACCTGTTTAAGCTCGAATCTGGAGCCCAAACCAAGAATCTGACAGGAAATTGGTATTGCTCAATCGATAGAACACAATGTGATGTACATTTGATGAAAGTTTGGTTTAGAAATATGCATTTTTAAGAAAGTTATCGCGCTCGCTACAACAATATGCATATATGGACATAGTCTTATTCGCGATTTTGGTCAAAATCAGCTATCTGTACCTGTTTAAGCTCGAATCTGGAGCCCAAACCAAGAATCTGACAGGAAATTGGTATTGCTCAATCGATAGAACACAATGTGATGTACATTTGATGAAAGTTTGGTTTAGAAATATGCATTTTTAAGAAAGTTATCGCGCTCGCTACAACAATATGCATATATTGGACATAGTCTTATTCTGCGATTTTGGTCAAAATCAGCTATCTGTACCTGTTTAAGCTCGAATCTGGAGCCCAAACCAAGAATCTGACAGGAAATTGGTATTGCTCAATCGATAGAACACAATGTGATGTACTTTTGATGAAAGTTTGGTTTAGAAATATGCATTTTTAAGAAAGTTATCGCGCTCGTTACAACAATATGCATATATTGGACATAGTCTTTTTCCGCAATTTTGGTCAAAATCAGCTATCTGTACCTGTTTAAGCTCGAATCTGGAGCCCAAACCAAGAATCTGACAGGAAATTGGTATTGCTCAATCGATAGAACACAATGTGATGTACATTTGATGAAAGTTTGGTTTAGAAATATGCATTTTTAAGAAAGTTATCGCGCTCGCTACAACATTATGCATATATTGGACATAGTCTTTTTCCGCGATTTTGGTCAAAATCAGCTATCTGTACCTGTTTAAGCTCGAATCTGGAGCCCAAACCAAGAATCTGACAGGAAATTGGTATTGCTCAATCGATAGAACACAATGTGATGTACATTTGATGAAAGTTTGGTTTAGAAATATGCATTTTTAAGAAAGTTATCGCGCTGGCTACAACAATATGCATATATTGGACATAGTCTTTTTCCGCGATTTTGGTCAAAATCAGCTATCTGTACCTGTTTAAGCTCGAATCTGGATCCCAAACCAAGAATTTGACAGGAAATTGGTATTGCTCAATCGATAGAACACAATGTGATGTACATTTGATGAAAGTTTGGTTTAGAAATATGCATTTTTAAGAAAGTTATCGCGCTCGTTACAACAATATGCATATATTGGACATAGTCTTTTTCCGCGATTTTGGTCAAAATCAGCTATCTGTACCTGTTTAAGCTCGAATCTGGAGCCCAAACCAAGAATCTGACAGGAAATTGGTATTGCTCAATCGATAGAACACAATGTGATGTACATTTGATGAAAGTTTGGTTTAGAAATATGCATTTTTAAGAAAGTTATCGCGCTCGCTACAACAATATGCATATATGGACATAGTCTTATTCCGCGATTTTGGTCAAAATCAGCTATCTGTACCTGTTTAAGCTCGAATCTGGAGCCCAAACCAAGAATCTGACAGGAAATTGGTATTGCTCAATCGATAGAACACAATGTGATGTACATTTGATGAAAGTTTGGTTTAGAAATATGCATTTTTAAGAAAGTTATCGCGCTCGTTACAACAATATGCATATATTGGACATAGTCTTTTTCCGCGATTTTGGTCAAAATCAGCTATCTGTACCTGTTTAAGCTCGAATCTGGAGCCCAAACCAAGAATCTGACAGGAAATTGGTATTGCTCAATCGATAGAACACAATGTGATGTACATTTGATGAAAGTTTGGTTTAGAAATATGCATTTTTAAGAAAGTTATCGCGCTCGCTACAACAATATGCATATATTGGACATAGTCTTTTTCCGCGATTTTGGTCAAAATCAGCTATCTGTACCTGTTTAAGCTCGAATCTGGAGCCCAAACCAAGAATCTGACAGGAAATTGGTATTGCTCAATCGATAGAACACAATGTGATGTACATTTGATGAAAGTTTGGTTTAGAAATATGCATTTTTAAGAAAGTTATCGCGCTCGCTACAACATTATGCATATATTGGACATAGTCTTTTTCCGCGATTTTGGTCAAAATCAGCTATCTGTACCTGTTTAAGCTCGAATCTGGAGCCCAAACCAAGAATCTGACAGGAAATTGGTATTGCTCAATCGATAGAACACAATGTGATGTACATTTGATGAAAGTTTGGTGTAGAAATATGCATTTTTAAGAAAGTTATCGCGCTCGCTACAACAATATGCATATATGGACATAGTCTTATTCCGCGATTTTGGTCAAAATCAGCTATCTGTACCTGTTTAAGCTCGAATCTGGAGCCCAAACCAAGAATCTGACAGGAAATTGGTATTGCTCAATCGATAGAACACAATGTGATGTACATTTGATGAAAGTTTGGTTTAGAAATATGCTTTTTAAGAAAGTTATCGCGCTCGCTACAACAATATGCATATATTGGACATAGTCTTATTCCGCGATTTTGGTCAAAATCAGCTATCTGTACCTGTTTAAGCTCGAATCTGGAGCCCAAACCAAGAATCTGACAGGAAATTGGTATTGCTCAATCGATAGAACACAATGTGATGTACATTTGATGAAAGTTTGGTTTAGAAATATGCATTTTTAAGAAAGTTATCGCGCTCGTTACAACAATATGCATATATTGGACATAGTCTTTTTCCGCGATTTTGGTCAAAATCAGCTATCTGTACCTGTTTAAGCTCGAATCTGGAGCCCAAACCAAGAATCTGACAGGAAATTGGTATTGCTCAATCGATAGAACACAATGTGATGTACATTTGATGAAAGTTTGGTTTAGAAATATGCATTTTTAAGAAAGTTATCGCGCTCGCTACAACATTATGCATATATTGGACATAGTCTTTTTCCGCGATTTTGGTCAAAATCAGCTATCTGTACCTGTTTAAGCTCGAATCTGGAGCCCAAACCAAGAATCTGACAGGAAATTGGTATTGCTCAATCGATAGAACACAATGTGATGTACATTTGATGAAAGTTTGGTTTAGAAATATGCATTTTTAAGAAAGTTATCGCGCTGGCTACAACAATATGCATATATTGGACATAGTCTTTTTCCGCGATTTTGGTCAAAATCAGCTATCTGTACCTGTTTAAGCTCGAATCTGGAGCCCAAACCAAGAATCTGACAGGAAATTGGTATTGCTCAATCGATAGAACACAATGTGATGTACATTTGATGAAAGTTTGGTTTAGAAATATGCATTTTTAAGAAAGTTATCGCGCTCGTTACAACAATATGCATATATTGGACATAGTCTTTTTCCGCGATTTTGGTCAAAATCAGCTATCTGTACCTGTTTAAGCTCGAATCTGGAGCCCAAACCAAGAATCTGACAGGAAATTGGTATTGCTCAATCGATAGAACACAATGTGATGTACATTTGATGAAAGTTTGGTTTAGAAATATGCATTTTTAAGAAAGTTATCGCGCTCGCTACAACAATATGCATATATTGGACATAGTCTTTTTCCGCGATTTTGGTCAAAATCAGCTATCTGTACCTGTTTAAGCTCGAATCTGGAGCCCAAACCAAGAATCTGACAGGAAATTGGTATTGCTCAATCGATAGAACACAATGTGATGTACATTTGATGAAAGTTTGGTTTAGAAATATGCATTTTTAAGAAAGTTATCGCGCTCGCTACAACATTATGCATATATTGGACATAGTCTTTTTCCGCGATTTTGGTCAAAATCAGCTATCTGTACCTGTTTAAGCTCGAATCTGGAGTCCCAAACCAAGAATCTGACAGGAAATTGGTATTGCTCAATCGATAGAACACAATGTGATGTACATTTGATGAAAGTTTGGTTTAGAAATATGCATTTTTAAGAAAGTTATCGCGCTCGCTACAACAATATGCATATATGGACATAGTCTTATTTCGCGATTTTGGTCAAAATCAGCTATCTGTACCTGTTTAAGCTCGAATCTGGAGCCAAACCAAGAATCTGACAGGAAATTGGTATTGCTCAATCGATAGAACACAATGTGATGTACTTTTGATGAAAGTTTGGTTTAGAAATATGCATTTTTAAGAAAGTTATCGCGCTCGTTACAACAATATGCATATATTGGACATAGTCTTTTTTCCGCGATTTTGGTCAAAATCAGCTATCTGTACCTGTTTAAGCTCGAATCTGGAGCCCAAACCAAGAATCTGACAGGAAATTGGTATTGCTCAATCGATAGAACACAATGTGATGTACATTTGATGAAAGTTTGGTTAGAAATATGCATTTTTAAGAAAGTTATCGCGCTCGCTACAACATTATGCATATATTGGACATAGTCTTTTTCCGCGATTTTGGTCAAAATCAGCTATCTGTACCTGTTTAAGCTCGAATCTGGAGCCCAAACCAAGAATCTGACAGGAAATTGGTATTGCTCAATCGATAGAACACAATGTGATGTACATTTGATGAAAGTTTGGTTTAGAAATATGCATTTTTAAGAAAGTTATCGCGCTCGCTACAACAATATGCATATATTGGACATAGTCTTTTTCCGCGATTTTGGTCAAAATCAGCTATCTGTACCTGTTTAAGCTCGAATCTGGAGCCCAAACCAAGAATCTGACAGGAAATTGGTATTGCTCAATCGATAGAACACAATGTGATGTACATTTGATGAAAGTTTGGTTTAGAAATATGCATTTTTAAGAAAGTTATCGCGCTGGCTACAACAATATGCATATATTGGACATAGTCTTTTTCCGCGATTTTGGTCAAAATCAGCTATCTGTACCTGTTTAAGCTCGAATCTGGAGCCCAAACCAAGAATCTGACAGGAAATTGGTATTGCTCAATCGATAGAACACAATGTGATGTACATTTGATGAAAGTTTGGTTTAGAAATATGCATTTTTAAGAAAGTTATCGCGCTCGTTACAACAATATGCATATATTGGACATAGTCTTTTTCCGCGATTTTGGTCAAAATCAGCTATCTGTACCTGTTTAAGCTCGAATCTGGAGCCCAAACCAAGAATCTGACAGGGAAATTGGTATTGCTCAATCGATAGAACACAATGTGATGTACATTTGATGAAAGTTTGGTTTAGAAATATGCATTTTTAAGAAAGTTATCGCGCTCGCTACAACAATATGCATATATTGGACATAGTCTTTTTCCGCGATTTTGGTCAAAATCAGCTATCTGTACCTGTTTAAGCTCGAATCTGGAGCCCAAACCAAGAATCTGACAGGAAATTGGTATTGCTCAATCGATAGAACACAATGTGATGTACATTTGATGAAAGTTTGGTTTAGAAATATGCATTTTTAAGAAAGTTATCGCGCTCGCTACAACATTATGCATATATTGGACATAGTCTTTTTCCGCGATTTTGGTCAAAATCAGCTATCTGTACCTGTTTAAGCTCGAATCTGGAGCCCCAAACCAAGAATCTGACAGGAAATTGGTATTGCTCAATCGATAGAACACAATGTGATGTACATTTGATGAAAGTTTGGTTTAGAAATATGCATTTTAAGAAAGTTATCGCGCTCGCTACAACAATATGCATATATGGACATAGTCTTATTTCGCGATTTTGGTCAAAATCAGCTATCTGTACCTGTTTAAGCTCGAATCTGGAGCCCAAACCAAGAATCTGACAGGAAATTGGTATTGCTCAATCGATAGAACACAATGTGATGTACATTTGATGAAAGTTTGGTTTAGAAATATGCTTTTTTAAGAAAGTTATCGCGCTCGCTACAACAATATGCATATATTGGACATAGTCTTATTCCGCGATTTTGGTCAAAATCAGCTATCTGTACCTGTTTAAGCTCGAATCTGGAGCCCAAACCAAGAATCTGACAGGAAATTGGTATTGCTCAATCGATAGAACACAATGTGATGTACTTTTGATGAAAGTTTGGTTTAGAAATATGCATTTTTAAGAAAGTTATCGCGCTCGCTACAACAATATGCATATATTGGACATAGTCTTTTTCCGCGATTTTGGTCAAAATCAGCTATCTGTACCTGTTTAAGCTCGAATCTGGAGCCCAAACCAAGAATCTGACAGGAAATTGGTATTGCTCAATCGATAGAACACAATGTGATGTACATTTGATGAAAGTTTGGTTTAGAAATATGCATTTTTAAGAAAGTTATCGCGCTCGCTACAACATTATGCATATATTGGACATAGTCTTTTTCCGCGATTTTGGTCAAAATCAGCTATCTGTACCTGTTTAAGCTCGAATCTGGAGCCCAAACCAAGAATCTGACAGGAAATTGGTATTGCTCAATCGATAGAACACAATGTGATGTACATTTGATGAAAGTTTGGTTTAGAAATATGCATTTTTAAGAAAGTTATCGCGCTCGCTACAACAATATGCATATATTGGACATAGTCTTTTTCCGCGATTTTGGTCAAAATCAGCTATCTGTACCTGTTTAAGCTCGAATCTGGAGCCCAAACCAAGAATCTGACAGGAAATTGGTATTGCTCAATCGATAGAACACAATGTGATGTACATTTGATGAAAGTTTGGTTTAGAAATATGCATTTTTAAGAAAGTTATCGCGCTCGCTACAACAATATGCATATATGGACATAGTCTTATTTCGCGATTTTGGTCAAAATCAGCTATCTGTACCTGTTTAAGCTCGAATCTGGAGCCCAAACCAAGAATCTGACAGGAAATTGGTATTGCTCAATCGATAGAACACAATGTGATGTACATTTGATGAAAGTTTGGTTTAGAAATATGCTTTTTTAAGAAAGTTATCGCGCTGGCTACAACAATATGCATATATTGGACATAGTCTTATTCCCGCGATTTTGGTCAAAATCAGCTATCTGTACCTGTTTAAGCTCGAATCTGGAGCCCAAACCAAGAATCTGACAGGAAATTGTATTGCTCAATCGATAGAAACACAATGTGATGTACTTTTGATGAAAGTTTGGTTTAGAAATATGCATTTTTAAGAAAGTTATCGCGCTCGTTACAACAATATGCATATATTGGACATAGTCTTTTTCCGCGATTTTGGTCAAAATCAGCTATCTGTACCTGCTTAAGCTCGAATCTGGAGCCCAAACCAAGAATCTGACAGGAAATTGGTATTGCTCAATCGATAGAACACAATGTGATGTACATTTGATGAAAGTTTGGTTTAGAAATATGCATTTTTAAGAAAGTTATCGCGCTCGCTACAACAATATGCATATATGGACATAGTCTTATTTCGCGATTTTGGTCAAAATCAGCTATCTGTACCTGTTTAAGCTCGAATCTGGAGCCCAAACCAAGAATCTGACAGGAAATTGGTATTGCTCAATCGATAGAACACAATGTGATGTACATTTGATGAAAGTTTGGTTTAGAAATATGCTTTTTTAAGAAAGTTATCGCGCTCGCTACAACAATATGCATATATTGGACATAGTCTTATTCCGCGATTTTGGTCAAAATCAGCTATCTGTACCTGTTTAAGCTCGAATCTGGAGCCCAAACCAAGAATCTGACAGGAAATTGGTATTGCTCAATCGATAGAACACAATGTGATGTACTTTTGATGAAAGTTTGGTTTAGAAATATGCATTTTTAAGAAAGTTATCGCGCTCGTTACAACAATATGCAT
Organism: Phorcus lineatus; assembly: GCA_921293015.1. Classification (NCBI taxonomy): domain Eukaryota; kingdom Metazoa; phylum Mollusca; class Gastropoda; order Trochida; family Trochidae; genus Phorcus; species Phorcus lineatus. The sequence goes on from CAKLCT010000016.1 coordinate 13,849, forward strand.
ATATTGGACATAGTCTTTTTCCGCGATTTTGGTCAAAATCAGCTATCTGTACCTGTTTAAGCTCGAATCTGGAGCCCAAACCAAGAATCTGACAGGAAATTGGTATTGCTCAATCGATAGAACACAATGTGATGTACATTTGATGAAAGTTTGGTTTAGAAATATGCATTTTTAAGAAAGTTATCGCGCTCGCTACAACATTATGCAATATATTGGACATAGTCTTTTTCCGCGATTTTGGTCAAAATCAGCTATCTGTACCTGTTTAAGCTCGAATCTGGAGCCCAAACCAAGAATCTGACAGGAAATTGGTATTGCTCAATCGATAGAACACAATGTGATGTACATTTGATGAAAGTTTGGTTTAGAAATATGCATTTTTAAGAAAGTTATCGCGCTCGCTACAACAATATGCATATATTGGACATAGTCTTTTTCCGCGATTTTGGTCAAAATCAGCTATCTGTACCTGTTTAAGCTCGAATCTGGAGCCCAAACCAAGAATCTGACAGGAAATTGGTATTGCTCAATCGATAGAACACAATGTGATGTACATTTGATGAAAGTTTGGTTTAGAAATATGCATTTTTAAGAAAGTTATCGCGCTCGCTACAACAATATGTATATATGGACATAGTCTTATTTCGCGATTTTGGTCAAAATCAGCTATCTGTACCTGTTTAAGCTCGAATCTGGAGCCCAAACCAAGAATCTGACAGGAAATTGGTATTGCTCAATCGATAGAACACAATGTGATGTACATTTGATGAAAGTTTGGTTTAGAAATATGCTTTTTTAAGAAAGTTATCGCGCTGGCTACAACAATATGCATATATTGGACATAGTCTTATTCCGCGATTTTGGTCAAAATCAGCTATCTGTACCTGTTTAAGCTCGAATCTGGAGCCCCAAACCAAGAATCTGACAGGAAATTGGTATTGCTCAATCGATAGAACACAATGTGATGTACTTTTGATGAAAGTTTGGTTTAGAAATATGCATTTTTAAGAAAGTTATCGCGCTCGTTACAACAATATGCATATATTGGACATAGTCTTTTTCCGCGATTTTGGTCAAAATCAGCTATCTGTACCTGCTTAAGCTCGAATCTGGAGCCCAAACCAAGAATCTGACAGGAAATTGGTATTGCTCAATCGATAGAACACAATGTGATGTACATTTGATGAAAGTTTGGTTTAAAATATGCATTTTTAAGAAAGTTATCGCGCTCGCTACAACATTATGCATATATTGGACATAGTCTTTTTCCGCGATTTTGGTCAAAATCAGCTATCTGTACCTGTTTAAGCTCGAATCTGGAGCCCAAACCAAGAATCTGACAGGAAATTGGTATTGCTCAATCGATAGAACACAATGTGATGTACATTTGATGAAAGTTTGGTTTAGAAATATGCATTTTTAAGAAAGTTATCGCGCTCGCTACAACAATATGCATATATGGACATAGTCTTATTTCGCGATTTTGGTCAAAATCAGCTATCTGTACCTGTTTAAGCTCGAATCTGGAGCCCAAACCAAGAATCTGACAGGAAATTGGTATTGCTCAATCGATAGAACACAATGTGATGTACATTTGATGAAAGTTTGGTTTAGAAATATGCTTTTTTAAGAAAGTTATCGCGCTGGCTACAACAATATGCATATATTGGACATAGTCTTATTCCGCGATTTTGGTCAAAATCAGCTATCTGTACCTGTTTAAGCTCGAATCTGGAGCCCAAACCAAGAATCTGACAGGAAATTGGTATTGCTCAATCGATAGAACACAATGTGATGTACTTTTGATGAAAGTTTGGTTTAGAAATATGCATTTTTAAGAAAGTTATCGCGCTCGCTACAACAATATGCATATATTGGACATAGTCTTTTTCCGCGATTTTGGTCAAAATCAGCTATCTGTACCTGCTTAAGCTCGAATCTGGAGCCCAAACCAAGAATCTGACAGGAAATTGGTATTGCTCAATCGATAGAACACAATGTGATGTACATTTGATGAAAGTTTGGTTTAGAAATATGCATTTTTAAGAAAGTTATCGCGCTCGCTACAACATTATGCATATATTGGACATAGTCTTTTTCCGCGATTTTGGTCAAAATCAGCTATCTGTACCTGTTTAAGCTCGAATCTGGAGCCCAAACCAAGAATCTGACAGGAAATTGGTATTGCTCAATCGATAGAACACAATGTGATGTACATTTGATGAAAGTTTGGTTTAGAAATATGCATTTTTAAGAAAGTTATCGCGCTCGCTACAACAATATGCATATATGGACATAGTCTTATTTCGCGATTTTGGTCAAAATCAGCTATCTGTACCTGTTTAAGCTCGAATCTGGAGCCCAAACCAAGAATCTGACAGGAAATTGGTATTGCTCAATCGATAGAACACAATGTGATGTACATTTGATGAAAGTTTGGTTTAGAAATATGCTTTTTTAAGAAAGTTATCGCGCTGGCTACAACAATATGCATATATTGGACATAGTCTTATTCCGCGATTTTGGTCAAAATCAGCTATCTGTACCTGTTTAAGCTCGAATCTGGAGCCCAAACCAAGAATCTGACAGGAAATTGGTATTGCTCAATCGATAGAACACAATGTGATGTACTTTTGATGAAAGTTTGGTTTAGAAATATGCATTTTTAAGAAAGTTATCGCGCTCGTTACAACAATATGCATATATTGGACATAGTCTTTTTCCGCGATTTTGGTCAAAATCAGCTATCTGTACCTGCTTAAGCTCGAATCTGGAGCCCAAACCAAGAATCTGACAGGAAATTGGTATTGCTCAATCGATAGAACACAATGTGATGTACATTTGATGAAAGTTTGGTTTAGAAATATGCATTTTTAAGAAAGTTATCGCGCTCGCTACAACATTATGCATATATTGGACATAGTCTTTTTCCGCGATTTTGGTCAAAATCAGCTATCTGTACCTGTTTAAGCTCGAATCTGGAGCCCAAACCAAGAATCTGACAGGAAATTGGTATTGCTCAATCGATAGAACACAATGTGATGTACATTTGATGAAAGTTTGGTTTAGAAATATGCATTTTTAAGAAAGTTATCGCGCTCGCTACAACAATATGCATATATGGACATAGTCTTATTTAGCGATTTTGGTCAAAATCAGCTATCTGTACCTGTTTAAGCTCGAATCTGGAGCCCAAACCAAGAATCTGACAGGAAATTGGTATTGCTCAATCGATAGAACACAATGTGATGTACATTTGATGAAAGTTTGGTTTAGAAATATGCTTTTTTAAGAAAGTTATCGCGCTGGCTACAACAATATGCATATATTGGACATAGTCTTATTCCGCGATTTTGGTCAAAATCAGCTATCTGTACCTGTTTAAGCTCGAATCTGGAGCCCAAACCAAGAATCTGACAGGAAATTGGTATTGCTCAATCGATAGAACACAATGTGATGTACTTTTGATGAAAGTTTGGTTTAGAAATATGCATTTTTAAGAAAGTTATCGCGCTCGTTACAACAATATGCATATATTGGACATAGTCTTTTTCCGCGATTTTGGTCAAAATCAGCTATCTGTACCTGTTTAAGCTCGAATCTGGAGCCCAAACCAAGAATCTGACAGGAAATTGGTATTGCTCAATCGATAGAACACAATGTGATGTACATTTGATGAAAGTTTGGTTTAGAAATATGCATTTTTAAGAAAGTTATCGCGCTCGCTACAACATTATGCATATATTGGACATAGTCTTTTTCCGCGATTTTGGTCAAAATCAGCTATCTGTACCTGTTTAAGCTCGAATCTGGAGCCCAAACCAAGAATCTGACAGGAAATTGGTATTGCTCAATCGATAGAACACAATGTGATGTACATTTGATGAAAGTTTGGTTTAGAAATATGCATTTTTAAGAAAGTTATCGCGCTCGCTACAACAATATGCATATATTGGACATAGTCTTTTTCCGCGATTTTGGTCAAAATCAGCTATCTGTACCTGTTTAAGCTCGAATCTGGAGCCCAAACCAAGAATCTGACAGGAAATTGGTATTGCTCAATCGATAGAACACAATGTGATGTACATTTGATGAAAGTTTGGTTTAGAAATATGCATTTTTAAGAAAGTTATCGCGCTCGCTACAACAATATGCATATATGGACATAGTCTTATTTCGCGATTTTGGTCAAAATCAGCTATCTGTACCTGTTTAAGCTCGAATCTGGAGCCCAAACCAAGAATCTGACAGGAAATTGGTATTGCTCAATCGATAGAACACAATGTGATGTACATTTGATGAAAGTTTGGTTTAGAAATATGCATTTTTAAGAAAGTTATCGCGCTGGCTACAACAATATGCATATATTGGACATAGTCTTTTTCCGCGATTTTGGTCAAAATCAGCTATCTGTACCTGTTTAAGCTCGAATCTGGAGCCCAAACCAAGAATCTGACAGGAAATTGGTATTGCTCAATCGATAGAACACAATGTGATGTACATTTGATGAAAGTTTGGTTTAGAAATATGCATTTTTAAGAAAGTTATCGCGCTCGCTACAACATTATGCATATATTGGACATAGTCTTTTTCCGCGATTTTGGTCAAAATCAGCTATCTGTACCTGTTTAAGCTCGAATCTGGAGCCCAAACCAAGAATCTGACAGGAAATTGGTATTGCTCAATCGATAGAACACAATGTGATGTACATTTGATGAAAGTTTGGTTTAGAAATATGCATTTTTAAGAAAGTTATCGCGCTCGTTACAACAATATGCATATATTGGACATAGTCTTTTTCCGCGATTTTGGTCAAAATCAGCTATCTGTACCTGTTTAAGCTCGAATCTGGAGCCCAAACCAAGAATCTGACAGGAAATTGGTATTGCTCAATCGATAGAACACAATGTGATGTACATTTGATGAAAGTTTGGTTTAGAAATATGCATTTTTAAGAAAGTTATCGCGCTGGCTACAACAATATGCATATATTGGACATAGTCTTTTTCCGCGATTTTGGTCAAAATCAGCTATCTGTACCTGTTTAAGCTCGAATCTGGAGCCCAAACCAAGAATCTGACAGGAAATTGGTATTGCTCAATCGATAGAACACAATGTGATGTACATTTGATGAAAGTTTGGTTTAGAAATATGCATTTTTAAGAAAGTTATCGCGCTGGCTACAACAATATGCATATATTGGACATAGTCTTTTTCCGCGATTTTGGTCAAAATCAGCTATCTGTACCTGTTTAAGCTCGAATCTGGAGCCCAAACCAAGAATCTGACAGGAAATTGGTATTGCTCAATCGATAGAACACAATGTGATGTACATTTGATGAAAGTTTGGTTTAGAAATATGCATTTTTAAGAAAGTTATCGCGCTCGTTACAACAATATGCATATATTGGACATAGTCTTATTCCGCGATTTTGGTCAAAATCAGCTATCTGTACCTGTTTAAGCTCGAATCTGGAGCCCAAACCAAGAATCTGACAGGAAATTGGTATTGCTCAATCGATAGAACACAATGTGATGTACTTTTGATGAAAGTTTGGTTTAGAAATATGCATTTTTAAGAAAGTTATCGCGCTCGTTACAACAATATGCATATATTGGACATAGTCTTTTTCCGCGATTTTGGTCAAAATCAGCTATCTGTACCTGTTTAAGCTCGAATCTGGAGCCCAAACCAAGAATCTGACAGGAAATTGGTATTGCTCAATCGATAGAACACAATGTGATGTACATTTGATGAAAGTTTGGTTTAGAAATATGCATTTTTAAGAAAGTTATCGCGCTCGTTACAACAATATGCATATATTGGACATAGTCTTATTCCGCGATTTTGGTCAAAATCAGCTATCTGTACCTGTTTAAGCTCGAATCTGGAGCCCAAACCAAGAATCTGACAGGAAATTGGTATTGCTCAATCGATAGAACACAATGTGATGTACTTTTGATGAAAGTTTGGTTTAGAAATATGCATTTTTAAGAAAGTTATCGCGCTCGTTACAACAATATGCATATATTGGACATAGTCTTTTTCCGCGATTTTGGTCAAAATCAGCTATCTGTACCTGTTTAAGCTCGAATCTGGAGCCCAAACCAAGAATCTGACAGGAAATTGGTATTGCTCAATCGATAGAACACAATGTGATGTACATTTGATGAAAGTTTGGTTTAGAAATATGCATTTTTAAGAAAGTTATCGCGCTCGCTACAACAATATGCATATATTGGACATAGTCTTATTCCGCGATTTTGGTCAAAATCAGCTATCTGTACCTGTTTAAGCTCGAATCTGGAGCCCAAACCAAGAATCTGACAGGAAATTGGTATTGCTCAATCGATAGAACACAATGTGATGTACTTTTGATGAAAGTTTGGTTTAGAAATATGCATTTTTAAGAAAGTTATCGCGCTCGTTACAACAATATGCATATATTGGACATAGTCTTTTTCCGCGATTTTGGTCAAAATCAGCTATCTGTACCTGTTTAAGCTCGAATCTGGAGCCCAAACCAAGAATCTGACAGGAAATTGGTATTGCTCAATCGATAGAACACAATGTGATGTACATTTGATGAAAGTTTGGTTTAGAAATATGCATTTTTAAGAAAGTTATCGCGCTCGCTACAATTATGCATATATTGGACATAGTCTTTTTCCGCGATTTTGGTCAAAATCAGCTATCTGTACCTGTTTAAGCTCGAATCTGGAGCCCAAACCAAGAATCTGACAGGAAATTGGTATTGCTCAATCGATAGAACACAATGTGATGTACATTTGATGAAAGTTTGGTTTAGAAATATGCATTTTTAAGAAAGTTATCGCGCTCGCTACAACATTATGCATATATTGGACATAGTCTTTTTCCGCGATTTTGGTCAAAATCAGCTATCTGTACCTGTTTAAGCTCGAATCTGGAGCCCAAACCAAGAATCTGACAGGAAATTGGTATTGCTCAATCGATAGAACACAATGTGATGTACATTTGATGAAAGTTTGGTTAGAAATATGCATTTTTAAGAAAGTTATCGCGCTCGTTACAACAATATGCATATATTGGACATAGTCTTTTTCCGCGATTTTGGTCAAAATCAGCTATCTGTACCTGTTTAAGCTCGAATCTGGAGCCCAAACCAAGAATCTGACAGGAAATTGGTATTGCTCAATCGATAGAACACAATGTGATGTACATTTGATGAAAGTTTGGTTTAGAAATATGCATTTTTAAGAAAGTTATCGCGCTCGCTACAACAATATGCATATATGGACATAGTCTTATTCCGCGATTTTGGTCAAAATCAGCTATCTGTACCTGTTTAAGCTCGAATCTGGAGCCCAAACCAAGAATCTGACAGGAAATTGGTATTGCTCAATCGATAGAACACAATGTGATGTACATTTGATGAAAGTTTGGTTTAGAAATATGCATTTTTAAGAAAGTTATCGCGCTCGCTACAACATTATGCATATATTGGACATAGTCTTTTTCCGCGATTTTGGTCAAAATCAGCTATCTGTACCTGTTTAAGCTCGAATCTGGAGCCCAAACCAAGAATCTGACAGGAAATTGGTATTGCTCAATCGATAGAACACAATTGGGATGTACTTTTGATGAAAGTTTGGTTTAGAAATATGCATTTTTAAGAAAGTTATCGCGCTCGTTACAACAATATGCATATATTGGACATAGTCTTTTTCCGCGATTTTGGTCAAAATCAGCTATCTGTACCTGTTTAAGCTCGAATCTGGAGCCCAAACCAAGAATCTGACAGGAAATTGGTATTGCTCAATCGATAGAACACAATGTGATGTACATTTGATGAAAGTTTGGTTTAGAAATATGCATTTTTAAGAAAGTTATCGCGCTCGTTACAACAATATGCATATATTGGACATAGTCTTATTCCGCGATTTTGGTCAAAATCAGCTATCTGTACCTGTTTAAGCTCGAATCTGGAGCCCAAACCAAGAATCTGACAGGAAATTGGTATTGCTCAATCGATAGAACACAATGTGATGTACTTTTGATGAAAGTTTGGTTTAGAAATATGCATTTTTAAGAAAGTTATCGCGCTCGTTACAACAATATGCATATATTGGACATAGTCTTTTTCCGCGATTTTGGTCAAAATCAGCTATCTGTACCTGTTTAAGCTCGAATCTGGAGCCCAAACCAAGAATCTGACAGGAAATTGGTATTGCTCAATCGATAGAACACAATGTGATGTACATTTGATGAAAGTTTGGTTTAGAAATATGCATTTTTAAGAAAGTTATCGCGCTCGCTACAACATTATGCATATATTGGACATAGTCTTTTTCCGCGATTTTGGTCAAAATCAGCTATCTGTACCTGTTTAAGCTCGAATCTGGAGCCCAAACCAAGAATCTGACAGGAAATTGGTATTGCTCAATCGATAGAACACAATGTGATGTACATTTGATGAAAGTTTGGTTTAGAAATATGCATTTTTAAGAAAGTTATCGCGCTCGCTACAACATTATGCATATATTGGACATAGTCTTTTTCCGCGATTTTGGTCAAAATCAGCTATCTGTACCTGTTTAAGCTCGAATCTGGAGCCCAAACCAAGAATCTGACAGGAAATTGGTATTGCTCAATCGATAGAACACAATGTGATGTACATTTGATGAAAGTTTGGTTTAGAAATATGCATTTTTAAGAAAGTTATCGCGCTCGTTACAACAATATGCATATATTGGACATAGTCTTTTTCCGCGATTTTGGTCAAAATCAGCTATCTGTACCTGTTTAAGCTCGAATCTGGAGCCCAAACCAAGAATCTGACAGGAAATTGGTATTGCTCAATCGATAGAACACAATGTGATGTACATTTGATGAAAGTTTGGTTTAGAAATATGCATTTTTAAGAAAGTTATCGCGCTCGCTACAACAATATGCATATATGGACATAGTCTTATTCCGCGATTTTGGTCAAAATCAGCTATCTGTACCTGTTTAAGCTCGAATCTGGAGCCCAAACCAAGAATCTGACAGGAAATTGGTATTGCTCAATCGATAGAACACAATGTGATGTACATTTGATGAAAGTTTGGTTTAGAAATATGCATTTTTTAAGAAAGTTATCGCGCTGGCTACAACAATATGCATATATTGGACATAGTCTTTTTCCGCGATTTTGGTCAAAATCAGCTATCTGTACCTGTTTAAGCTCGAATCTGGAGCCCAAACCAAGAATCTGACAGGAAATTGGTATTGCTCAATCGATAGAACACAATGTGATGTACATTTGATGAAAGTTTGGTTTAGAAATATGCATTTTTTAGAAAGTTATCGCGCTCGCTACAACATTATGCATATATTGGACATAGTCTTTTTCCGCGATTTTGGTCAAAATCAGCTATCTGTACCTGTTTAAGCTCGAATCTGGAGCCCAAACCAAGAATCTGACAGGAAATTGGGTATTGCTCAATCGATAGAACACAATGTGATGTACATTTGATGAAAGTTTGGTTTAGAAATATGCATTTTTAAGAAAGTTATCGCGCTCGCTACAACAATATGCATATATGGACATAGTCTTATTTCGCGATTTTGGTCAAAATCAGCTATCTGTACCTGTTTAAGCTCGAATCTGGAGCCCAAACCAAGAATCTGACAGGAAATTGGTATTGCTCAATCGATAGAACACAATGTGATGTACATTTGATGAAAGTTTGGTTTAGAAATATGCTTTTTTAAGAAAGTTATCGCGCTCGCTACAACAATATGCATATATTGGACATAGTCTTATTCCGCGATTTTGGTCAAATCAGCTATCTGTACCTGTTTAAGCTCGAATCTGGAGCCCAAACCAAGAATCTGACAGGAAATTGGTATTGCTCAATCGATAGAACACAATGTGATGTACTTTTGATGAAAGTTTGGTTTAGAAATATGCATTTTTAAGAAAGTTATCGCGCTCGTTACAACAATATGCATATATTGGACATAGTCTTTTTCCGCGATTTTGGTCAAAATCAGCTATCTGTACCTGTTTAAGCTCGAATCTGGAGCCCAAACCAAGGAATCTGACAGGAAATTGGTATTGCTCAATCGATAGAACACAATGTGATGTACATTTGATGAAAGTTTGGTTTAGAAATATGCATTTTTAAGAAAGTTATCGCGCTCGCTACAACATTATGCATATATTGGACATAGTCTTTTTCCGCGATTTTGGTCAAAATCAGCTATCTGTACCTGTTTAAGCTCGAATCTGGAGCCCAAACCAAGAATCTGACAGGAAATTGGTATTGCTCAATCGATAGAACACAATGTGATGTACATTTGATGAAAGTTTGGTTTAGAAATATGCATTTTTAAGAAAGTTATCGCGCTGGCTACAACAATATGCATATATTGGACATAGTCTTTTTCCGCGATTTTGGTCAAAATCAGCTATCTGTACCTGTTTAAGCTCGAATCTGGAGCCCAAACCAAGAATCTGACAGGAAATTGGTATTGCTCAATCGATAGAACACAATGTGATGTACATTTGATGAAAGTTTGGTTTAGAAATATGCATTTTTAAGAAAGTTATCGCGCTCGTTACAACAATATGCATATATTGGACATAGTCTTTTTCCGCGATTTTGGTCAAAATCAGCTATCTGTACCTGTTTAAGCTCGAATCTGGAGCCCCAAACCAAGAATCTGACAGGAAATTGGTATTGCTCAATCGATAGAACACAATGTGATGTACATTTGATGAAAGTTTGGTTTAGAAATATGCATTTTTAAGAAAGTTATCGCGCTCGCTACAACAATATGCATATATTGGACATAGTCTTTTCCGCGATTTTGGTCAAAATCAGCTATCTGTACCTGTTTAAGCTCGAATCTGGAGCCCAAACCAAGAATCTGACAGGAAATTGGTATTGCTCAATCGATAGAACACAATGTGATGTACATTTGATGAAAGTTTGGTTTAGAAATATGCATTTTTAAGAAAGTTATCGCGCTGGCTACAACAATATGCATATATTAGACATAGTCTTTTTCCGCGATTTTGGTCAAAATCAGCTATCTGTACCTGTTTAAGCTCGAATCTGGAGCCCAAACCAAGAATCTGACAGGAAATTGGTATTGCTCAATCGATAGAACACAATGTGATGTACATTTGATGAAAGTTTGGTTTAGAAATATGCATTTTTAAGAAAGTTATCGCGCTCGCTACAACATTATGCATATATTGGACATAGTCTTTTTCCGCGATTTTGGTCAAAATCAGCTATCTGTACCTGTTTAAGCTCGAATCTGGAGCCCAAACCAAGAATCTGACAGGAAATTGGTATTGCTCAATCGATAGAACACAATGTGATGTACATTTGATGAAAGTTTGGTTTAGAAATATGCATTTTTAAGAAAGTTATCGCGCTGGCTACAACAATATGCATATATTGGACATAGTCTTTTTCCGCGATTTTGGTCAAAATCAGCTATCTGTACCTGTTTAAGCTCGAATCTGGAGCCCAAACCAAGAATCTGACAGGAAATTGGTATTGCTCAATCGATAGAACACAATGTGATGTACATTTGATGAAAGTTTGGTTTAGAAATATGCATTTTTAAGAAAGTTATCGCGCTCGTTACAACAATATGCATATATTGGACATAGTCTTTTTCCGCGATTTTGGTCAAAATCAGCTATCTGTACCTGTTTAAGCTCGAATCTGGAGCCCAAACCAAGAATCTGACAGGAAATTGGTATTGCTCAATCGATAGAACACAATGTGATGTACATTTGATGAAAGTTTCGTTTAGAAATATGCATTTTTAAGAAAGTTATCGCGCTCGCTACAACAATATGCATATATTGGACATAGTCTTTTTCCGCGATTTTGGTCAAAATCAGCTATCTGTACCTGTTTAAGCTCGAATCTGGAGCCCAAACCAAGAATCTGACAGGAAATTGGTATTGCTCAATCGATAGAACACAATGTGATGTACATTTGATGAAAGTTTGGTTTAGAAATATGCATTTTTAAGAAAGTTATCGCGCTCGCTACAACATTATGCATATATTGGACATAGTCTTTTTCCGCGATTTTGGTCAAAATCAGCTATCTGTACCTGTTTAAGCTCGAATCTGGAGCCCAAACCAAGAATCTGACAGGAAATTGGTATTGCTCAATCGATAGAACACAATGTGATGTACATTTGATGAAAGTTTGGTTTAGAAATATGCATTTTTAAGAAAGTTATCGCGCTGGCTACAACAATATGCATATATTGGACATAGTCTTTTTCCGCGATTTTGGTCAAAATCAGCTATCTGTACCTGTTTAAGCTCGAATCTGGAGCCCAAACCAAGAATCTGACAGGAAATTGGTATTGCTCAATCGATAGAACACAATGTGATGTACATTTGATGAAAGTTTGGTTTAGAAATATGCATTTTTAAGAAAGTTATCGCGCTCGTTACAACAATATGCATATATTGGACATAGTCTTTTTCCGCGATTTTGGTCAAAATCAGCTATCTGTACCTGTTTAAGCTCGAATCTGGAGCCCAAACCAAGAATCTGACAGGAAATTGGTATTGCTCAATCGATAGAACACAATGTGATGTACATTTGATGAAAGTTTCGTTTAGAAATATGCATTTTTAAGAAAGTTATCGCGCTCGCTACAACAATATGCATATATTGGACATAGTCTTTTTCCGCGATTTTGGTCAAAATCAGCTATCTGTACCTGTTTAAGCTCGAATCTGGAGCCCAAACCAAGAATCTGACAGGAAATTGGTATTGCTCAATCGATAGAACACAATGTGATGTACATTTGATGAAAGTTTGGTTTAGAAATATGCATTTTTAAGAAAGTTATCGCGCTCGCTACAACATTATGCATATATTGGACATAGTCTTTTTCCGCGATTTTGGTCAAAATCAGCTATCTGTACCTGTTTAAGCTCGAATCTGGAGCCCAAACCAAGAATCTGACAGGAAATTGGTATTGCTCAATCGATAGAACACAATGTGATGTACATTTGATGAAAGTTTGGTTTAGAAATATGCATTTTTAAGAAAGTTATCGCGCTCGCTACAACAATATGCATATATGGACATAGTCTTATTCCGCGATTTTGGTCAAAATCAGCTATCTGTACCTGTTTAAGCTCGAATCTGGAGCCCAAACCAAGAATCTGACAGGAAATTGGTATTGCTCAATCGATAGAACACAATGTGATGTACATTTGATGAAAGTTTGGTTTAGAAATATGCATTTTTAAGAAAGTTATCGCGCTCGTTACAACATTATGCATATATTGGACATAGTCTTTTTCCGCGATTTTGGTCAAAATCAGCTATCTGTACCTGTTTAAGCTCGAATCTGGAGCCCAAACCAAGAATCTGACAGGAAATTGGTATTGCTCAATCGATAGAACACAATGTGATGTACATTTGATGAAAGTTTGGTTTAGAAATATGCATTTTTAAGAAAGTTATCGCGCTCGCTACAACAATATGCATATATGGACATAGTCTTATTCCGCGATTTTGGTCAAAATCAGCTATCTGTACCTGTTTAAGCTCGAATCTGGAGCCCAAACCAAGAATCTGACAGGAAATTGGTATTGCTCAATCGATAGAACACAATGTGATGTACATTTGATGAAAGTTTGGTTTAGAAATATGCATTTTTAAGAAAGTTATCGCGCTCGTTACAACATTATGCATATATTGGACATAGTCTTTTTCCGCGATTTTGGTCAAAATCAGCTATCTGTACCTGTTTAAGCTCGAATCTGGAGCCCAAACCAAGAATCTGACAGGAAATTGGTATTGCTCAATCGATAGAACACAATGTGATGTACATTTGATGAAAGTTTGGTTTAGAAATATGCATTTTTAAGAAAGTTATCGCGCTGGCTACAACATTATGCATATATTGGACATAGTCTTTTTCCGCGATTTTGGTCAAAATCAGCTATCTGTACCTGTTTAAGCTCGAATCTGGAGCCCAAACCAAGAATCTGACAGGAAATTGGTATTGCTCAATCGATAGAACACAATGTGATGTACATTTGATGAAAGTTTGGTTTAGAAATATGCATTTTTAAGAAAGTTATCGCGCTCGTTACAACAATATGCATATATTGGACATAGTCTTTTTCCGCGATTTTGGTCAAAATCAGCTATCTGTACCTGTTTAAGCTCGAATCTGGAGCCCAAACCAAGAATCTGACAGGAAATTGGTATTGCTCAATCGATAGAACACAATGTGATGTACATTTGATGAAAGTTTGGTTTAGAAATATGCATTTTTAAGAAAGTTATCGCGCTCGCTACAACATTATGCATATATTGGACATAGTCTTTTTCCGCGATTTTGGTCAAAATCAGCTATCTGTACCTGTTTAAGCTCGAATCTGGAGCCCAAACCAAGAATCTGACAGGAAATTGGTATTGCTCAATCGATAGAACACAATGTGATGTACATTTGATGAAAGTTTGGTTTAGAAATATGCATTTTTAAGAAAGTTATCGCGCTCGCTACAACATTATGCATATATTGGACATAGTCTTTTTCCGCGATTTTGGTCAAAATCAGCTATCTGTACCTGTTTAAGCTCGAATCTGGAGCCCAAACCAAGAATCTGACAGGAAATTGGTATTGCTCAATCGATAGAACACAATGTGATGTACTTTTGATGAAAGTTTGGTTTAGAAATATGCATTTTTAAGAAAGTTATCGCGCTCGCTACAACATTATGCATATATTGGACATAGTCTTTTTCCGCGATTTTGGTCAAAATCAGCTATCTGTACCTGTTTAAGCTCGAATCTGGAGCCCAAACCAAGAATCTGACAGGAAATTGGTATTGCTCAATCGATAGAACACAATGTGATGTACATTTGATGAAAGTTTGGTTTAGAAATATGCATTTTTAAGAAAGTTATCGCGCTCGCTACAACAATATGCATATATTGGACATAGTCTTTTTCCGCGATTTTGGTCAAAATCAGCTATCTGTACCTGTTTAAGCTCGAATCTGGAGCCCAAACCAAGAATCTGACAGGAAATTGGTATTGCTCAATCGATAGAACACAATGTGATGTACATTTGATGAAAGTTTGGTTTAGAAATATGCATTTTTAAGAAAGTTATCGCGCTCGCTACAACATTATGCATATATTGGACATAGTCTTTTCCCGCGATTTTGGTCAAAATCAGCTATCTGTACCTGTTTAAGCTCGAATCTGGAGCCCAAACCAAGAATCTGACAGGAAATTGGTATTGCTCAATCGATAGAACACAATGTGATGTACATTTGATGAAAGTTTGGTTTAGAAATATGCATTTTTAAGAAAGTTATCGCGCTCGCTACAACAATATGCATATATGGACATAGTCTTATTCCGCGATTTTGGTCAAAATCAGCTATCTGTACCTGTTTAAGCTCGAATCTGGAGCCCAAACCAAGAATCTGACAGGAAATTGGTATTGCTCAATCGATAGAACACAATGTGATGTACATTTGATGAAAGTTTGGTTTAGAAATATGCATTTTTAAGAAAGTTATCGCGCTCGCTACAACAATATGCATATATTGGACATAGTCTTATTCCGCGATTTTGGTCAAAATCAGCTATCTGTACCTGTTTAAGCTCGAATCTGGAGCCCAAACCAAGAATCTGACAGGAAATTGGTATTGCCCAATCGATAGAACACAATGTGATGTACATTTGATGAAAGTTTGGTTTAGAAATATGCATTTTTAAGAAAGTTATCGCGCTCGTTACAACAATATGCATATATTGGACATAGTCTTATTCCGCGATTTTGGTCAAAATCAGCTATCTGTACCTGTTTAAGCTCGAATCTGGAGCCCAAACCAAGAATCTGACAGGAAATTGGTATTGCTCAATCGATAGAACACAATGTGATGTACATTTGATGAAAGTTTGGTTTAGAAATATGCATTTTTAAGAAAGTTATCGCGCTCGCTACAACATTATGCATATATTGGACATAGTCTTTTTCCGCGATTTTGGTCAAAATCAGCTATCTGTACCTGTTTAAGCTCGAATCTGGAGCCCAAACCAAGAATCTGACAGGAAATTGGTATTGCTCAATCGATAGAACACAATGTGATGTACATTTGATGAAAGTTTGGTTTAGAAATATGCATTTTTAAGAAAGTTATCGCGCTGGCTACAACAATATGCATATATTGGACATAGTCTTTTTCCGCGATTTTGGTCAAAATCAGCTATCTGTACCTGTTTAAGCTCGAATCTGGAGCCCAAACCAAGAATCTGACAGGAAATTGGTATTGCTCAATCGATAGAACACAATGTGATGTACATTTGATGAAAGTTTGGTTTAGAAATATGCATTTTTAAGAAAGTTATCGCGCTCGCTACAACAATATGCATATATTGGACATAGTCTTATTCCGCGATTTTGGTCAAAATCAGCTATCTGTACCTGTTTAAGCTCGAATCTGGAGCCCAAACCAAGAATCTGACAGGAAATTGGTATTGCTCAATCGATAGAACACAATGTGATGTACATTTGATGAAAGTTTGGTTTAGAAATATGCATTTTGATGAAAGTTTGGTTTAGAAATATGCATTTTTAAGAAAGTTATCGCGCTCGCTACAACAATATGCATATATTGGACATAGTCTTTTTCCGCGATTTTGGTCAAAATCAGCTATCTGTACCTGTTTAAGCTCGAATCTGGAGCCCAAACCAAGAATCTGACAGGAAATTGGTATTGCTCAATCGATAGAACACAATGTGATGTACATTTGATGAAAGTTTGGTTTAGAAATATGCATTTTTAAGAAAGTTATCGCGCTCGCTACAACAATATGCATATATTGGACATAGTCTTATTCCGCGATTTTGGTCAAAATCAGCTATCTGTACCTGTTTAAGCTCGAATCTGGAGCCCAAACCAAGAATCTGACAGGAAATTGGTATTGCCCAATCGATAGAACACAATGTGATGTACATTTGATGAAAGTTTGGTTTAGAAATATGCATTTTTAAGAAAGTTATCGCGCTCGTTACAACAATATGCATATATTGGACATAGTCTTATTCCGCGATTTTGGTCAAAATCAGCTATCTGTACCTGTTTAAGCTCGAATCTGGAGCCCAAACCAAGAATCTGACAGGAAATTGGTATTGCTCAATCGATAGAACACAATGTGATGTACATTTGATGAAAGTTTGGTTTAGAAATATGCATTTTTAAGAAAGTTATCGCGCTCGCTACAACATTATGCATATATTGGACATAGTCTTTTTCCGCGATTTTGGTCAAAATCAGCTATCTGTACCTGTTTAAGCTCGAATCTGGAGCCCAAACCAAGAATCTGACAGGAAATTGGTATTGCTCAATCGATAGAACACAATGTGATGTACATTTGATGAAAGTTTGGTTTAGAAATATGCATTTTTAAGAAAGTTATCGCGCTGGCTACAACAATATGCATATATTGGACATAGTCTTTTTCCGCGATTTTGGTCAAAATCAGCTATCTGTACCTGTTTAAGCTCGAATCTGGAGCCCAAACCAAGAATCTGACAGGAAATTGGTATTGCTCAATCGATAGAACACAATGTGATGTACATTTGATGAAAGTTTGGTTTAGAAATATGCATTTTTAAGAAAGTTATCGCGCTCGCTACAACATTATGCATATATTGGACATAGTCTTTTTCCGCGATTTTGGTCAAAATCAGCTATCTGTACCTGTTTAAGCTCGAATCTGGAGCCCAAACCAAGAATCTGACAGGAAATTGGTATTGCTCAATCGATAGAACACAATGTGATGTACATTTGATGAAAGTTTGGTTTAGAAATATGCATTTTTAAGAAAGTTATCGCGCTCGCTACAACAATATGCATATATGGATATAGTCTTATTCCGCGATTTTGGTCAAAATCAGCTATCTGTACCTGTTTAAGCTCGAATCTGGAGCCCAAACCAAGAATCTGACAGGAAATTGGTATTGCTCAATCGATAGAACACAATGTGATGTACATTTGATGAAAGTTTGGTTTAGAAATATGCATTTTTAAGAAAGTTATCGCGCTCGCTACAACAATATGCATATATTAGACATAGTCTTATTCCGCGATTT
Organism: Phorcus lineatus; assembly: GCA_921293015.1. Classification (NCBI taxonomy): domain Eukaryota; kingdom Metazoa; phylum Mollusca; class Gastropoda; order Trochida; family Trochidae; genus Phorcus; species Phorcus lineatus. The sequence continues at coordinate 31,994 of CAKLCT010000016.1, forward strand.
TGGTCAAAATCAGCTATCTGTACCTGTTTAAGCTCGAATCTGGAGCCCAAACCAAGAATCTGACAGGAAATTGGTATTGCCCAATCGATAGAACACAATGTGATGTACATTTGATGAAAGTTTGGTTTAGAAATATGCATTTTTAAGAAAGTTATCGCGCTCGTTACAACAATATGCATATATTGGACATAGTCTTATTCCGCGATTTTGGTCAAAATCAGCTATCTGTACCTGTTTAAGCTCGAATCTGGAGCCCAAACCAAGAATCTGACAGGAAATTGGTATTGCTCAATCGATAGAACACAATGTGATGTACATTTGATGAAAGTTTGGTTTAGAAATATGCATTTTTAAGAAAGTTATCGCGCTCGCTACAACATTATGCATATATTGGACATAGTCTTTTTCCGCGATTTTGGTCAAAATCAGCTATCTGTACCTGTTTAAGCTCGAATCTGGAGCCCAAACCAAGAATCTGACAGGAAATTGGTATTGCTCAATCGATAGAACACAATGTGATGTACATTTGATGAAAGTTTGGTTTAGAAATATGCATTTTTAAGAAAGTTATCGCGCTGGCTACAACAATATGCATATATTGGACATAGTCTTTTTCCGCGATTTTGGTCAAAATCAGCTATCTGTACCTGTTTAAGCTCGAATCTGGAGCCCAAACCAAGAATCTGACAGGAAATTGGTATTGCTCAATCGATAGAACACAATGTGATGTACATTTGATGAAAGTTTGGTTTAGAAATATGCATTTTTAAGAAAGTTATCGCGCTCGCTACAACAATATGCATATATTGGACATAGTCTTATTCCGCGATTTTGGTCAAAATCAGCTATCTGTACCTGTTTAAGCTCGAATCTGGAGCCCAAACCAAGAATCTGACAGGAAATTGGTATTGCTCAATCGATAGAACACAATGTGATGTACATTTGATGAAAGTTTGGTTTAGAAATATGCATTTTTAAGAAAGTTATCGCGCTCGCTACAACAATATGCATATATTGGACATAGTCTTTTTCCGCGATTTTGGTCAAAATCAGCTATCTGTACCTGTTTAAGCTCGAATCTGGAGCCCAAACCAAGAATCTGACAGGAAATTGGTATTGCTCAATCGATAGAACACAATGTGATGTACATTTGATGAAAGTTTGGTTTAGAAATATGCATTTTTAAGAAAGTTATCGCGCTCGCTACAACATTATGCATATATTGGACATAGTCTTTTTCCGCGATTTTGGTCAAAATCAGCTATCTGTACCTGTTTAAGCTCGAATCTGGAGCCCAAACCAAGAATCTGACAGGAAATTGGTATTGCTCAATCGATAGAACACAATGTGATGTACATTTGATGAAAGTTTGGTTTAGAAATATGCATTTTAAGAAAGTTATCGCGCTCGCTACAACAATATGCATATATGGACATAGTCTTATTCCGCGATTTTGGTCAAAATCAGCTATCTGTACCTGTTTAAGCTCGAATCTGGAGCCCAAACCAAGAATCTGACAGGAAATTGGTATTGCTCAATCGATAGAACACAATGTGATGTACATTTGATGAAGTTTGGTTTAGAAATATGCTTTTTTAAGAAAGTTATCGCGCTCGCTACAACAATATGCATATATTGGACATAGTCTTTTTCCGCGATTTTGGTCAAAATCAGCTATCTGTACCTGTTTAAGCTCGAATCTGGAGCCCAAACCAAGAATCTGACAGGAAATTGGTATTGCTCAATCGATAGAACACAATGTGATGTACTTTTGATGAAAGTTTGGTTTAGAAATATGCATTTTTAAGAAAGTTATCGCGCTCGTTACAACAATATGCATATATTGGACATAGTCTTTTTCCGCGATTTTGGTCAAAATCAGCTATCTGTACCTGTTTAAGCTCGAATCTGGAGCCCAAACCAAGAATCTGACAGGAAATTGGTATTGCTCAATCGATAGAACACAATGTGATGTACATTTGATGAAAGTTTGGTTTAGAAATATGCATTTTTAAGAAAGTTATCGCGCTGGCTACAACAATATGCATATATTGGACATAGTCTTTTTCCGCGATTTTGGTCAAAATCAGCTATCTGTACCTGTTTAAGCTCGAATCTGGAGCCCAAACCAAGAATCTGACAGGAAATTGGTATTGCTCAATCGATAGAACACAATGTGATGTACATTTGATGAAAGTTTGGTTTAGAAATATGCATTTTTAAGAAAGTTATCGCGCTCGCTACAACATTATGCATATATTGGACATAGTCTTTTTCCGCGATTTTGGTCAAAATCAGCTATCTGTACCTGTTTAAGCTCGAATCTGGAGCCCAAACCAAGAATCTGACAGGAAATTGGTATTGCTCAATCGATAGAACACAATGTGATGTACATTTGATGAAAGTTTGGTTTAGAAATATGCATTTTTAAGAAAGTTATCGCGCTCGTTACAACAATATGCATATATGGATATAGTCTTATTCCGCGATTTTGGTCAAAATCAGCTATCTGTACCTGTTTAAGCTCGAATCTGGAGCCCAAACCAAGAATCTGACAGGAAATTGGTATTGCTCAATCGATAGAACACAATGTGATGTACATTTGATGAAAGTTTGGTTTAGAAATATGCATTTTTAAGAAAGTTATCGCGCTCGCTACAACAATATGCATATATTGGACATAGTCTTATTCCGCGATTTTGGTCAAAATCAGCTATCTGTACCTGTTTAAGCTCGAATCTGGAGCCCAAACCAAGAATCTGACAGGAAATTGGTATTGCCCAATCGATAGAACACAATGTGATGTACATTTGATGAAAGTTTGGTTTAGAAATATGCATTTTTAAGAAAGTTATCGCGCTCGTTACAACAATATGCATATATTGGACATAGTCTTATTCCGCGATTTTGGTCAAAATCAGCTATCTGTACCTGTTTAAGCTCGAATCTGGAGCCCAAACCAAGAATCTGACAGGAAATTGGTATTGCTCAATCGATAGAACACAATGTGATGTACATTTGATGAAAGTTTGGTTTAGAAATATGCATTTTTAAGAAAGTTATCGCGCTCGCTACAACATTATGCATATATTGGACATAGTCTTTTTCCGCGATTTTGGTCAAAATCAGCTATCTGTACCTGTTTAAGCTCGAATCTGGAGCCCAAACCAAGAATCTGACAGGAAATTGGTATTGCTCAATCGATAGAACACAATGTGATGTACATTTGATGAAAGTTTGGTTTAGAAATATGCATTTTTAAGAAAGTTATCGCGCTGGCTACAACAATATGCATATATTGGACATAGTCTTTTTCCGCGATTTTGGTCAAAATCAGCTATCTGTACCTGTTTAAGCTCGAATCTGGAGCCCAAACCAAGAATCTGACAGGAAATTGGTATTGCTCAATCGATAGAACACAATGTGATGTACATTTGATGAAAGTTTGGTTTAGAAATATGCATTTTTAAGAAAGTTATCGCGCTCGCTACAACAATATGCATATATTGGACATAGTCTTATTCCGCGATTTTGGTCAAAATCAGCTATCTGTACCTGTTTAAGCTCGAATCTGGAGCCCAAACCAAGAATCTGACAGGAAATTGGTATTGCCCAATCGATAGAACACAATGTGATGTACATTTGATGAAAGTTTGGTTTAGAAATATGCATTTTTAAGAAAGTTATCGCGCTCGTTACAACAATATGCATATATTGGACATAGTCTTATTCCGCGATTTTGGTCAAAATCAGCTATCTGTACCTGTTTAAGCTCGAATCTGGAGCCCAAACCAAGAATCTGACAGGAAATTGGTATTGCTCAATCGATAGAACACAATGTGATGTACATTTGATGAAAGTTTGGTTTAGAAATATGCATTTTTAAGAAAGTTATCGCGCTCGCTACAACATTATGCATATATTGGACATAGTCTTTTTCCGCGATTTTGGTCAAAATCAGCTATCTGTACCTGTTTAAGCTCGAATCTGGAGCCCAAACCAAGAATCTGACAGGAAATTGGTATTGCTCAATCGATAGAACACAATGTGATGTACATTTGATGAAAGTTTGGTTTAGAAATATGCATTTTTAAGAAAGTTATCGCGCTGGCTACAACAATATGCATATATTGGACATAGTCTTTTTCCGCGATTTTGGTCAAAATCAGCTATCTGTACCTGTTTAAGCTCGAATCTGGAGCCCAAACCAAGAATCTGACAGGAAATTGGTATTGCCTCAATCGATAGAACACAATGTGATGTACATTTGATGAAAGTTTGGTTTAGAAATATGCATTTTTAAGAAAGTTATCGCGCTCGCTACAACAATATGCATATATTGGACATAGTCTTATTCCGCGATTTTGGTCAAAATCAGCTATCTGTACCTGTTTAAGCTCGAATCTGGAGCCCAAACCAAGAATCTGACAGGAAATTGGTATTGCTCAATCGATAGAACACAATGTGATGTACATTTGATGAAAGTTTGGTTTAGAAATATGCATTTTTAAGAAAGTTATCGCGCTCGCTACAACAATATGCATATATTGGACATAGTCTTTTTCCGCGATTTTGGTCAAAATCAGCTATCTGTACCTGTTTAAGCTCGAATCTGGAGCCCAAACCAAGAATCTGACAGGAAATTGGTATTGCTCAATCGATAAAACACAATGTGATGTACATTTGATGAAAGTTTGGTTTAGAAATATGCATTTTTAAGAAAGTTATCGCGCTCGCTACAACATTATGCATATATTGGACATAGTCTTTTTCCGCGATTTTGGTCAAAATCAGCTATCTGTACCTGTTTAAGCTCGAATCTGGAGCCCAAACCAAGAATCTGACAGGAAATTGGTATTGCTCAATCGATAGAACACAATGTGATGTACATTTGATGAAAGTTTGGTTTAGAAAATATGCATTTTTAAGAAAGTTATCGCGCTCGCTACAACAATATGCATATATGGACATAGTCTTATTCCGCGATTTTGGTCAAAATCAGCTATCTGTACCTGTTTAAGCTCGAATCTGGAGCCCAAACCAAGAATCTGACAGGGAAATTGGTATTGCTCAATCGATAGAACACAATGTGATGTACATTTGATGAAAGTTTGGTTTAGAAATATGCATTTTTTAAGAAAGTTATCGCGCTCGCTACAACATTATGCATATATTGGACATAGTCTTTTTCCGCGATTTTGGTCAAAATCAGCTATCTGTACCTGTTTAAGCTCGAATCTGGAGCCCAAACCAAGAATCTGACAGGAAATTGGTATTGCTCAATCGATAGAACACAATGTGATGTACATTTGATGAAAGTTTGGTTTAGAAATATGCATTTTTAAGAAAGTTATCGCGCTCGCTACAACAATATGCATATATGGATATAGTCTTATTCCGCGATTTTGGTCAAAATCAGCTATCTGTACCTGTTTAAGCTCGAATCTGGAGCCCAAACCAAGAATCTGACAGGAAATTGGTATTGCTCAATCGATAGAACACAATGTGATGTACATTTGATGAAAGTTTGGTTTAGAAATATGCATTTTTAAGAAAGTTATCGCGCTCGCTACAACAATATGCATATATTGGACATAGTCCTTATTCCGCGATTTTGGTCAAAATCAGCTATCTGTACCTGTTTAAGCTCGAATCTGGAGCCCAAACCAAGAATCTGACAGGAAATTGGTATTGCCCAATCGATAGAACACAATGTGATGTACATTTGATGAAAGTTTGGTTTAGAAATATGCATTTTTAAGAAAGTTATCGCGCTCGTTACAACAATATGCATATATTGGACATAGTCTTATTCCGCGATTTTGGTCAAAATCAGCTATCTGTACCTGTTTAAGCTCGAATCTGGAGCCCAAACCAAGAATCTGACAGGAAATTGGTATTGCTCAATCGATAGAACACAATGTGATGTACATTTGATGAAAGTTTGGTTTAGAAATATGCATTTTTAAGAAAGTTATCGCGCTCGCTACAACATTATGCATATATTGGACATAGTCTTTTTCCGCGATTTTGGTCAAAATCAGCTATCTGTACCTGTTTAAGCTCGAATCTGGAGCCCAAACCAAGAATCTGACAGGAAATTGGTATTGCTCAATCGATAGAACACAATGTGATGTACATTTGATGAAAGTTTGGTTTAGAAATATGCATTTTTAAGAAAGTTATCGCGCTCGCTACAACAATATGCATATATTGGACATAGTCTTTTTCCGCGATTTTGGTCAAAATCAGCTATCTGTACCTGTTTTAGCTCGAATCTGGAGCCCAAACCAAGAATCTGACAGGAAATTGGTATTGCTCAATCGATAGAACACAATGTGATGTACATTTGATGAAAGTTTGGTTTGGAAATATGCATTTTTAAGAAAGTTATCGCGCTCGCTACAACAATATGCATATATTGGACATAGTCTTTTCCGCGATTTTGGTCAAAATCAGCTATCTGTACCTGTTTAAGCTCGAATCTGGAGCCCAAACCAAGAATCTGACAGGAAATTGGTATTGCTCAATCGATAGAACACAATGTGATGTACATTTGATGAAAGTTTGGTTTAGAAAATATGCATTTTTAAGAAAGTTATCGCGCTCGCTACAACAATATGCATATATTGGACATAGTCTTTTTCCGCGATTTTGGTCAAAATCAGCTATCTGTACCTGTTTAAGCTCGAATCTGGAGCCCAAACCAAGAATCTGACAGGAAATTGGTATTGCTCAATCGATAGAACACAATGTGATGTACATTTGATGAAAGTTTGGTTTAGAAATATGCATTTTTAAGAAAGTTATCGCGCTCGCTACAACATTATGCATATATTGGACATAGTCTTTTTCCGCGATTTTGGTCAAAATCAGCTATCTGTACCTGTTTAAGCTCGAATCTGGAGCCCAAACCAAGAATCTGACAGGAAATTGGTATTGCTCAATCGATAGAACACAATGTGATGTACATTTGATGAAAGTTTGGTTTAGAAATATGCATTTTTAAGAAAGTTATCGCGCTCGCTACAACAATATGCATATATGGACATAGTCTTATTCCGCGATTTTGGTCAAAATCAGCTATCTGTACCTGTTTAAGCTCGAATCTGGAGCCCAAACCAAGAATCTGACAGGAAATTGGTATTGCTCAATCGATAGAACACAATGTGATGTACATTTGATGAAAGTTTGGTTTAGAAATATGCATTTTTTAAGAAAGTTATCGCGCTCGCTACAACATTATGCATATATTGGACATAGTCTTTTTCCGCGATTTTGGTCAAAATCAGCTATCTGTACCTGTTTAAGCTCGAATCTGGAGCCCAAACCAAGAATCTGACAGGAAATTGTATTGCTCAATCGATAGAACACAATGTGATGTACATTTGATGAAAGTTTGGTTTAGAAATATGCATTTTTAAGAAAGTTATCGCGCTCGCTACAACAATATGCATATATGGATATAGTCTTATTCCGCGATTTTGGTCAAAATCAGCTATCTGTACCTGTTTAAGCTCGAATCTGGAGCCCAAACCAAGAATCTGACAGGAAATTGGTATTGCTCAATCGATAGAACACAATGTGATGTACATTTGATGAAAGTTTGGTTTAGAAATATGCATTTTTAAGAAAGTTATCGCGCTCGCTACAACATATGCATATATTGGACATAGTCTTATTCCGCGATTTTGGTCAAAATCAGCTATCTGTACCTGTTTTAAGCTCGAATCTGGAGCCCCCAAACCAAGAATCTGACAGGAAATTGGTATTGCCCAATCGATAGAACACAATGTGATGTACATTTGATGAAAGTTTGGTTTAGAAATATGCATTTTTAAGAAAGTTATCGCGCTCGTTACAACAATATGCATATATTGGACATAGTCTTATTCCGCGATTTTGGTCAAAATCAGCTATCTGTACCTGTTTAAGCTCGAATCTGGAGCCCAAACCAAGAATCTGACAGGAAATTGGTATTGCTCAATCGATAGAACACAATGTGATGTACATTTGATGAAAGTTTGGTTT
>OV121095.1:0-405916 GCA_921293015.1 Phorcus lineatus
GCCCAATCTTTAAAATACTCCTAAAATGTTTGTGAAAAGACCCATTTATCTGAGATATCCCTCAATACCCTTTATTCTATGAGTATTAACCATTCAAAATCTGAAAAGAACCTTAAAAGAAACCCTTATTAGGAACCATGCGCCTTCCGCCCATTTTTTCGTATGCAGCCCAATCTTTAAAATACTGCTAAAATGTTTGTGAAAAGACCCATTTATCTAAAATATCCCTCAATACCCTTTATTCTATGAGTATTAACCATTCAAAATCTGAAAAGAACCTTAAAAAAAGTATTTGATAGGAACCTTGCTCCTGCCGCCCATTTTTTCGTTTGCCGCCCAATCTTTAAAATACTCCTAAAATGTTTGTGAAAAGACCCATTTATCTGAGATATCCCTCAATACCCTTTATTCTATGAGTATTAATCATTCAAAATCTGAAAAGAACCTTAAAAGAAGCCCTTATTAGAAACCTTGCGACTTCCGCCCATTTTTTCGTATGCTGCCCAATCTTTAAAATACTCCTAAAATTTTTGCGAAAAGACCCATTATCTAATCCATCCCTCAATACCCTTTATTCCATGAGTATTAACCATTCAAAATCTGAAAAGAACCTTTAAAAAAGTATTTGATAGGAACCTTGCGCCTTTTGCCCATTTTTTCGTGTGCCGCCCAATCTTTAAAATACTCCTAAAATGGTTGTGAAAAGACCCATTTATCTGAGATACCCCTCAATACCCTTTATTCTATGAGTATTAACCATTCAAAATCTAAAAAGAACCTTCAAAGAAACCCTTATTAGGAACCTTGCGCCTTCCGCCCATTTTTTCGTTAGCCGCCCAATCTTTAAAATACTCCTAAAATGTTTGCGAAAAGACCCATTTATCTGAGATATCCCTCAATACCCTTTATTCAAAGAGTATTAACCATTCAAAATCTGAAAAGAACCTTAAAATAAACACTAATTAGGAACCTTGCGCCTTCCGCCCATTTTTTCGTTTGCCGCCCAATCTTTAAAATACTCCTAAAATGTTTGTGAAAAGACCCATTTATCTGAGATATCCCTCAATACCCTTTATTCAAAGAGTATTAACCATTCAAAATCTGAAAAGAACCTTAAAATAAGCCCTTATTAGGAACCTTGCGACTTCCGCCCATTTTTTCGCATGCCGCCCAATCTTTAAAATACTCCTAAAATGTTTGTGAAAAGACCCATTTATCTGAGATATCCTCAATACCCTTTATTCTATGAGTATTACCATTCAAAATCTGAAAATAACCTTAAAAAAAAGTATTTGATAGGAACCTTGCGCCTGCCGCCCATTTTTTCATTTGCCGCCCAATCCTTAAAATACTCCTAAAATGTTTGTGAAGAGACCCATTTATCTGAGATATCCCTCAATACCCTTTATTCTATTATTATTACTATTCAAAATCTGAAAAGAACCTTAAAAAAAATATTTGATAAGAACCTTGTGCCTGCCGCCCATTTTTTCGTTTGCCGCCCAATCTTTAAAATACTCCTAAAATGTTTGTGAAGAGACCCATTTATCTGAGATATCCCTCAATACCCTTTATTCTATGAGTATTAACCATTCAAAATCTGAAAAGAACCTTAAAAGAAACCCTTATTAGGAACGATGCGCCTTCTGCCCATTTTTCGTATGCCGCCCAATCTTTAAAATACTCCTAAAATGTTTGTGAAAAGACCCATTTATCTGAGATATCCCTCAATACCCTTTATTCTATGAGTATTAACCATTCAAAATCTGAAAAGAACCTTAAAAGAAGCCCTTATTAGGAACCTTGCGACTTCCGCCCATTTTTTCGCATGCCGCCCAATCTTTAAAATACTCCTAAAATGTTTGTGAAAAGACCCATTTATCTGAGATATCCTCAATACCCTTTATTCTATGAGTATTAACCATTCAAAATCTGAAAAGAACCTTAAAAAAAAGTATTTGATAGGAACCTTGCGCCTGCCGCCCATTTTTTCATTTGCCGCCCAATCCTTAAAATACTCCTAAAATGTTTGTGAAGAGACCCATTTATCTGAGATATCCCTCAATACCCTTTATTCTATTAATATTACTATTCAAAATCTGAAAAGAACCTTAAAAAAAATATTTGATAAGAACCTTGTGCCTGCCGCCCATTTTTTCGTTTGCCGCCCAATCTTTAAAATACTCCTAAAATGTTTGTGAAGAGACCCATTTATCTGAGATATCCCTCAATACCCTTTATTCTATGAGTATTAACCATTCAAAATCTGAAAAGAACCTTAAAAGAAACCCTTATTAGGAACCATGCGCCTTCTGCCCATTTTTCGTATGCCGCCCAATCTTTAAAATACTCCTAAAATGTTTGTGAAAAGACCCATTTATCTGAGATATCCCTCAATACCCTTTATTCTATGAGTATTAACCATTCAAAATCTGAAAAGAACCTTAAAAAAAGTATTTGATAGGAACCTTGCGCCTGCCGCCCATTTTTTCGTTTGCCGCCCAGTCTTTAAAATACTCCTAAAATGTTTGTGAAAAGACCCATTTATCTGAGATATCCCTCAATACCCTTTATTCTATGAGTATTAACCATTCAAAATCTGAAAAGAACCTTAAAAGAAGCCCTTATTAGGAACCTTGCGACTTCCGCCCATTTTTTCGTTTGCCGCCCAATCTTTAAAATACTCCTAAAATGTTTGTGAAAAGACCCATTTATCTGAGATATCCCTCAATACCCTTTATTCAAAGAGTATTAACCATTCAAAATCTGAAAAGAACCTTAAAAGAAGCCCTTATTAGGAACCTTGCGACTTCCGCCCATTTTTTCGCATGCCGCCCAATCTTTAAAATACTCCTAAAATGTTTGTGAAAAGACCCATTTATCTGAGATATCCTCAATACCCTTTATTCTATGAGTATTACCATTCAAAATCTGAAAATAACCTTTAAAAAAAGTATTTGATAGGAACCTTGCGCCTGCCGCCCATTTTTTCATTTGCCGCCCAATCCTTAAAATACTCCTAAAATGTTTGTGAAGAGACCCATTTATCTGAGATATCCCTCAATACCCTTTATTCTATTAATATTACTATTCAAAATCTGAAAAGAACCTTAAAAAAAATATTTGATAAGAACCTTGTGCCTGCCGCCCATTTTTTCGTTTGCCGCCCAATCTTTAAAATACTCCTAAAATGTTTGTGAAGAGACCCATTTATCTGAGATATCCCTCAATACCCTTTATTCTATGAGTATTAACCATTCAAAATCTGAAAAGAACCTTAAAAGAAACCCTTATTAGGAACCATGCGCCTTCTGCCCATTTTTCGTATGCCGCCCAATCTTTAAAATACTCCTAAAATGTTTGTGAAAAGACCCATTTATCTGAGATATCCCTCAATACCCTTTATTCTATGAGTATTACCATTCAAAATCTGAAAAGAACCTTAAAAAAAGTATTTGATAGGAACCTTGCGCCTGCCGCCCATTTTTTCGTTTGCCGAACAGTCTTTAAAATACTCCTAAAATGTTTGTGAAAAGACCCATTTATCTGAGATATCCCTCAATACCCTTTATTCTATGAGTATTAACCATTCAAAATCTGAAAAGAACCTTAAAAGAAGCCCTTATTAGGAACCTTGCGACTTCCGCCCATTTTTTCGCATGCCGCCCAATCTTTAAAATACTCCTAAAATGTTTGTGAAAAGACCCATTTATCTGAGATATCCCTCAATACCCTTCATTCTATGAGTATTACCATTCAAAATCTGAAAAGAACCTTAAAAAAAGCCCTTATTTTGAACCTTGCACCTGCCGCCCATTTTTTCATTTGCCGCCCAATCTTTAAAATACTCCTAAAATGTTTGTGAAGAGACCCATTTATCTGAGATATCCCTCAATACCCTTTATTCTATGAGTATTAACCATTCAAAATCTGAAAAGAACCTTAAAGGAAGCCCTTATTTAGAACCTTGCGACTTCCGCCCATTTTTTCGCATGCCACCCAAGCTTTAAACGACTCCTAAAATGTTTGTGAAAAGACCCATTTATCTGAGATATCCCTCAATACACTTTATTCTATGAGTATTACCATTCAAATCTGAAAAGAAACTTAAAAAAAGTATTTGATAGGAACCTTGCGCCTGCCACCCATTTTTTCGTTTGCCGCCCAATCTTTAAAATACTCCTAAAATGTTTGTGAAAAGACCCATTTATCTGAGATATCCCTTAATACCCTTTATTCTATGAGTATTAACCATTCAAAATCTGAAAAGAACCTTAAAAAAAGTATTTGATAGGAACCTTGCGCTTGCCACCCATTTTTTCGTTTGCTGCCCAATCTTTAAAATACTCCTAAAATGTTTGTGAAAAGACCCATTTATCTGAGATATCCCTCAATACCCTTTATTCTATGAGTATTAACCATTCAAAATCTGAAAAGAACCTTAAAAGAAGCCCTTATTAGGAACCTTGCGACTTCCGCCCATTTTTTCGTTTGCCGCCCAATCTTTAAAATACTCCTAAAATGTTTTCGAAAAGACCCATTTATCTGAGATAGCCCTCAATACCCTTCATTCTATGAGTATTACCATTCAAAATCTGAAAAGAACCTTTAAAAAAGTTCTTGATAGGAACCTTGCGCCTGCCGCCCATTTTTCGTTTGTCGCCCAATCTTTAAAATACTCCTAAATGTTTGTGAAAAGACCAATTTATCTGAGATATCCCTCAATACCCTTTATTCTATGAGTATTAACCATTCAAAATCTGAAAAGAACCTTAAAAAAAGTATTTGATAGGAACCTTGCGACTTCCGCCCATTTTTTCGCATGCCGCCCAATCTTTAAAATACTCCTAAAATGTTTGTGAAAAGACCCATTTATCTGAGATATCCCTCAATACCCTTTATTCTATAAGTATTAACCATTCAAAATCTGAAAAGAACCTTAAAAAAAGTATTTGATAGGAACCTTGCGCCTGCCGAACATTTTTTCGTTTGCCGCCCAATCTTTAAAATACTCCTAAAATGTTTGTGAAAAGACCCATTTATCTGAGATATCCCTCAATACCCTTTATTCTATGAGTATTAACCATTCAAAATCTGAAAAGAACCTTAAAAGAAGCCCTAATTAGGAACCTTGTGACTTCCGACCATTTTTTTGCATACCGCCCAATCTTTAAAATACTCCTAAAATGTTTGTGAAAAGACCCATTTATCTGAGATACTCCTCAATACCCTTTATTCTATGAGTATTAACCATTCAAAATCTGAAAAGAACCTTAAAAAAAGTATTTGATAGGAACCTTGCGCCTGCCGCCCATTTTTTCGTTTGCCGAACAGTCTTTAAAATACTCCTAAAATGTTTGTGAAAAGACCCATTTATCTGAGATATCCCTCAATACCCTTTATTCTATGAGTATTAACCATTCAAAATCTGAAAAGAACCTTAAAAGAAGCCCTTATTAGGAACCTTGCGACTTCCGCCCATTTTTTCGTTTGCCGCCCAATCTTTAAAATACTCCTAAAATGTTTGTGAAAAGACCCATTTATCTGAGATATCCCTCAATACCCTTTATTCAAAGAGTATTAACCATTCAAAATCTGAAAAGAACCTTAAAAGAAGCCCTTATTAGGAACCTTGCGACTTCCGCCCATTTTTTCGCATGCCGCCCAATCTTTAAAATACTCCTAAAATGTTTGTGAAAAGACCCATTTATCTGAGATATCCTCAATACCCTTTATTCTATGAGTATTACCATTCAAAATCTGAAAATAACCTTAAAAAAAAGTATTTGATAGGAACCTTGCGCCTGCCGCCCATTTTTTCATTTGCCGCCCAATCCTTAAAATACTCCTAAAATGTTTGTGAAGAGACCCATTTATCTGAGATATCCCTCAATACCCTTTATTCTATTAATATTACTATTCAAAATCTGAAAAGAACCTTAAAAAAAATATTTGATAAGAACCTTGTGCCTGCCGCCCATTTTTTCGTTTGCCGCCCAATCTTTAAAATACTCCTAAAATGTTTGTGAAGAGACCCATTTATCTGAGATATCCCTCAATACCCTTTATTCTATGAGTATTAACCATTCAAAATCTGAAAAGAACCTTAAAAGAAACCCTTATTAGGAACCATGCGCCTTCTGCCCATTTTTCGTATGCCGCCCAATCTTTAAAATACTCCTAAAATGTTTGTGAAAAGACCCATTTATCTGAGATATCCCTCAATACCCTTTATTCTATGAGTATTAACCATTCAAAATCTGAAAAGAACCTTAAAAAAAGTATTTGATAGGAACCTTGCGCCTGCCGCCCATTTTTTCGTTTGCCAAACAGTCTTTAAAATACTCCTAAAATGTTTGTGAAAAGACCCATTTATCTGAGATATCCCTCAATACCCTTTATTCTATGAGTATTAACCATTCAAAATCTGAAAAGAACCTTAAAAAAAGTATTTGATAGGAACCTTGCGCTTGCCACCCATTTTTTCGTTTGCTGCCCAATCTTTAAAATACTCCTAAAATGTTTGTGAAAAGACCCATTTATCTGAGATATCCCTCAATACCCTTTATTCTATGAGTATTAACCATTCAAAATCTGAAAAGAACCTTAAAAGAAGCCCTTATTAGGAACCTTGCGACTTCCGCCCATTTTTTCGTTTGCCGCCCAATCTTTAAAATACTCCTAAAATGTTTTCGAAAAGACCCATTTATCTGAGATAGCCCTCAATACCCTTCATTCTATGAGTATTACCATTCAAAATCTGAAAAGAACCTTTAAAAAAGTTCTTGATAGGAACCTTGCGCCTGCCGCCCATTTTTCGTTTGCCGCCCAATCTTTAAAATACTCCTAAATGTTTGTGAAAAGACCAATTTATCTGAGATATCCCTCAATACCCTTTATTCTATGAGTATTAACCATTCAAAATCTGAAAAGAACCTTAAAAAAAGTATTTGATAGGAACCTTGCGACTTCCGCCCATTTTTTCGCATGCCGCCCAATCTTTAAAATACTCCTAAAATGTTTGTGAAAAGACCCATTTATCTGAGATATCCCTCAATACCCTTTATTCTATGAGTATTAACCATTCAAAATCTGAAAAGAACCTTAAAAAAAGTATTTGATAGGAACCTTGCGCCTGCCGAACATTTTTTCGTTTGCCGCCCAATCTTTAAAATACTCCTAAAATGTTTGTGAAAAGACCCATTTATCTGAGATATCCCTCAATACCCTTTATTCTATGAGTATTAACCATTCAAAATCTGAAAAGAACCTTAAAAGAAGCCCTAATTAGGAACCTTGTGACTTCCGACCATTTTTTTGCATACCGCCCAATCTTTAAAATACTCCTAAAATGTTTGTGAAAAGACCCATTTATCTGAGATACTCCTCAATACCCTTTATTCTATGAGTATTAACCATTCAAAATCTGAAAAGAACCTTAAAAAAAGTATTTGATAGGAACCTTGCGCCTGCCGCCCATTTTTTCGTTTACCGAACAGTCTTTAAAATACTCCTAAAATGTTTGTGAAAAGACCCATTTATCTGAGATATCCCTCAATACCCTTTATTCTATGAGTATTAACCATTCAAAATCTGAAAAGAACCTTAAAAGAAGCCCTTATTAGGAACCTTGCGACTTCCGCCCAATTTTTCGTTTGCCGCCCAATCTTTAAAATACTCCTAAAATGTTTGTGAAAAGACCCATTTATCTGAGATATCCCTCAATACCATTTATTCAAAGAGTATTAACCATTCAAAATCTGAAAAGAACCTTAAAAGAAGCCCTTATTAGGAACCTTGCGACTTCCGCCCATTTTTTCGCATGCCGCCCAATCTTTAAAATACTCCTAAAATGTTTGTGAAAAGACCCATTTATCTGAGATATCCTCAATACCCTTTATTCTATGAGTATTACCATTCAAAATCTGAAAATAACCTTAAAAAAAAGTATTTGATAGGAACCTTGCGCTTGCCACCCATTTTTTCATTTGCCGCCCAATCCTTAAAATACTCCTAAAATGTTTGTGAAGAGACCCATTTATCTGAGATATCCCTCAATACCCTTTATTCTATTAATATTACTATTCAAAATCTGAAAAGAACCTTAAAAAAAATATTTGATAAGAACCTTGTGCCTGCCGCCCATTTTTTCGTTTGCCGCCCAATCTTTAAAATACTCCTAAAATGTTTGTGAAGAGACCCATTTATCTGAGATATCCCTCAATACCCTTTATTCTATGAGTATTAACCATTCAAAATCTGAAAAGAACCTTAAAAGAAACCCTTATTAGGAACCATGCGCCTTCTGCCCATTTTTCGTATGCCGCCCAATCTTTAAAATACTCCTAAAATGTTTGTGAAAAGACCCATTTATCTGAGATATCCCTCAATACCCTTTATTCTATGAGTATTAACCATTCAAAATCTGAAAAGAACCTTAAAAAAAGTATTTGATAGGAACCTTGCGCCTGCCGCCCATTTTTTCGTTTGCCGCCCAGTCTTTAAAATACTCCTAAAATGTTTGTGAAAAGACCCATTTATCTGAGATATCCCTCAATACCCTTTATTCTATGAGTATTAACCATTCAAAATCTGAAAAGAACCTTAAAAGAAGCCCTTATTAGGAACCTTGCGACTTCCGCCCATTTTTTCGCATGCCGCCCAATCTTTAAAATACTCCTAAAATGTTTGTGAAAAGACCCATTTATCTGAGATATCCCTCAATACCCTTCATTCTATGAGTATTACCATTCAAAATCTGAAAAGAACCTTAAAAAAAGCCCTTATTTTGAACCTTGCACCTGCCGCCCATTTTTTCATTTGCCGCCCAATCTTTAAAATACTCCTAAAATGTTTGTGAAGAGACCCATTTATCTGAGATATCCCTCAATACCCTTTATTCTATGAGTATTAACCATTCAAAATCTGAAAAGAACCTTAAAGGAAGCCCTTATTTAGAACCTTGCGACTTCCGCCCATTTTTTCGCATGCCGCCCAAGCTTTAAAATACTCCTAAAATGTTTGTGAAAAGACCCATTTATCTGAGATATCCCTCAATACACTTTATTCTATGAGTATTAACCATTCATAATCTGAAAAGAACCTTAAAAGAAACCCTTATTAGGAACCTTGCGACTTCCGCACATTTTTTCGCATGCCGCCCAATCTTTAAAATATTCCTAAAATGTTTGTGAAAGACCCATTTATCTGAGATATCCCTCAATACCCTTTATTCTATGAGTATTAACCATTCATAATCTGAAAAGACCCTTAAAAGAAGCCCTTATTAGTAACCTTGCGACTTCCGCCTGTTTTTTCGCATGCCGCCCAATTTTTTAAAATAGTGCTAAAATGTTTGTGAAAATAACCATTTATCTGAGATATCCCTCAATACCCTTGATTCTATGAGTATTAACCATTCAAAATCTGAAAAGAACCTTAAAAAAAGTATTTGATAGGAACCTTGCGCCTGCCGCCCATTTTTTCGTTTGCCGCCCAATCTTTGAAAAACTCCTAAAATGTTTGTGAAAAGACCAATTTATCTGAGATATCCCTCAATACCCTTTCTTCTATGTGTATTACCATTCAAAAACTGAAAAGAACCTTAAAAAAAGTATTTGATAGGAACCTTGCGCCTGCCGCCCAACTTTTTGTATGTCGCCCAATCTTTAAAATACTCCTAAAATGTTTGTGAAAAGACCAATTTATCTGAGATATCCCTCAATACCCTTTATTCTATGAGTATTACCATTCAAAATCTGAAAAGAACCTTTAAAAAAGTATTTGATAGGAACCTTGCGCCTGCCTCCCAATTTTTCGTTTGCCGCCCAATTTTTAAAATACTCCTAAAATGTTTTGAAAAGACCCATTAATCTGAGATATCCCTCAATACCCTTTATTCTATGAGTATTAACCATTCAAAATCTGAAAAGAACCTTAAAAGAAGCCCTTATTAGGAACCTTGCGCCTTCCGCCCATTTTTTTGTATGCCGCCCAATCTTTAAAATACTCCTAAAATGTTTGCGAAAAGACCCATTTATCTGAGATATCCCTCAATACCCTTTATTCTATGAGTATTAACCATTCAAAATCTGAAAAGAACCTTTTAAAAAGTATTTGATAGGAACCTTGCGCCTTTCGATCATTTTTTCGTATGACGCCCAATCTTTAAAATACTCCTAAAATGTTTGTGAAAAGACCCATTTATCTGAGATATCCCTCAATACCCTTTATTCTATGAGTATTAACCATTCAAAATCTGAAAAGAACCTTAAAAAAAGTATTTGATAGGAACCTTGCGCTTGCCACCCATTTTTTCGTTTGCTGCCCAATCTTTAAAATACTCCTAAAATGTTTGTGAAAAGACCCATTTATCTGAGATATCCCTCAATACCCTTTATTCTATGAGTATTAACCATTCAAAATCTGAAAAGAACCTTAAAAGAAGCCCTTATTAGGAACCTTGCGACTTCCGCCCATTTTTTCGCATGCCGCCCAATCTTTAAAATACTCCTAAAATGTTTGTGAAAAGACCCATTTATCTGAGATATCCCTCAATACCCTTCATTCTATGAGTATTACCATTCAAAATCTGAAAAGAACCTTAAAAAAAGCCCTTATTTTGAACCTTGCACCTGCCGCCCATTTTTTCATTTGCCGCCCAATCTTTAAAATACTCCTAAAATGTTTGTGAAGAGACCCATTTATCTGAGATATCCCTCAATACCCTTTATTCTATGAGTATTAACCATTCAAAATCTGAAAAGAACCTTAAAGGAAGCCCTTATTTAGAACCTTGCGACTTCCGCCCATTTTTTCGCATGCCGCCCAAGCTTTAAACGACTCCTAAAATGTTTGTGAAAAGACCCATTTATCTGAGATATCCCTCAATACACTTTATTCTATGAGTATTAACCATTCAAAATCTGAAAAGAACCTTAAAAGAAACCCTTATTAGGAACCTTGCGACTTCCGCACATTTTTTCGCATGCCGCCCAATCTTTAAAATATTCCTAAAATGTTTGTGAAAGACCCATTTATCTGAGATATCCCTCAATACCCTTTATTCTATGAGTATTAACCATTCATAATCTGAAAAGACCCTTAAAAGAAGCCCTTATTAGTAACCTTGCGACTTCCGCCTGTTTTTTCGCATGCCGCCCAATTTTTTAAAATAGTGCTAAAATGTTTGTGAAAATAACCATTTATCTGAGATATCCCTCAATACCCTTGATTCTATGAGTATTAACCATTCAAAATCTGAAAAGAACCTTAAAAAAAGTATTTGATAGGAACCTTGCGCCTGCCGCCCATTTTTTCGTTTGCCGCCCAATCTTTGAAAAACTCCTAAAATGTTTGTGAAAAGACCAATTTATCTGAGATATCCCTCAATACCCTTTCTTCTATGTGTATTACCATTCAAAAACTGAAAAGAACCTTAAAAAAAGTATTTGATAGGAACCTTGCGCCTGCCGCCCAACTTTTTGTATGTCGCCCAATCTTTAAAATACTCCTAAAATGTTTGTGAAAAGACCAATTTATCTGAGATATCCCTTAATACCCTTTATTCTATGAGTATTACCATTCAAAATCTGAAAAGAACCTTTAAAAAAGTATTTGATAGGAACCTTGCGCCTGCCTCCCAATTTTTCGTTTGCCGCCCAATTTTTAAAATACTCCTAAAATGTTTTGAAAAGACCCATTAATCTGAGATATCCCTCAATACCCTTTATTCTATGAGTATTAACCATTCAAAATCTGAAAAGAACCTTAAAAGAAGCCCTTATTAGGAACCTTGCGCCTTCCGCCCATTTTTTTGTATGCCGCCCAATCTTTAAAATACTCCTAAAATGTTTGCGAAAAGACCCATTTATCTGAGATATCCCTCAATACCCTTTATTCTATGAGTATTAACCATTCAAAATCTGAAAAGAACCTTTTAAAAAGTATTTGATAGGAACCTTGCGCCTTTCGATCATTTTTTCGTATGACGCCCAATCTTTAAATTACTCCTAAAATGTTTGTGAAAAGACCCATTTATCTGAGATATCCCTCAATACCCTTTATTCTATGAGTATCAACCATTCAAAATCTGAAAGAACCTTTAAAAAAGTATCTGATAGGAACCTTGCGCCTGCCACCCATTTTTTCGTTTGCCACCCAATCTTTAAAATACTCCTAAAATGTTTGTGAAAAGACCCATTTATCTGAGATATCCCTCAATACCCTTTATTCTATGAGTATTAATTATTCATAATCTGAAAAGAACCTTAAAAGAAACCCTTATTAGGAACCTTGCGACTTCCGCACATTTTTTCGCATGCCGCCCAATCTTTAAAATACTCCTAAAATGTTTGTGAAAGACCCATTTATCTGAGATATCCCTCAATACCCTTTATTCTATGAGTATTAACCATTCATAATCTGAAAAGACCCTTAAAAGAAGCCCTTATTAGGAACCTTGCGACTTCCGCCCATTTTTTTGTTTGCCGCCCAATCTTTAAAATACTCCTAAAATGTTTGTGAAAAGACCAATTTATCTGAGATATCCCTCAATACCCTTTATTCTATGAGTATTACCATTCAAAATCTGAAAAGAACCTTAAAAGAAGCCCTTATTAGTAACCTTGCGACTTCCGCCTGTTTTTTCGCATGCCGCCCAATTTTTTAAAATAGTGCTAAAATGTTTGTGAAAATACCCATTTATCTGAGATATCCCTCAATACCCTTCATTCTATGAGTATTAACCATTCAAAATCTGAAAAGAACCTTAAAAAAAGTATTTGATAGGAACCTTGCGCCTGCCGCCCAATTTTTTGTTTGCCGCCCAATCTTTAAAATACTCCTAAAATGTTTGCGAAAAGACCCATTTATCTGAGATATCCCTCAATACCCTTTATTCTATGAGTATCAACCATTCAAAATCTGAAAAGAACCTTAAAAAAACCCCTTATTAGGAACCTTGCGCCTGCCGCCCATTTTTTCGTATGCCGCCCAATCTTTAAAATACTCCTAAAATTTTTGCGAAAAGACCCATTATCTAATACATCCCTCACTACCCTTTATTCTATGAGTATTAACCATTCAAAATCTTAAAAGAACATTTAAAAAAGTATTTGATAGGAACCTTGCGCCTTTAGCCCATTTTTTCGTATGCCGCACAATCTTTAAAATACTCCTAAAATTTTTTCGAAAAGACCCACTTATCTGAGATACCCCTCAATATCCTTTATTCTATGAGTATTAACCATTCAAAATCTGAAAAGAACCTTAAAAGAAACCCTTATTAGGAACCTTGTGACTTCCGCCCATTTTTTCGTTTGCCGCCCAATCTTCAAAATACTCCTAAAATGTTTGCGAAAAGACCCATTTATCTGAGATATCCCACAAGACTCTTTATTCTATGAGTATTAACCATTCAAAATCTGAAAAGAACCTTAAAAGAAACCCTTATTAGGAACCTTGTGACTTCCGCCCATTTTTTCGTATGCCGCCCAATCTTCAAAATATTCCTAAAATGTTTGTGAAAAGACCAATTTATCTGAGATATCCCTCAATACCCTTTCTTCTATGTGTATTACCATTCAAAATCTGAAAAGAACCTTAAAAAAAGTATTTGATAGGAACCTTGCGCCTGCCGCCCAACTTTTTGTATGTCGCCCAATCTTTAAAATACTCCTAAAATGTTTTGAAAAGACCCATTTATCTGAGATATCCCTCAATACCCTTTATTCTATGAGTATTAACCATTCAAAATCTGAAAAGAACCTTAAAAGAAGCCCTTATTAGGAACCTTGCGACTTCCGCCCCTTATTTCGCATGCCGCCCAATCTATAAAATACTCCTAAAATGTTTGTGAAAAGACCCATTAATCTGAGATATCCCTCAATACCCTTTATTCTATGAGCATTAACCATTCAAAATCTGAAAAGAACCTTAAAAGAAGCCCTTATTAGGAACCTTGCGCCTTCCGCCCATTTTTTTTATGCCGCCCAATCTTTTAAATACTCCTAAAATGTTTGTGAAAAGACCCATTTATCTGAGATATCCCTCAATACCCTTTATTCTATGAGTATCAACCATTCAAAATCTGAAAAGAACCTTAAAAGAAAAACTTATTAGGAACCTTGCGCCTGCCGCCCATTTTTTCGTTTGCCGCCCAATCTTTAAAATACCCCTAAAATTTTTGCGAAAAGACCTATTATCTAATACATCCCTCAATACCCTTTATTCTATGAGTATTAACCATTCAAAATCTGAAAAGAACCTTTAAAAAAGTATTTGATAGGAACCTTGCGCCTTTCGCCCATTTTTTCGTATACCGCCCAATCTTTAAAAAAAATACTCCTAAAATGTTTGTGAAAAGACCCATTTATCTGAGATATCCCTCAATACCCTTTATTCTATGAGTATTAACCATTCAAAATCTGAAAAGAACCTTAAAAAAAATTATCTGATAGGAACCTTGCGCCTGCCGCCCATTTTTTCATTTGCCGCCCAATCTTTAAAATACTCCTAAAATGTTTGTGAAAAGACCCATTTATCTGAGTTATCACTCAATACCCTTTATTCTATGAGTATTACCATTCAAAATCTGAAAAGAACTTTAAAAAAAGTAATTGATAGGAACCTTGCGCCTGCCGCCCATTTTTTCGTATGCAGCCCAATCTTTAAAATACTCCTAAAATGTTTGTGAAAAGACCCATTTATCTAAAAAATCCCTCAATATCCTTTATTCTATGAGTATTAACCATTCAAAATCTGAAAAGAACCTTAAAAGAAGCCCTTATTAGGAACCTTGCGACTTCCGCCCATTTTTTCGTTTGCCGCCCAATCTTTAAAATACTCCTAAAATGTTTGCAAAAAGACCCATTTATCTGAGATACCCCTCAATATCCTTTATTCTATGAGTATTAACCATTCAAAATCTAAAAAGAACATTAAAAGAAACCCTTATTAGGAACCTTGCGACTTCCTCCCATTTTTTCGTTTGCCACCCAATCTTTAAAATACTCCTAAAATGTTTGCGAAAAGACCCATTTATCTGAGATATCCCTCAATACCCTTTATTCTATGAGTATTAACCATTCAAAATCTGAAAAGAACCTTAAAAAAAGTATCTGATAGGAACCTTGCGCCTGCCGCCCATTTTTGCGTTTGCCGCCCAATCTTTAAAATACTCCTATAATGTTTGCGAAAAGACCCACTTATCTGAGATACCCCTCAATATCCTTTATTCTATGAGTATTAACCATTCAAAATCTGAAAAGAACCTTAAAAGAAACCCTTATTAGGAAACTTTCGCCTTCCGCCCATTTTTTCGTTTGCCGCCCAATCTTTAAAATACTCCTAAAATGTTTGCGAAAAGACCCACTTATCTGAGATACCCCTCAATATCCTTTATTCTATGAGTATTAACCATTCAAAATCTGAAAAGAACCTTAAAAGAAGCCCTTATTAGGAACCTTGCGACTTTCGCACATTTTTACGCATGCCGCCCAATCTTTAAAATACTCCTAAAATGTTTGTGATAAGACCCATTAATCTGAGATATCCCTCAATACCCTTTATTCTATGAGTATTACCATTCAAAATCTGAAAAAAATTTTAAAAAAGTAATTGATAGGAACCTTGCGCCTGCCGCCCATTTTTTCGTATGCAGCCCAATCTTTAAAATACTCCTAAAATGTTTGTGAAAAGACCCATTTATCTAAAAAATCCCTCAATATCCTTTATTCTATGAGTATTAACCATTCAAAATCTGAAAAGAACCTTAAAAGAAGCCCTTATTAGGAACCTTGCGACTTCCGCCCATTTTTTCGTTTGCCGCCCAATCTTTAAAATACTCCTAAAATGTTTGCAAAAAGACCCATTTATCTGAGATACCCCTCAATATCCTTTATTCTATGAGTATTAACCATTCAAAATCTAAAAAGAACATTAAAAGAAACCCTTATTAGGAACCTTGCGACTTCCTCCCATTTTTTCGTTTGCAACCCAATCTTTAAAATACTCCTAAAATGTTTTGAAAAGACCCATTTATCTGAGATATCCCTCAATACCCTTTATTCTATGAGTATTAACCATTCAAAATCTGAAAAGAACCTTAAAAGAAGCCCTTTTTAGGAACCTTGCGACTTCCGCCCCTTATTTCGCATGCCGCCCAATCTTTAAAATACTCCTAAAATGTTTGTGAAAAGACCCATTAATCTGAGATATCCCTCAATACCCTTTATTCTATGAGCATTAACCATTCAAAATCTAAAAAGAACATTAAAAGAAACCCTTATTAGGAACCTTGCGACTTCCTCCCATTTTTTCGTTTGCCACCCAATCTTTAAAATACTCCTAAAATGTTTGCGAAAAGACCCATTTATCTGAGATATCCCTCAATACCCTTTATTCTATGAGTATTAACCATTCAAAATCTGAAAAGAACCTTAAAAAAAGTATCTGATAGGAACCTTGCGCCTGCCGCCCATTTTTGCGTTTGCCGCCCAATCTTTAAAATACTCCTATAATGTTTGCGAAAAGACCCACTTATCTGAGATACCCCTAAATATCCTTTATTCTATGAGTATTAACCATTCAAAATCTGAAAAAAACCTTAAAAGAAACCCTTATTAGGAAACTTTCGCCTTCCGCCCATTTTTTCGTTTGCCGCCCAATCTTTAAAATACTCCTAAAATGTTTGCGAAAAGACCCACTTATCTGAGATACCCCTCAATATCCTTTATTCTATGAGTATTAACCATTCAAAATCTGAAAAGAACCTTAAAAGAAGCCCTTATTAGGAACCTTGCGACTTCCGCCCATTTTTACGCATGCCGCCCAATCTTTAAAATACTCCTAAAATGTTTGTGATAAGACCCATTAATCTGAGATATCCCTCAATACCCTTTATTCTATGAGTATTACCATTCAAAATCTGAAAAGAACTTTAAAAAAAGTAATTGATAGGAACCTTGCGCCTGCCGCCCATTTTTTCGTATGCAGCCCAATCTTTAAAATACTCCTAAAATGTTTGTGAAAAGACCCATTTATCTAAAAAATCCCTCAATATCCTTTATTCTATGAGTATTAACCATTCAAAATCTGAAAAGAACCTTAAAAGAAGCCCTTATTAGGAACCTTGCGACTTCCGCCCATTTTTTCGTTTGCCGCCCAATCTTTAAAATACTCCTAAAATGTTTGCAAAAAGACCCATTTATCTGAGATACCCCTCAATATCCTTTATTCTATGAGTATTAACCATTCAAAATCTAAAAAGAACATTAAAAGAAACCCTTATTAGGAACCTTGCGACTTCCTCCCATTTTTTCGTTTGCCACCCAATCTTTAAAATACTCCTAAAATGTTTGCGAAAAGACCCATTTATCTGAGATATCCCTCAATACCCTTTATTCTATGAGTATTAACCATTCAAAATCTGAAAAGAACCTTAAAAAAAGTATCTGATAGGAACCTTGCGCCTGCCGCCCATTTTTGCGTTTGCCGCCCAATCTTTAAAATACTCCTATAATGTTTGCGAAAAGACCCACTTATCTGAGATACCCCTCAATATCCTTTATTCTATGAGTATTAACCATTCAAAATCTGAAAAGAACCTTAAAAGAAACCCTTATTAGGAAACTTTCGCCTTCCGCCCATTTTTTCGTTTGCCGCCCAATCTTTAAAATACTCCTAAAATGTTTGCGAAAAGACCCACTTATCTGAGATACCCCTCAATATCCTTTATTCTATGAGTATTAACCATTCAAAATCTGAAAAGAACCTTAAAAGAAGCCCTTATTAGGAACCTTGCGACTTTCGCCCATTTTTACGCATGCCGCCCAATCTTTAAAATACTCCTAAAATGTTTGTGATAAGACCCATTAATCTGAGATATCCCTCAATACCCTTTATTCTATGAGTATTACCATTCAAAATCTGAAAAGAACTTTAAAAAAAGTAATTGATAGGAACCTTGCGCCTGCCGCCCATTTTTTCGTATGCAGCCCAATCTTTAAAATACTCCTAAAATGTTTGTGAAAAGACCCATTTATCTAAAAAATCCCTCAATATCCTTTATTCTATGAGTATTAACCATTCAAAATCTGAAAAGAACCTTAAAAGAAGCCCTTATTAGGAACCTTGCGACTTCCGCCCATTTTTTCGTTTGCCGCCCAATCTTTAAAATACTCCTAAAATGTTTGCAAAAAGACCCATTTATCTGAGATACCCCTCAATATCCTTTATTCTATGAGTATTAACCATTCAAAATCTAAAAAGAACATTAAAAGAAACCCTTATTAGGAACCTTGCGACTTCCTCCCATTTTTTCGTTTGCCACCCAATCTTTAAAATACTCCTAAAATGTTTTGAAAAGACCCATTTATCTGAGATATCCCTCAATACCCTTTATTCTATGAGTATTAACCATTCAAAATCTGAAAAGAACCTTAAAAGAAGCCCTTTTTAGGAACCTTGCGACTTCCGCCCCTTATTTCGCATGCCGCCCAATCTTTAAAATACTCCTAAAATGTTTGTGAAAAGACCCATTAATCTGAGATATCCCTCAATACCCTTTATTCTATGAGCATTAACCATTCAAAATCTAAAAAGAACATTAAAAGAAACCCTTATTAGGAACCTTACGACTTCCTCCCATTTTTTCGTTTGCCACCCAATCTTTAAAATACTCCTAAAATGTTTGCGAAAAGACCCATTTATCTGAGATATCCCTCAATACCCTTTATTCTATGAGTATTAACCATTCAAAATCTGAAAAGAACCTTAAAAAAAGTATCTGATAGGAACCTTGCGCCTGCCGCCCATTTTTGCGTTTGCCGCCCAATCTTTAAAATACTCCTATAATGTTTGCGAAAAGACCCACTTATCTGAGATACCCCTAAATATCCTTTATTCTATGAGTATTAACCATTCAAAATCTGAAAAAAACCTTAAAAGAAACCCTTATTAGGAAACTTTCGCCTTCCGCCCATTTTTTCGTTTGCCGCCCAATCTTTAAAATACTCCTAAAATGTTTGCGAAAAGACCCACTTATCTGAGATACCCCTCAATATCCTTTATTCTATGAGTATTAACCATTCAAAATCTGAAAAGAACCTTAAAAGAAGCCCTTATTAGGAACCTTGCGACTTCCGCCCATTTTTACGCATGCCGCCCAATCTTTAAAATACTCCTAAAATGTTTGTGATAAGACCCATTAATCTGAGATATCCCTCAATACCCTTTATTCTATGAGTATTACCATTCAAAATCTGAAAAGAACTTTAAAAAAAGTAATTGATAGGAACCTTGCGACTGCCGCCCATTTTTTCGTATGCAGCCCAATCTTTAAAATACTCCTAAAATGTTTGTGAAAAGACCCATTTATCTAAAAAATCCCTCAATATCCTTTATTCTATGAGTATTAACCATTCAAAATCTGAAAAGAACCTTAAAAGAAGCCCTTATTAGGAACCTTGCGACTTCCGCCCATTTTTTCGTTTGCCGCCCAATCTTTAAAATACTCCTAAAATGTTTGCAAAAAGACCCATTTATCTGAGATACCCCTCAATATCCTTTATTCTATGAGTATTAACCATTCAAAATCTAAAAAGAACATTAAAAGAAACCCTTATTAGGAACCTTGCGACTTCCTCCCATTTTTTCGTTTGCCACCCAATCTTTAAAATACTCCTAAAATGTTTTGAAAAGACCCATTTATCTGAGATATCCCTCAATACCCTTTATTCTATGAGTATTAACCATTCAAAATCTGAAAAGAACCTTAAAAGAAGCCCTTTTTAGGAACCTTGCGACTTCCGCCCCTTATTTCGCATGCCGCCCAATCTTTAAAATACTCCTAAAATGTTTGTGAAAAGACCCATTAATCTGAGATATCCCTCAATACCCTTTATTCTATGAGCATTAACCATTCAAAATCTGAAAAGAACCTTAAAAGAAGCCCTTATTAGGAACCTTGCGCCTTCCGCCCATTTTTTTTATGCCGCCCAATCTTTTAAATACTCCTAAAATGTTTGTGAAAAGACCCATTTATCTGAGATATCCCTCAATACCCTTTATTCTATGAGTATCAACCATTCAAAATCTGAAAAGAACCTTAAAAGAAAAACTTATTAGGAACCTTGCGCCTGCCGCCCATTTTTTCGTTTGCCGCCCAATCTTTAAAATACCCCTAAAATTTTTGCGAAAAGACCTATTATCTAATACATCCCTCAATACCCTTTATTCTATAAGTATTAACCATTCAAAATCTGAAAAGAACCTTTAAAAAAGTATTTGATAGGAACCTTGCGCCTTTCGCCCATTTTTTCGTATACCGCCCAATCTTTAAAAAAAATACTCCTAAAATGTTTGTGAAAAGACCCATTTATCTGAGATATCCCTCAATACCCTTTATTCTATGAGTATTAACCATTCAAAATCTGAAAAGAACCTTAAAAAAAATTATCTGATAGGAACCTTGCGCCTGCCGCCCATTTTTTCGTTTGCCGCCCAATCTTTAAAATACTCCTAAAATGTTTGTGAAAAGACCCATTTATCTGAGTTATCCCTCAATACCCTTTATTCTATGAGTATTACCATTCAAAATCTGAAAAGAACTTTAAAAAAAGTAATTGATAGGAATCTTGCTCCTGCCGCCCATTTTTTCGTATGCAGCCCAATCTTTAAAATACTCCTAAAATGTTTGTGAAAAGACCCATTTATCTAAAAAATCCCTCAATATCCTTTACTCTATGAGTATTAACCATTCAAAATCTGAAAAGAACCTTAAAAGAAGCCCTTATTAGGAACCTTGCGACTTCCGCCCATTTTTTCGTATGCCGCCCAATCTTTAAAATACTCCTAAAATGTTTGCAAAAAGACCCATTTATCTGAGATACCCCTCAATATCCTTTATTCTATGAGTATTAACCATTCAAAATCTGAAAAGAACATTAAAAGAAACCCTTATTAGGAACCTTGCGACTTCCTCCCATTTTTTCGTTTGCCACCCAATCTTTAAAATACTCCTAAAATGTTTGCGAAAAGACCCATTTATCTGAGATATCCCTCAATACCCTTTATTCTATGAGTATTAACCATTCAAAATCTGAAAAGAACCTTAAAAAAAGTATCTGATAGGAACCTTGCGCCTGCCGCCCATTTTTTCGTATGCCGCCCAATCTTTAAAATACTCCTAAAATGTTTGCGAAAAGACCCACTTATCTGAGATACCCCTCAATATCCTTTATTCTATGAGTATTAACCATTCAAAATCTGAAAAGAACCTTAAAAGAAGCCCTTATTAGGAACCTTGCGACTTCCGCCCATTTTTACGCATGCCGCCCAATCTTTAAAATACTCCTAAAATGTTTGGGAAAAGACCCATTAATCTGAGATATCCCTCAATACCCTTTATTCTATGAGCATTAACCATTCAAAATCTGAAAAGAACCTTAAAAGAAGCCCTTATTAGGAACCTTGCGCCTTCCGCCCATTTTTTTGTATGCCGCCCAATCTTTTAAATACTCCTAAATTGTTTGTGAAAAGACCCATTTATCTGAGATATCCCTCAATACCCTTTATTCTATGAGTATCAACCATTCAAAATCTGAAAAGAACCTTAAAAGAAAAACTTATTAGGAACCTTGCGCCTGCCGCCCATTTTTTCGTTTGCCGCCCAATCTTTAAAATACTCCTAAAATTTTTGCGAAAAGACCTATTATCTAATACATCCCTCAATACCCTTTATTCTATGAGTATTAACCATTCAAAATCTGAAAAGAACCTTTAAAAAAGTATTTGATAGGAACCTTGCGCCTTTCGCCCATTTTTTCGTTTGCCGCCCAATCTTTAAAAAAAATACTCCTAAAATGTTTGTGAAAAGACCCATTTATCTGAGATATCCCTCAATACCCTTTATTCTATGAGTATTAACCATTCAAAATCTGAAAAGAACCTTAAAAAAAATTATCTGATAGGAACCTTGCGCCTGCCGCCCATTTTTTCGTTTGCCGCCCAATCTTTAAAATACTCCTAAAATGTTTGTGAAAAGACCCATTTATCTGAGTTATCCCTCAATACCCTTTATTCTATGAGTATTACCATTCAAAATCTGAAAAGAACTTTAAAAAAAGTAATTGATAGGAACCTTGCGCCTGCCGCCCATTTTTTCGTATGCAGCCCAATCTTTAAAATACTCCTAAAATGTTTGTGAAAAGACCCATTTATCTAAAAAATCCCTCAATATCTTTTATTCTATGAGTATTAACCATTCAAAATCTCAAAAGAACCTTAAAAGAAGCCCTTATTAGGAACCTTGCGCCTGCCGCCCATTTTTTCGTATGCCGCCCAATCTTTAAAATACTCCTAAAATGTTTGTGAAAAGACCCATTTATCTAAAAAATCCCTCAATATCTTTTATTCTATGAGTATTAACCATTCAAAATCTGAAAAGAACATTAAAAGAAACCCTTATTAGGAACCTTGCGACTTCCTCCCATTTTTTCGTTTGCCACCCAATCTTTAAAATACTCCTAAAATGTTTGCGAAAAGACCCATTTATCTGAGATATCCCTCAATACCCTTTATTCTATGAGTATTAACCATTCAAAATCTGAAAAGAACCTTAAAAAAAGTATCTGATAGGAACCTTGCGCCTGCCGCCCATTTTTGCGTTTGCCGCCCAATCTTTAAAATACTCCTATAATGTTTGCGAAAAGACCCACTTACCTGAGATACCCCTCAATATCCTTTATTCTATGAGTATTAACCATTCAAAATCTGAAAATAACCTTAAAAGAAACCCTTATTAGGAAACTTTCGCCTTCCGCCCATTTTTTCGTTTGCCGCCCAATCTTTAAAATACTCCTAAAATGTTTGCGAAAAGACCCACTTATCTGAGATACCCCTCAATATCCTTTATTCTATGAGTATTAACCATTCAAAATCTGAAAAGAACCTTAAAAGAAGCCCTTATTAGGAACCTTGCGCCTTCCGCCCATTTTTTTGTATGCCGACCAATCTTTAAAATACTCCTAAAATGTTTGCAAAAAGACCTATTTATCTGAGATATCCCTCAATATCCTTTATTCTATCAGTATTAACCATTCAAAATGTGAAAAGAACCTTAAGAAAAGTATCTGAAATGAACCTTGCGCCTGCCGCCCAATTTTTCGTTTGCGGCCCAATCTTTAAATTCTCCAAAAATGTTTTGAAAAGACCCATTAATAAGAGATATCCCTTAATATCCTTTATTCTATCAGTATTAACCATTCAAAATCTGAAAAGAACCTTAAAAAAAGTATCTAAAATGAACCTTGCGCCTGCCGCCCAATTTTTCGTTTGCCGCCCAATCTTTAAATTCTCCAAAAATGTTTTGAAAAGACCCATTAATCTGAGATATCCCTCAATACCCTTTATTCTATGAGTATCAATATTCAAAATCTGAAAAGAACCTTAAAAGAAGCCCTTATTAGGAACCTTGCGCCTGCCGCCCATTTTTTCGTATGCCGCCCAATCTTTAAATTACTCCTAAAATTTTTGCGAAAAGACCCATTATCTAATACATCCCTCAATACCCTTTATTCTATGAGTATTAACCATTCAAAATCTTAAAAGAACCTTTAAAAAAGTATTTGATAGGAACCTTGCGCCTTTCGCCCATTTTTTCGTTTGCCGCCCAATCTTTAAAATACTCCTAAAATGTTTGCGAAAAGACCCACTTATCTGAGATACCCCTCAATATCCTTTATTCTATGAGTATTAACCATTCAAAATCTGAAAAGAACCTTAAAAGAAACCCTTATTAGGAACCTTGCGACTTCCGCCCATTTTTTCGCATGCCGCCCAATCTTTAAAATACTCCTAAAATGTTTTGAAAAGACCCATTAATATGAGATATCCCTTGATACCCTTTATTCTATGAGTATTAACCATTCAAAATCTGAAAAGAACCTTAAAAAAAGTATCTGATAGGAACCTTGCGCCTTCCGCCCATTTTTTCGTATGCCGCCCAATGTTTAAAATACTCCTAAAATGTTTTGAAAAGACCCATTAATATGAGATATCCCTTGATACCCTTTATTCTATGAGTATTAACCATTCAAAATCTGAAAAGAACCTTAAAAGAAGCCCTTATTAGGAACCTTGCGCCTTCCGCCCATTTTTTTGTATGCCGCCCAATCTTTAAAATACTCCTAAAATGTTTGCGAAAAGTCCCATTTATCTGAGATATCCCTCAATACCCTTTATTCTATGAGTATCAACCATTCAAAATCTGAAAAGAACCTTAAAAGAAACCCTTATTAGGAACCTTGCGCCTGCCGCCCATTTTTTCGCATGCCGCACAATCTTTAAAATACTCCTAAAATGTTTGCGAAAAGACCCATTTATCTGAAATATCCCTCAATACCCTTTATTCTATGAGTATCAACCATTCAAAATCTTAAAAGAACCTTAAAAGAAACCCTTAATAGGAACCTTGCGCCTGCCGCCCATTTTTTCGTATGCCGCCCAATCTTTAAAATACTCCTAAAACTTTTGCGAAAAGACCCATTATCTAATACATCCCTAATACCCTTTATTCTATGAGTATTAACCATTCAAAATCTGAAAAGAACCTTTAAAAAAGTATTTGATAGGAACCTTGCGCCTTTCGCCCATTTTTTCGTTTGCCGCCCAATCTTTAAAAAAAATACTCCTAAAATGTTTGTGAAAAGACCCATTTATCTGAGATATCCCTCAATACCCTTTATTCTATGAGTATTAACCATTCAAAATCTGAAAAGAACCTTAAAAAAAATTATCTGATAGGAACCTTGCGCCTGCCGCCCATTTTTTCGTTTGCCGCCCAATCTTTAAAATACTCCTAAAATGTTTGTGAAAAGACCCATTTATCTGAGTTATCCCTCAATACCCTTTATTCTATGAGTATTACCATTCAAAATCTGAAAAGAACTTTAAAAAAAGTAATTGATAGGAACCTTGCGCCTGCCGCCCATTTTTTCGTATGCAGCCCAATCTTTAAAATACTCCTAAAATGTTTGTGAAAAGACCCATTTATCTAAAAAATCCCTCAATATCTTTTATTCTATGAGTATTAACCATTCAAAATCTCAAAAGAACCTTAAAAGAAGCCCTTATTAGGAACCTTGCGCCTTCCGCCCATTTTTTTGTATGCCGCCCAATCTTTAAAATACTCCTAAAATGTTTGCAAAAAGACCCATTTATCTGAGATACCCCTCAATATCCTTTATTCTATGAGTATTAACCATTCAAAATCTGAAAAGAACATTAAAAGAAACCCTTATTAGGAACCTTGCGACTTCCTCCCATTTTTTCGTTTGCCACCCAATCTTTAAAATACTCCTAAAATGTTTGCGAAAAGACCCATTTATCTGAGATATCCCTCAATACCCTTTATTCTATGAGTATTAACCATTCAAAATCTGAAAAGAACCTTAAAAAAAGTATCTGATAGGAACCTTGCGCCTGCCGCCCATTTTTGCGTTTGCCGCCCAATCTTTAAAATACTCCTATAATGTTTGCGAAAAGACCCACTTACCTGAGATACCCCTCAATATCCTTTATTCTATGAGTATTAACCATTCAAAATCTGAAAATAACCTTAAAAGAAACCCTTATTAGGAAACTTTCGCCTTCCGCCCATTTTTTCGTTTGCCGCCCAATCTTTAAAATACTCCTAAAATGTTTGCGAAAAGACCCACTTATCTGAGATACCCCTCAATATCCTTTATTCTATGAGTAATAACCATTCAAAATCTGAAAAGAACCTTAAAAGAAGCCCTTATTAGGAACCTTGCGCCTTCCGCCCATTTTTTTGTATGCCGACCAATCTTTAAAATACTCCTAAAATGTTTGCAAAAAGACCTATTTATCTGAGATATCCCTCAATATCCTTTATTCTATCAGTATTAACCATTCAAAATGTGAAAAGAACCTTAAGAAAAGTATCTGAAATGAACCTTGCGCCTGCCGCCCAATTTTTCGTTTGCGGCCCAATCTTTAAATTCTCCAAAAATGTTTTGAAAAGACCCATTAATAAGAGATATCCCTTAATATCCTTTATTCTATCAGTATTAACCATTCAAAATCTGAAAAGAACCTTAAAAAAAGTATCTGAAATGAACCTTGCGCCTGCCGCCCAATTTTTCGTTTGCGGCCCAATCTTTAAATTCTCCAAAAATGTTTTGAAAAGACCCATTAATCTGAGATATCCCTCAATACCCTTTATTCTATGAGTATTAACCATTCAAAATCTGAAAAGAACCTTAAAAGAAGCCCTTATTAGGAACCTTGCGCCCTCCGCCCATTTTTTTGTATGCCGCCCAATCTTTAAAATACTCCTAAAATGTTTGCGAAAAGAGCCATTTATCTGAGATATCCCTCATTACCCTTTATTCTATGAGTATCAATATTCAAAATCTGAAAAGAACCTTAAAAGAAGCCCTTATTAGGAACCTTGCGCCTGCCGCCCATTTTTTCGTATGCCGCCCAATCTTTAAATTACTCCTAAAATTTTTGCGAAAAGACCCATTATCTAATACATCCCTCAATACCCTTTTTTCTATGAGTATTAACCATTCAAAATCTTAAAAGAACCTTTAAAAAAGTATTTGATAGGAACCTTGCGCCTTTCGCCCATTTTTTCGTTTGCCGCCCAATCTTTAAAATACTCCTAAAATGTTTGCGAAAAGACCCACTTATCTGAGATACCCCTCAATATCCTTTATTCTATGAGTATTAACCATTCAAAATCTGAAAAGAACCTTAAAAGAAACCCTTATTAGGAACCTTGCGACTTCCGCCCATTTTTTCGCATGCCGCCCAATCTTTAAAATACTCCTAAAATTTTTGCGAAAAGACCCACTTATCTGAGATACCCCTCAATACCCTTTATTCTATGAGTATTAACCATTCAAAATCTGAAAAGAACCTTAAAAGAAGCCCTTATTAAGAACCTTGCGCCTGCCTCCCATTTTTTCGTATGCCGCCCAATCTTTAAAATACTCCTAAAATGTTTGTGAAAAGACCCATTAATCTGAGATATCCCTCAATACCCTTTATTCTATGAGTATTAACCATTCAAAATCTGAAAAGAACCTTAAAAAAAGTATCTGATAGGAACCTTGCGCCTTCCGCCCATTTTTTCGTATGCCGCCCAATGTTTAAAATACTCCTAAAATGTTTTGAAAAGACCCATTAATATGAGATATCCCTTGATACCCTTTATTCTATGAGTATTAACCATTCAAAATCTGAAAAGAACCTTAAAAGAAGCCCTTATTAGGAACCTTGCGCCTTCCGCCCATTTTTTTGTATGCCGCCCAATCTTTAAAATACTCCTAAAATGTTTGCGAAAAGACCCATTTATCTGAGATATCCCTCAATACCCTTTATTCTATGAGTATCAACCATTCAAAATCTGAAAAGAACCTTAAAAGAAACCCTTATTAGGAACCTTGCGCCTGCCGCCCATTTTTTCGCATGCCGCACAATCTTTAAAATACTCCTAAAATGTTTGCGAAAAGACCCATTTATCTGAAATATCCCTCAATACCCTTTATTCTATGAGTATCAACCATTCAAAATCTTAAAAGAACCTTAAAAGAAACCCTTATTAGGAACCTTGCGCCTGCCGCCCATTTTTTCGTATGCCGCCCAATCTTTAAAATACTCCTAAAACTTTTGCGAAAAGACCCATTATCTAATACATCCCTAATACCCTTTATTCTATGAGTATTAACCATTCAAAATCTTAAAAGAACCTTTAAAAAAGTATTTGATAGGAACCTTGCGCCTTTCGCCCATTTTTTCGTTTCCCGCCAATCTTTAAAATACTCCTAAAATGTTTGCGAAAAGACCCACTTATCTGAGATACCCCTCAATACCCTTTATTCTATGAGTATTAACCATTCAAAATCTTAAAAGAACCTTTAAAGAAGCCCTTATTAGGAACCTTGCGCCTTCCGCCCATTTTTTTGTATGCCGCCCAATCTTTAAAATACTCCTAAAATGTTTGCAAAAAGACCTATTTATCTGAGATATCCCTCAATATCCTTTATTCTATCAGTATTAACCATTCAAAATGTGAAAAGAACCTTAAGAAAAGTATCTGAAATGAACCTTGCGCCTGCCGCCCAATTTTTCGTTTGCGGCCCAATCTTTAAATTCTCCAAAAATGTTTTGAAAAGACCCATTAATCTGAGATATCCCTCAATACCCTTTATTCTATGAGTATTAACCATTCAAAATCTGAATAGAACCTTAAAAGAAGCCCTTATTAGGAACCTTGCGCCTGCCTCCCATTTTTTTGTATGCCGCCTAATCTTTAAAATACTCCTAAAATGTTTGCGAAAAGACCCACTTATCTGAGATACTCCTCAATATCCTTTATTGTATTAGTATTAACCATTCAAAATCTTAAAATAACCTTTAAAAAAGTATTTGATAGGAACCTTGCGCCTGCCTCCCATTTTTGCGTTTGCCGCCCAATCTTTAAAATACTCCTAAAATGTTTGCGAAAAGACCCATTTGTCTGAGATATCCCTCAATACCCTTTAATCAAAGAGTATTACCATTCAAAATCTGAAAAGAACCTTAAAAGAAAACCTTATTAGGAACCTTGCGACTTCCGGCCATTTTTTCGTTTTCTGCCCAATCTTTAAAATACTCCTAAAATGTTTGCGAAAAGACCCATTTATCTGAGATATCCCTCAATACCCTTTATTCTATAAGTATTAACCATTCAAAATCTGAAAATAACCTTAAAAGAAGCCCTTATTAGGAACCTTGCGCCTGCCTCCCATTTTTTCGTATGCCGCCCAATCTTTAAAATACTCCTAAAATGTTTGTGAAAAGACCCATTTATCTGAGATATCCCTCAATACCCTTTATTCTATAAGTATTAACCATTCAAAATCTGAAAAGAACCTTAAAAAAAGTATCTGATAGGAACCTTGCGCCTGCCGCCCATTTTTGCGTTTGCCGCCCAATCTTTAAAATACTCCTAAAATGTTTGCGAAAAGACCCACTTATCTGAGATACCCCTCAATATCCTTTATTCTATGAGTATTAACCATTCAAAATCTGAAAAGAACCTTAAAAGAAACCATTATTAGGAACCTTGCGCCTTCTGCCCATTTTTTCGTTTGCCGCCAAATCTTTAAAATACTCATAAAATGTTTGCGAAAAGACCCATT
The DNA here is from genome assembly GCA_921293015.1 of Phorcus lineatus. NCBI lineage: Eukaryota > Metazoa > Mollusca > Gastropoda > Trochida > Trochidae > Phorcus > Phorcus lineatus. Next base: position 29,214 of record OV121095.1, read on the forward strand.
TATCTGAGATATCCCTCAATACCCTTTATTCTATGAGTATTAACCATTCAAAATCTGAAAAGAACCTTAAAAGAAGCCCTTATTAGGAACCTTGCGCCTGCCTCCCATTTTTTTGTATGCCGCCCAACCTTTAAAATACTCCTAAAATGTTTGCAAAAAGACCCACTTATCTGAGATACTCCTCAATATCCTTTTTTGTATAAGTATTAACTATTCAAAATCTGAAAAGAACCTTAAAAAAAGTATCTGATAGGAACCTTGCGCCTGCCGCCATATTTTTCGTTTGCGGCCCAATCTTTAAAATACTCCAAAAATGTTTTGAAAAGACCCATTTATCTGAGATATCCCTCAATACCCTTTATTCAAAGAGTATTACCATTCAAAATCTGAAAAGAACCTTAAAAGAAGCCCTTATTAGGAACCTTGAGCCTGCCTCCCATTTTTTCATATGCCGCCCAATCTTTAAAATACTCCTAAAATGTTTGCGAAAAGACCCACTTATCTGAGATACCCCTCAATATCCTTTATTCTATGAGTATTAACCATTCAAAATCTAAAAAGAACCTTAAAAGAAACCCTTATTAGGAACCTTGCGCCTTCTGCCCATTTTTTCGTTTGCCGCCCAATCTTTAAAATACTCCTAAAATGTTTGCGAAAAGACCCAATTATATGAGATATCCCTCAATACCCTTTATTCTATGAGTATTAACCATTCAAAATCTGAAAAGAACCTTAAAAGAAGCCCTTATTAGGAACCTTGCGCCTGCCTCCCATTTTTTTGTATGCCGCCTAATCTTTAAAATAATCCTAAAATGTTTGCGAAAAGACCCACTTATCTGAGATACTCCTCAATATCCTTTATTGTATTAGTATTACCCATTCAAAATCTTAAAAGAACCTTTAAAAAAGTATTTGATAGGAACCTTGCGCCTGCCGCCCATTTTTGCGTTTGCCGCCCAATCTTTAAAATACTCCTAAAATGTTTGCGAAAAGACCCATTTGTCTGAGATATCCCTCAATACCCTTTAATCAAAGAGTATTACCATTCAAAATCTGAAAAGAACCTTAAAAGAAACCCTTATTAGGAACCTTGCGACTTCCGCCAATTTTTTCGTTTTCTGCCCAATCTTTAAAATACTCCTAAAATGTTTGCGAAAAGACCCACTTATCTGAGATACCCCTCAATACCCTTTATTCTATGAGTATTAACCATTCAAAATCTGAAAAGAACCTTAAAAGAAACCCTTATTAGGAACCTTGCGACTTCCGCCCATTTTTTCGTTTGCCGCCCAATCTTTAAAATACTCCTAAAATGTTTGCAAAAAGACCCATTTATCTGAGATATCCCTCAATACCCTTTATTCTATAAGTATTAACCATTCAAAATCTGAAAATAACCTTAAAAGAAGCCCTTATTAGGAACCTTGCGCCTGCCTCCCATTTTTTCGTATGCAGCCCAATCTTTAAAATACTCCTAAAATGTTTGTGAAAAGACCCATTTATCTGAGATATCCCTCAATACCCTTTATTCTATAAGTATTAACCATTCAAAATCTGAAAAGAACCTTAAAAAAAGTATCTGATAGGAACCTTGCGCCTGCCGCCCATTTTTGCGTTTGCCGCCCAATCTTTAAAATACTCCAAAAATGTTTGCGAAAAGACCCATTTATCTGAGATATCCCTCAATACCCTTTATTCAAAGAGTATTACCATTCAAAATCTGAAAAGAACCTTAAAAGAAGCTCTTATTAGGAACCTTGCGCCTGCCTCCCATTTATTCATATGCCGCCCAATCTTTAAAATACTCCTAAAATGTTTGTGAAAAGACCCATTTATTTGAGGTATCCCTCAATACCCTTTATTCTATGAGTATTAACCATTCAAAATCTGAAAAGAACCTTAAAAAAAGTATCTGATAGGAACCTTGCACCTGCCGCCCATTTTTTCGTATGCCGCCCAATCTTTAAAATACTCCTAAAATGTTTGCGAAAAGACCCACTTATCTGAGATACCCCTCAATACCCTTTATTCTATGAGTATTAACTATTCAAAATCTGAAAAGAACCTTAAAAGAAACCCTTATTAGGAACCTTGCGACTTCCGCCCATTTTTTCGTATGCCGCCCAATCTTTAAAATACTCCTAAAATGTTTGCGAAAAGACCCACTTATCTGAGATACCCCTCAATATCCTTTATTCTATGAGTATTAACCATTCAAAATCTGAAAAGAACCTTAAAAGAAACCCTTATTAGGAACCTTGCGCCTTCTGCCCATTTTTTCGTTTGCCGCCCAATCTTTAAAATACTCCTAAAATGTTTGCGAAAAGACCAATTTATCTGAGATATCCCTCAATACCCTTTATTCTATGAGTATTAACCATTCAAAATCTGAAAAGAACCTTAAAAGAAGCCCTTATTAGGAACCTTGCGCCTGCCTCCCATTTTTTTGTATGCCGCCCAATCTTTAAAATACTCCTAAAATGTTTGCAAAAAGACCCACTTATCTGAGATACTCCTCAATATCCTTTTTTGTATTAGTATTAACCATTCAAAATCTGAAAAGAACCTTAAAAAAAGTATCTGATAGGAACCTTGCGCCTGCCGCCATATTTTTTGTTTGCGGCCCAATCTTTAAAATACTCCAAAAATGTTTTGAAAAGACCTATTTATCTGAGATATCCCTCAATACCCTTTATTCAAAGAGTATTACCATTCAAAATCTGAAAAGAACCTTAAAAGAAGCCCTTATTAGGAACCTTGCGCCTGCCGCCCATTTTTTCATATGCCGCCCAATCTTTAAAATACTCCTAAAATGTTTGTGAAAAGACCCATTTATTTGAGGTATCCCTCAATACCCTTTATTTTATGAGTATTAACCATTCAAAATCTGAAAAGAACCTTAAAAAAAGTATCTGATAGGAACCTTGCACCTGCCGCCCATTTTTTCGTATGCCGCCCAATCTTTAAAATACTCCTAAAATGTTTGCGAAAAGACCCACTTATCTGAGATACCCCTCAATACCCTTTATTCTATGAGTATTAACCATTCAAAATCTGAAAAGAACCTTAAAAGAAACCCTTATTAGGAACCTTGCGACTTCCGCCCATTTTTTCGTTTGCCGCCCAATCTTTAAAATACTCCTAAAATGTTTGCGAAAAGACCCATTTATCTGAGATATCTCTCAATACCCTTTATTCTATGAGTATTAACCATTCAAAATCTGAAAAGAACCTTAAAAGAAACCCTTATTAGGAACCTTGCGACTTCCGCCCATTTTTTCGTTTGCCGCCCAATCTTTAAAATACTCCTAAAATGTTTGCGAAAAGACCCATTTATCTGAGATATCTCTCAATACCCTTTATTCTATGAGTATTAACCATTCAAAATCTGAAAAGAACCTTAAAAGAAGCCCTTATTAGGAACCTTGCGCCTGCCGCCATATTTTTCGTTTGCGGCCCAATCTTTAAAATACTCCAAAAATGTTTTGAAAAGACCCATTTATCTGAGATATCCCTCAATACCCTTTATTCAAAGAGTATTACCATTCAAAATCTGAAAAAAACCTTAAAAGAAGCCCTTATTAGGAACCTTGCGCCTGCCTCCCATTTTTTCATATGCCGCCCAATCTTTAAAATACTCCTAAAATGTTTGTGAAAAGACCCATTTATCTGAGGTATCCCTCAATACCCTTTATTCTATGAGTATTAACCATTCAAAATCTGAAAAGAACCTTAAAAAAAGTATCTGATAGGAACCTTGCACCTGCCGCCCATTTTTTCGTATGCCGCCCAATCTTTAAAATACTCCTAAAATGTTTGCGAAAAGACCCACTTATCTGAGATACCCCTCAATATCCTTTATTCTATGAGTATGAACCATTCAAAATCTGAAAAGAACCTTAAAAGAAAACCTTATTAGGAACCTTGCGCCTTCCGCCCATTTTTTTGTATGCCGCCCAATCTTTAAAATACTCCTAAAATGTTTGCGAAAAGACCCATTTATCTGAGATATCCCTCAATACCCTTTATTCTATGAGTATCAACCATTCAAAATCTGAAAAGAACCTTAAAAGAAGCCCTTATTAGGAACCTTGCGCCTGCCGCCATATTTTTCGTTTGCGGCCCAATCTTTAAAATACTCCAAAAATGTTTTGTTAAAGACCCATTTATCTGAGATATCCCTCAATACCCTTTATTCAAAAAGTATTACCATTCAAAATCTGAAAAGAACCTTAAAAGAAGCCCTTATTAGGAACCTTGCGCCTGCCTCCCATTTTTTCATATGCCGCCCAATCTTTAAAATACTCCTAAAATGTTTGTGAAAAGACCCATTTATCTGAGGTATCCCTCAATACCCTTTATTCTATGAGTATTAACCATTCAAAATCTGAAAAGAACCTTAAAAAAAGTATCTGATAGGAACCTTGCACCTGCCGCCCATTTTTTCGTATGCCGCCCAATCTTTAAAATACTCCTAAAATGTTTGCGAAAAGACCCACTTATCTGAGATACCCCTCAATATCCTTTATTCTATGAGTATGAACCATTCAAAATCTGAAAAGAACCTTAAAAGAAAACCTTATTAGGAACCTTGCGCCTTCCGCCCATTTTTTTGTATGCCGCCCAATCTTTAAAATACTCCTAAAATGTTTGCGAAAAGACCCATTTATCTGAGATATCCCTCAATACCCTTTATTCTATGAGTATCAACCATTCAAAATCTGAAAAGAACCTTTAAAAAAGTATTTAAAAGGAACCTTGCGCCTTTCGCCCATTTTTTCGCATGCCGCCCAATCTTTAAAATACTCCTAAAATGTTTGCGAAAAGACCCACTTATCTGAGATACTCATCAATATCCTTTATTGTATTAGTATTAACCATTCAAAATCTGATAAGAACCTTAAAAAAAGTATCTGATAGGAACCTTGCGCCTGCCGCCCATTTTTGCGTTTGCCGCCCAATCTTTAAAATACTCCTAAAATGTTTGCGAAAAGACCCATTTGTCTGAGATATCCCTCAATACCCTTTATTCAAAGAGTATTACCATTCAAAATCTGAAAAGAACCTTAAAAGAAGCCCTTATTAGGAACCTTGCGCCTGCCTCCCATTTTTTCGTATGCAGCCCAATCTTTAAAATACTCCTAAAATGTTTGTGAAAAGACCCATTTATCTGAGATATCCCTCAATACCCTTTATTCTATGAGTATTAACCATTCAAAATCTGAAAAGAACCTTGAAAAAGGTATCTGATAGGAACCTTGCGCCTGCCGCCCATTTTTTTGTATGCCGCCCAATCTTTAAAATACTCCTAAAATGTTTGCGAAAAGACACACTTATCTGAGATACTCCTCAATATCCTTTATTGTATTAGTATTAACCATTCAAAATCTGAAAAGAACCTTAAAAAAAGTATCTGATAGGAACCTTGCGCCTGCCGCCATATTTTTCGTTTGCGGCCCAATCTTTAAAATACCCCAAAAATGTTTTGAAAAGACCCATTTATCTGAGATATCCCTCATTACCCTTTATTCAAAGAGTATTACCATTCAAAATCTGAAAAGAACCTTAAAAGAAGCCCTTATTAGGAACCTTGCGCCTGCCTCCCATTTTTTCATATGCCGCCCAATCTTTAAAATACTCCTAAAATGTTTGTGAAAAGACCCATTTATCTGAGGTATCCCTCAATACCCTTTATTATATGAGTATTAACCATTCAAAATCTGAAAAGAACCTTAAAAAAAGTATCTGATAGGAACCTTGCACCTGCCGCCCATTTTTTCGTATGCCGCCCAATCTTTAAAATACTCCTAAAATGTTTGCGAAAAGACCCACTTATCTGAGATACCCCTCAATATCCTTTATTCTATGAGTATGAACCATTCAAAATCTGAAAAGAACCTTAAAAGAAAACCTTATTAGGAACCTTGCGCCTTCCGCCCATTTTTTTGTATGCCGCCCAATCTTTAAAATACTCCTAAAATGTTTGCGAAAAGACCAATTTATCTGAGATATCCCTCAATACCCTTTATTCTATGAGTATTAACCATTCAAAATCTGAAAAGAACCTTAAAAGAAACCCTTATTAGGAACCTTGCGCCTGCCGCCCATTTTTTCGTATGCCGCCCAATCTTTAAAATACTCCTAAATTTTTTGCGAAAAGACCCATTATCTAATACATCCCTCAATACCCTTTATTCTATGAGTATTAACCATTCAAAATCTTAAAAGAACCTTTAAAAAAGTATTTGATAGGAACCTTGCGCCTTTCGCCCATTTTTTCGTATGCCGCCCAATCTTTAAAATACTCCTAAAATGTTTGCGAAAAGACCCACTTATCTGAGATACTCCTCAATATCCTTTATTGTATTAGTATTAACCATTCAAAATCTGAAAAGAACCTTAAAAAAAGTATCTGATAGGAACCTTGCGCCTGCTGCCCATTTTTGCGTTTGCCGCCCAATCTTTAAAATACTCCTAAAATGTTTGCGAAAAGACCCATTTGTCTGAGATATCCCTCAATACCCTTTATTCAAAGAGTATTACCATTCAAAATCTGAAAAGAACCTTAAAAGAAGCCCTTTATTAGGAACCTTGCGCCTGCCTCCCATTTTTTCGTATGCCGCCCAATCTTTAAAATACTCCTAAAATGTTTGTGAAAAGACCCATTTATCTGAGATATCCCTCAATACCCTTTATTCTATGAGTATTAACCATTCAAAATCTGAAAAGAACCTTAAAAAAGGTATCTGATAGGATCCTTGCGCCTGCCGCCCATTTTTTCGTTTGCCGCCCAATCTTTAAAATATTCCTAAAATGTTTGCGAAAAGACCCACTTATCTGAGATATCCCTCAATACCCTTTATTCTATGAGTATTAACCATTCAAAATCTGAAAAGAACCTTTAAAGAAGCCCTTATGAGGAACCTTGCGACTTCCGCCCATTTTTTCGCATGCCGCCCAATCTTTAAAATACTCCTAAAATGTTTGTGAAAAGACCCATTTATCTGAGATATCCCTCAATACCCTTTATTCTATGAGTATTACCATTCAAAATCTGAAAAGAACCTTAAAAAAGTATTTGATAGGAACCTTGCGCCTGCCGCCCAATTTTTTGTTTGCCGCCCAATCTTTAAAATACTCCTAAAATGTTTGCGAAAAGACCCATTTATCTGAGATATCCCTCAATACCCTTTATTCTATGAGTATCAACCATTCAAAATCTGAAAAGAACCTTAAAAAAAACCCTTATTAGGAACCTTGCGCCTGCCGCCCATTTTTTCGTATGCCGCCCAATCTTTAAAATACTCCTAAAATTTTTGCGAAAAGACCCATTATCTAATACATCCCTCACTACCCTTTATTCTATGAGTATTAACCATTCAAAATCTTAAAAGAACATTTAAAAAAGTATTTGATAGGAACCTTGCGCCTTTAGCCCATTTTTTCGTATGCCGCACAATCTTTAAAATACTCCTAAAATTTTTTCGAAAAGACCCACTTATCTGAGATACCCCTCAATATCCTTTATTCTATGAGTATTAACCATTCAAAATCTGAAAAGAACCTTAAAAGAAACCCTTATTAGGAACCTTGTGACTTCCGCCCATTTTTTCGTTTGCCGCCCAATCTTCAAAATACTCCTAAAATGTTTGCGAAAAGACCCATTTATCTGAGATATCCCACAAGACTCTTTATTCTATGAGTATTAACCATTCAAAATCTGAAAAGAACCTTAAAAGAAACCCTTATTAGGAACCTTGTGACTTCCGCCCATTTTTTCGTATGCCGCCCAATCTTCAAAATATTCCTAAAATGTTTGCGAAAAGACCCATTTATCTGAGATACCCCTCAATATCCTTTATTCTATGAGTATTAACCATTCAAAATCTGAAAAGAACCTTAAAAGAAACCCTTTTTAGGAACCTTGCGCCTTCCGCCCATTTTTTCGTTTGCCGCCCAATCTTTAAAATACTTCTAAAATGTTTGCGAAAAGACCCATTTATCTGAGATATCCCTCAATACCCTTTATTCAAAGAGTATTACCAATCAAAATCTGAAAAGAACCTTAAAAGAAGCCCTTATTAGGAACCTTGCGCCTGCCTCCCATTTTTTCGTATGCCGCCCAATCTTTAAAATACTCCTAAAATGTTTGCGAAAAGACCCATTTATCTGAGATATCCCTCAATACCCTTTATTCTATGAGTATTACCATTCAAAATCTGAAAAGAACCTTAAAAAAAGTATTTGATAGGAACCTTGCGCCTGTCGCCCAATTTTTCGTTTGCCGCCCAATCTTTAAAATACTCCTAAAATGTTTTGAAAAGACCCATTTATCTGAGATATCCCTCAATACCCTTTATTCTATGAGTATTAACCATTCAAAATCTGAATAGAACCTTAAAAGAAACCCTTATTAGGAACCTTGCGCCTGCCGCCCATTTTTTCGTATGCCGCCCAATCTTTAAAATACTCCTAAAATGTTTGTGAAAAGACCCATTTATCTGAGATATCCCTCAATACCCTTTATTCTATGAGTATTACCATTCAAAATCTGAAAAGAACCTTAAAAAAAGTATTTGATAGGAACCTTGCGCCTGCCGCCCAATTTTTCGTTTTCCGCCCAATCTTTAAAATACTCCTAAAATGTTTTGAAAAGACCCATTAATCTGAGATATCCCTCAATACCCTTTATTCTATGAGTATTAACCATTCAAAATCTGAAAAGAACCTTAAAAGAAACCCTTATTAGGAACCTTGCGCCTGCCGCCAATTTTTTCGTATGCCGCCCAATCTTTAAAATACTCCTAAAATTTTTGCGAAAAGACCCATTATCTAATACATCCCTCACTACCCTTTATTCTATGAGTATTAACTATTCAAAATTTTAAAAGAACCTTTAAAAAAGTATTTGATAGGAACCTTGCGCCTTTCGCCCATTTTTTCGTATGCCGCCCAATCTTTAAAATACTCCTAAAATGTTTGCGAAAAGACCCACTTATCTGAGATACCCCTCAATATCCTTTATTCTATGAGTATTAACCATTCAAAATCTGAAAAGAACCTTAAAAGAAACCCTTATTAGGAACTTTGCGCCTTCCGCCCATTTTTTCGTTTGCCCCCCAATCTTTAAAATAGTCCTAAAATGTTTGCGAAAAGACCCATTTATCTGAGATATCTCTCAATACCCTTTATTCAAAGAGTATTACCATTCAAAATCTGAAAAGAACATTAAAAAAAGTATCTGATAGGAACCTTGCGCCTGCCGCCCATTTTTTCGTTTGCCGCCCAATCTTTAAAATATTTCTAAAATGTTTGCAAAAAGACCCACTTATCTGAGATACCCCTCAATACCCTTTATTCTATGAGTATTAACCATTCAAAATCTGAAAAGAACCTTTAAAGAAGCCCTTATTAGGAACCTTGCGACTTCCGCCCATTTTTTCGCATGCCGCCCAATCTTTAGAATACTCCTAAAATGTTTGTGAAAAGACCCATTTATCTGAGATATCCCTCAATACCCTTTATTCTATGAGTATTACCATTCAAAATCTGAAAAGAACCTTAAAAAAAGTATTTGATAGGAACCTTGCGCCTGCCGCCCAATTTTTCGTTTGCCGCCCAATCTTTAAAATACTCCTAAAATGTTGTGAAAAGACCCATTAATCTGAGATATCCCTCAATACCCTTTATTCTATGAGTATTAACCATTCAAAATCTGAAAAGAACCTTAAAAGAAACCCTTATTAGGAACCTTGCGCCTGCCGCCCATTTTTTCGTATGCTGCCCAATCTTTAAAATACTCCTAAACTTTTTGCGAAAAGACCCATTATCTAATACATCCCTCAATACCCTTTATTCTATGAGTATTAACCATTCAAAATCTGAAAAGAACCTTAAAAGAAACCCTTATTAGGAACCTTGTGACTTCCGCCCATTTTTTCTTTTGCCGCCCAATCTTCAAAATACTCCTAAAATGTTTGCGAAAAGACCCATTTATCTGAGATATCCCACAAGACTCTTTATTCTATGAGTATTAACCATTCAAAATCTGAAAAGAACCTTAAAAGAAACCCTTATTAGGAACCTTGTGACTTCCGCCCATTTTTTCGTATGCCGCCCAATCTTCAAAATATTCCTAAAATGTTTGCGAAAAGACCCATTTATTTGAGATACCCCTCAATACCCTTTATTCTATGAGTATTAACCATTCAAAATCTGAAAAGAACCTTTAAAGAAGCCCTTATTAGGAACCTTGCGACTTCCGCCCATTTTTTCGCATGCCGCCCAATCTTTAAAATACTCCTAAAATGTTTGTGAAAAGACCCATTTATCTGAGATATCCCTCAATACCCTTTATTCTATGAGTATTACCATTCAAAATCTGAAAAGAACCTTAAAAAAAGTATTTGATAGGAACCTTGCGCCTGCCGCCCAATTTTTCGTTTGCCGCCCAATCTTTAAAATACTCCTAAAATGTTGTGAAAAGACCCATTAATCTGAGATATCCCTCAATACCCTTTATTCTATGAGTATTAACCATTCAAAATCTGAAAAGAACCTTAAAAGAAACCCTTATTAGGAACCTTGCGCCTGCCGCCCATTTTTTCGTATGCTGCCCAATCTTTAAAATACTCCTAAATTTTTTGCGAAAAGACCCATTATCTAATACATCCCTCAATACCCTTTATTCTATGAGTATTAACCATTCAAAATCTGAAAAGAACCTTAAAAGAAACCCTTATTAGGAACCTTGTGACTTCCGCCCATTTTTTCTTTTGCCGCCCAATCTTCAAAATACTCCTAAAATGTTTGCGAAAAGACCCACTTATCTGAGATACCCCTCAATATCCTTTATTCTATGAGTATGAACCATTCAAAATCTGAAAAGAACCTTAAAAGAAACCCTTATTAGGAACCTTGCGCCTGCCACCCATTTTTTCGTATGCCGCCCAATCTTTAAAATACTCCTAAATTTTTTGCGAAAAGACCCATTATCTAATACATCCCTCAATACCCTTTATTCTATGAGTATTAACCATTCAAAATCTTAAAAGAACCTTTAAAAAAGTATTTGATAGGAACCTTGCGCCTTTCGCCCATTTTTTCGTATGCCGCCCAATCTTTAAAATACTCCTAAAATGTTTGCGAAAAGACCCACTTATCTGAGATACTCCTCAATATCCTTTATTGTATTAGTATTAACCATTCAAAATCTGAAAAGAACCTTAAAAAAAGTATCTGATAGGAACCTTGCGCCTGCTGCCCATTTTTGCGTTTGCCGCCCAATCTTTAAAATACTCCTAAAATGTTTGCGAAAAGACCCATTTGTCTGAGATATCCCTCAATACCCTTTATTCAAAGAGTATTACCATTCAAAATCTGAAAAGAACCTTAAAAGAAGCCCTTTATTAGGAGCCTTGCGCCTGCCTCCCATTTTTTCGTATGCAGCCCAATCTTTAAAATACTCCTAAAATGTTTGTGAAAAGACCCATTTATCTGAGATATCCCTCAATACCCTTTATTCTATGAGTATTAACCATTCAAAATCTGAAAAGAACCTTAAAAAATGTATCTGATAGGATCCTTGCGCCTGCCGCCCATTTTTTCGTTTGCCGCCCAATCTTTAAAATATTCCTAAAATGTTTGCGAAAAGACCCACTTATCTGAGATATCCCTCAATACCCTTTATTCTATGAGTATTAACCATTCAAAATCTGAAAAGAACCTTTAAAGAAGCCCTTATGAGGAACCTTGCGACTTCCGCCCATTTTTTCGCATGCCGCCCAATCTTTAAAATACTCCTAAAATGTTTGTGAAAAGACCCATTTATCTGAGATATCCCTCAATACCCTTTATTCTATGAGTATTACCATTCAAAATCTGAAAAGAACCTTAAAAAAGTATTTGATAGGAACCTTGCTCCTGCCGCCCAATTTTTTGTTTGCCGCCAAATCTTTAAAATACTCCTAAAATGTTTGCGAAAAGACCCATTTATCTGAGATATCCCTCAATACCCTTTATTCTATGAGTATCAACCATTCAAAATCTGAAAAGAACCTTAAAAAAAACCCTTATTAGGAACCTTGCGCCTGCCGCCCATTTTTTCGTATGCCGCCCAATCTTTAAAATACTCCTAAAATTTTTGCGAAAAGACCCATTATCTAATACATCCCTCACTACCCTTTATTCTATGAGTATTAACCATTCAAAATCTTAAAAGAACATTTAAAAAAGTATTTGATAGGAACCTTGCGCCTTTAGCCCATTTTTTCGTATGCCGCACAATCTTTAAAATACTCCTAAAAATTTTTCGAAAAGACCCACTTATCTGAGATACCCCTCAATATCCTTTATTCTATGAGTATTAACCATTCAAAATCTGAAAAGAACCTTAAAAGAAACCCTTATTAGGAACCTTGTGACTTCCGCCCATTTTTTCGTTTGCCGCCCAATCTTCAAAATACTCCTAAAATGTTTGCGAAAAGACCCATTTATCTAAAATATCCCACAAGACTCTTTATTCTATGAGTATTAACCATTCAAAATCTGAAAAGAACCTTAAAAGAAACCCTTATTAGGAACCTTGTGACTTCCGCCCATTTTTTCGTATGCCGCCCAATCTTCAAAATATTCCTAAAATGTTTGCGAAAAGACCCATTTATCTGAGATACCCCTCAATATCCTTTATTCTATGAGTATTAACCATTCAAAATCTGAAAAGAACCTTAAAAGAAACCCTTTTTAGGAACCTTGCGCCTTCCGCCCATTTTTTCGTTTGCCGCCCAATCTTTAAAATACTCCTAAAATGTTTGCGAAAAGACCCATTTATCTGAGATATCCCTCAATACCCTTTATTCAAAGAGTATTAACCATTCAAAATCTGAAAAGAACCTTAAAAGAAGCCCTTATTAGGAACCTTGCGCCTGCCTCCCATTTTTTCGTATGCCGCCCAATCTTTAAAATACTCCTAAAATGTTTGCGAAAAGACCCATTTATCTGAGATATCCCTCAATACCCTTTATTCTATGAGTATTACCATTCAAAATCTGAAAAGAACCTTAAAAAAAGTATTTGATAGGAACCTTGCGCCTGCCGCCCAATTTTTCGTTTGCCGCCCAATCTTTAAAATACTCCTAAAATGTTTTGAAAAGACCCATTTATCTGAGATATCCCTCAATACCCTTTATTCTATGAGTATTAACCATTCAAAATCTGAATAGAACCTTAAAAGAAACCCTTATTAGGAACCTTGCGCCTGCCGCCCATTTTTTCGTATGCCGCCCAATCTTTAAAATACTCCTAAAATGTTTGTGAAAAGACCCATTTATCTGAGATATCCCTCAATACCCTTTATTCTATGAGTATTACCATTCAAAATCTGAAAAGAACCTTAAAAAAAGTATTTGATAGGAACCTTGCGCCTGCCGCCCAATTTTTCGTTTTCCGCCCAATCTTTAAAATACTCCTAAAATGTTTTGAAAAGACCCATTAATCTGAGATATCCCTCAATACCCTTTATTCTATGAGTATTAACCATTCAAAATCTGAAAAGAACCTTAAAAGAAACCCTTATTAGGAACCTTGCGCCTGCCGCCAATTTTTTCGTATGCCGCCCAATCTTTAAAATACTCCTAAAATTTTTGCGAAAAGACCCATTATCTAATACATCCCTCACTACCCTTTATTCTATGAGTATTAACTATTCAAAATTTTAAAAGAACCTTTAAAAAAGTATTTGATAGGAACCTTGCGCCTTTCGCCCATTTTTTCGTATGCCGCCCAATCTTTAAAATACTCCTAAAATGTTTGCGAAAAGACCCACTTATCTGAGATACCCCTCAATATCCTTTATTCTATGAGTATTAACCATTCAAAATATGAAAAGAACCTTAAAAGAAACCCTTATTAGGAACTTTGCGCCTTCCGCCCATTTTTTCGTTTGCCCCCCAATCTTTAAAATAGTCCTAAAATGTTTGCGAAAAGACCCATTTATCTGAGATATCTCTCAATACCCTTTATTCAAAGAGTATTACCATTCAAAATCTGAAAAGAACATTAAAAAAAGTATCTGATAGGAACCTTGCGCCTGCCGCCCATTTTTTCGTTTGCCGCCCAATCTTTAAAATATTTCTAAAATGTTTGCAAAAAGACCCACTTATCTGAGATACCCCTCAATACCCTTTATTCTATGAGTATTAACCATTCAAAATCTGAAAAGAACCTTTAAAGAAGCCCTTATTAGGAACCTTGCGACTTCCGCCCATTTTTTCGCATGCCGCCCAATCTTTAAAATACTCCTAAAATGTTTGTGAAAAGACCCATTTATCTGAGATATCCCTCAATACCCTTTATTCTATGAGTATTACCATTCAAAATCTGAAAAGAACCTTAAAAAAAGTATTTGATAGGAACCTTGCGCCTGCCGCCCAATTTTTCGTTTGCCGCCCAATCTTTAAAATACTCCTAAAATGTTTGTGAAAAGACCCATTAATCTGAGATATCCCTCAATACCCTTTATTCTATGAGTATTAACCATTCAAAATCTGAAAAGAACCTTAAAAGAAACCCTTATTAGGAACCTTGCGCCTGCCGCCCATTTTTTCGTATGCTGCCCAATCTTTAAAATACTCCTAAAATTTTTGCGAAAAGACCCATTATCTAATACATCCCTCAATACCCTTTATTCTATGAGTATTAACCATTCAAAATCTGAAAAGAACCTTAAAAGAAACCCTTATTAGGAACCTTGTGACTTCCGCCCATTTTTTCTTTTGCCGCCCAATCTTCAAAATACTCCTAAAATGTTTGCGAAAAGACCCATTTATCTGAGATATCCCACAAGACTCTTTATTCTATGAGTATTAACCATTCAAAATCTGAAAAGAACCTTAAAAGAAACCCTTATTAGGAACCTTGTGACTTCCGCCCATTTTTTCGTATGCCGCCCAATCTTCAAAATATTCCTAAAATGTTTGCGAAAAGACCCATTTATCTGAGATACCCCTCAATACCCTTTATTCTATGAGTATTAACCATTCAAAATCTGAAAAGAACCTTTAAAGAAGCCCTTATTAGGAACCTTGCGACTTCCGCCCATTTTTTCACATGCCGCCCAATCTTTAAAATACTCCTAAAATGTTTGTGAAAAGACCCATTTATCTGAGATATCCCTCAATACCCTTTATTCTATGAGTATTACCATTCAAAATCTGAAAAGAACCTTAAAAAAAGTATTTGATAGGAACCTTGCGCCTGCCGCCCAATTTTTCGTTTGCCGCCCAATCTTTAAAATACTCCTAAAATGTTGTGAAAAGACCCATTAATCTGAGATATCCCTCAATACCCTTTATTCTATGAGTATTAACCATTCAAAATCTGAAAAGAACCTTAAAAGAAACCCTTATTAGGAACCTTGCGCCTGCCGCCCATTTTTTCGTATGCTGCCCAATCTTTAAAATACTCCTAAACTTTTTGCGAAAAGACCCATTATCTAATACATCCCTCAATACCCTTTATTCTATGAGTATTAACCATTCAAAATCTGAAAAGAACCTTAAAAGAAACCCTTATTAGGAACCTTGTGACTTCCGCCCATTTTTTCTTTTGCCGCCCAATCTTCAAAATACTCCTAAAATGTTTGCGAAAAGACCCATTTATCTGAGATATCCCACAAGACTCTTTATTCTATGAGTATTAACCATTCAAAATCTGAAAAGAACCTTAAAAGAAACCCTTTTTAGGAACCTTGCGCCTTCCGCCCATTTTTTCGTTTGCCCCCCAATCTTTAAAATACTCCTAAAATGTTTGCGAAAAGACCCATTTATCTGAGATATCCCTCAATACCCTTTATTCAAAGAGTATTACCAATCAAAATCTGAAAAGAACCTTAAAAGAAGCCCTTATTAGGAACCTTGCGCCTGCCTCCCATTTTTTCGTATGCCGCCCAATCTTTAAAATACTCCTAAAATGTTTGCGAAAAGACCCATTTATCTGAGATATCCCTCAATACCCTTTATTCTATGAGTATTACCATTCAAAATCTGAAAAGAACCTTAAAAAAAGTATTTGATAGGAACCTTGCGCCTGCCGCCCAATTTTTCGTTTGCCACCCAATCTTTAAAATACTCCTAAAATGTTTTGAAAAGACCCATTTATCTGAGATATCCCTCAATACCCTTTATTCTATGAGTATTAACCATTCAAAATCTGAATAGAACCTTAAAAGAAACCCTTATTAGGAACTTTGCGCCTGCCGCCCATTTTTTCGTATGCCGCCCAATCTTTAAAATACTCCTAAAATGTTTGTGAAAAGACCCATTTATCTGAGATATCCCTCAATACCCTTTATTCTATGAGTATTACCATTCAAAATCTGAAAAGAACCTTAAAAAAAGTATTTGATAGGAACCTTGCGCCTGCCGCCCAATTTTTCGTTTTCCGCCCAATCTTTAAAATACTCCTAAAATGTTTTGAAAAGACCCATTAATCTGAGGTATCCCTCAATACCCTTTATTCTATGAGTATTAACCATTCAAAATCTGAAAAGAACCTTAAAAGAAACCCTTATTAGGAACCTTGCGCCTGCCGCCCATTTTTTCGTATGCCGCCCAATCTTTAAAATACTCCTAAAATTTTTGCGAAAAGACCCATTATCTAATACATCCCTCACTACCCTTTATTCTATGAGTATTAACTATTCAAAATCTTAAAAGAACCTTTAAAAAAGTATTTGATAGGAACCTTGCGCCTTTCGCCCATTTTTTCGTTTGCCGCCCAATCTTTAAAATACTCCTAAAATGTTTGCGAAAAGACCCACTTATCTGAGATACCCCTCAATATCCTTTATTCTATGAGTATTAACCATTCAAAATCTGAAAAGAACCTTAAAAGAAACCCTTATTAGGAACTTTGCGCCTTCCGCCCATTTTATCGTTTGCCCCCCAATCTTTAAAATAGTCCTAAAATGTTTGCGAAAAGACCCATTTATCTGAGATATCTCTCAATACCCTTTATTCAAAGAGTATTACCATTCAAAATCTGAAAAGAACATTAAAAAAAGTATCTGATAGGAACCTTGCGCCTGCCGCCCATTTTTTCGTTTGCCGCCCAATCTTTAAAATATTTCTAAAATGTTTGCAAAAAGACCCACTTATCTGAGATACCCCTCAATACCCTTTATTCTATGAGTATTAACCATTCAAAATCTGAAAAGAACCTTTAAAGAAGCCCTTATTAGGAACCTTGCGACTTCCGCCCATTTTTTCGCATGCCGCCCAATCTTTAAAATACTCCTAAAATGTTTGTGAAAAGACCCATTTATCTGAGATATCCCTCAATACCCTTTATTCTATGAGTATTACCATTCAAAATCTGAAAAGAACCTTAAAAAAAGTATTTGATAGGAACCTTGCGCCTGCCGCCCAATTTTTCGTTTGCCGCCCAATCTTTAAAATACTCCTAAAATGTTGTGAAAAGACCCATTAATCTGAGATATCCCTCAATACCCTTTATTCTATGAGTATTAACCATTCAAAATCTGAAAAGAACCTTAAAAGAAACCCTTATTAGGAACCTTGCGCCTGCCGCCCATTTTTTCGTATGCTGCCCAATCTTTAAAATACTCCTAAACTTTTTGCGAAAAGACCCATTATCTAATACATCCCTCAATACCCTTTATTCTATGAGTATTAACCATTCAAAATCTGAAAAGAACCTTAAAAGAAACCCTTATTAGGAACCTTGTGACTTCCGCCCATTTTTTCTTTTGCCGCCCAATCTTTAAAATACTCCTAAAATGTTTGCGAAAAGACCCATTTATCTGAGATATCCCACAAGACTCTTTATTCTATGAGTATTAACCATTCAAAATCTGAAAAGAACCTTAAAAGAAACCCTTATTAGGAACCTTGTGACTTCCGCCCATTTTTTCTTTTGCCGCCCAATCTTTAAAATACTCCTAAAATGTTTGCGAAAAGACCCATTTATCTGAGATATCCCTCAATACCCTTTATTCAAAGAGTATTACCAATCAAAATCTGAAAAGAACCTTAAAAGAAGCCCTTATTAGGAACCTTGCGCCTGCCTCCCATTTTTTCGTATGCCGCCCAATCTTTAAAATACTCCTAAAATGTTTGCGAAAAGACCCATTTATCTGAGATATCCCTCAATACCCTTTATTCAAAGAGTATTACCAATCAAAATCTGAAAAGAACCTTAAAAGAAGCCCTTATTAGGAACCTTGCGCCTGCCTCCCATTTTTTCGTATGCCGCCCAATCTTTAAAATACTCCTAAAATGTTTGCGAAAAGACCCATTTATCTGAGATATCCCTCAATACCCTTTATTCTATGAGTATTACCATTCAAAATCTGAAAAGAACCTTAAAAAAAGTATTTGATAGGAACCTTGCGCCTGTCGCCCAATTTTTCGTTTGCCGCCCAATCTTTAAAATACTCCTAAAATGTTTTGAAAAGACCCATTTATCTGAGATATCCCTCAATACCCTTTATTCTATGAGTATTAACCATTCAAAATCTGAATAGAACCTTAAAAGAAACCTTTATTAGGAACCTTGCGCCTGCCGCCCATTTTTTCGTATGCCGCCCAATCTTTAAAATACTCCTAAAATTTTTACGAAAAGACCCATTTTCTAATAAATCCCTCAATACCCTTTATTCTATGAGTATTAACCATTCAAAATCTGAAAAGAACCTTAAAAAAGTATCTGATAGGAACCTTGCGCCTGCCGCCCATTTTTGCGTTTGCCGCCCAATCTTTAAAATACTTCGTAAATGTTTGCGAAAAGACCCACTTATCTGAGATACCCATCAATATCCTTTATTCTATGAGTATTAACCATTTAAAATCTGAAAAGAACCTTAAAAGAAACCCTTATAAAGAACCTTGCGCGTTCCGCCCATTTTTTCGTATGCCGCCCAATCTTTAAAATACTCCTAAAATGTTCGTGAAAAGACCCATTTATCTGAGATATCCCTCAATACCCTTTATTCTATGAGTATTAACCATTCAAAATCTGAAAAGAACCTTAAAAAAAGTATCTGATAGGAACCTTGCGCCTGCCGCCCATTTTTTCGTTTGCCGCCCAATCTTTAAAATACTCCTAAAATATTTGTGAAAAGACCCATTTATCTGAGATATCCCTCAATACCCTTTATTCTATGAGTATTAACCATTCAAAATCTGAAAAGAACCTTAAAAGAAGCCCTTATTAGGAACCTTGCGCCTGCCGCCCATTTTTTCGTATGCCGCCCAATTTTTAAAATACTCCTAAAATGTTTGTAAAAAGACCCATTTATCTGAGATATCCCTCAATATCCTTTATTCTATGAGTATTAACCATTCAAAATCTGAAAAGAACCTTTAAAAAAGTATTTGATAGGAACCTTGCGCCTTCCGCCCATTTTTTCGTATGCCGCCAAATCTTTAAAATACTCCTAAAATAATTGCGAAAAGACCCACTTATCTGAGATACCCCTCAATACCCTTTATTCTATGAGTATTAACCATTCAAAATCTGAAAAGAACCTTAAAAGAAGCCGTTATTAGGAACCTTGCGCCTGCCTCCCATTTTTTCGTTTGCCGCCCAATCTTCAAAATACTCCTAAATAGTTTGCAAAAAGACCCGTTTATCTGAGATATCCCTCAATACCCTTTATTCTATGAGTATTAACCATTCAAAATCTGAAAAGAACTTTAAAGGAAACCCTTATTAGGAACCTTGCGCCTTCCGCCCATTTTTTCGTTTGCCGCCCAATCTTTAAAATACTCCTAAAATGTTTGTGAAAAGACCCATTTATCTGAGATATCCCTCAATACCCTTTATTCTATGAGTATTACCATTCAAAATCTAAAAAGAACCTTAAAAAAAGTATTTGATAGGAACCTTGCGCCTGCCGCCCAATTTTTCGTTTGCCGCCCAATCTTTAAAATACTCCTAAAATGTTTTGAAAAGACCCATTAATCTGAGATATCCCTCAATACCCTTTATTCTATGAGTATTACCATTCAAAATCTAAAAAGAACCTTAAAAAAAGTATTTGATAGGAACCTTGCGCGTGCCGCCCAATTTTTCGTTTGCCGCCCAATCTTTAAAATACTCCTAAAATGTTTTGAAAAGACCCATTAATCTGAGATATCCCTCAATACCCTTTATTCTATGAGTATTAACCATTCAAAATCTGAAAAGAACCTTAAAAGAAGCCCTTATTAGGAACCTTGCGTTTTCCGCCCATTTTTTTGTATGCCGCCCTATCTTTATAATACTCCTAAAATGTTTGTGAAAAGACCCACTTATCTGAGATACCCCTCAATATCCTTTATTCAAAGAGTATTACCATTCAAAATCTGAAAAGAACCTTAAAAGAAGCCCTTATTAGGAACCTTGCGCCTGCCTCCCATTTTTTTGTATGCCGCCAAATCTTTAAAATACTCCTAAAATGTTCGTGAAAAGACCCATTTATCTAAGATATCCCTCAATACCCTTTTTTCTATGAGTATTAACCATTCAAAATCTGAATAGAACCTTAAAAGAAGCCCTTATTAGGAACCTTGCGCCTGCCTCCCATTTTTTTGTATGCCGCCTAATCTTTAAAATACTCCTAAAATGTTTGCGAAAAGACCCACTTATCTGAGATACTCCTCAATACCCTTTATTCCATGAGTATTACCATTCAAAATCTAAAAAGAACCTTAAAAAAAGTATTTGATAGGAACCTTGCGCCTGCCGCCCAATTTTTCGTTTGCCCCCAATCTTTAAAATACTCCTAAAATGTTTTGAAAAGACCCATTTATCTGAGATATCCCTCAATACCCTTTATTCTATGAGTATTAACCATTCAAAATCTGAAAAGAACCTTAAAAGAAACCCTTATTAGGAACCTTGCGCCTTCCGCCCATTTTTTTGTATGCCGCCCAATCTTTAAAATACTCCTAAAATGTTTTTCAAAAAGACCAATTTATCTGAGATATCCCTCAATACCCTTTATTCTATGAGTATCAACCATTTAAAATCTGAAAAGAACCTTAAAAGAAACCCTTATTAGGAACCTTGCCCCTGCCTCCCATTTTTTCGTATGCCGCCCAATCTTTAAAATAATCCTAAAATGTTTGCGAAAAGACCCACTAATCTGAGATACCCCTCAATATCCTTTATTCTATGAGTATTAAACATTCAAAATCTGAAAAGAACCTTAAAAGAAACCCTTATTAGGAACCTTGCGCCTTCCGCCCATTTTTTCGTTTGCCGCCCAATCTTTAAAATACTCCTAAAATGTTTGCGAAAAGACCCATTTATCTGAGATATCCCTCAATACCCTTTATTCAAAGAGTATTACCATTCAAAATCTGAAAAGAACCTTAAAAGAAGCCCTTATTACGAACCTTGCTCCTGCCTCCCATTTTTTCGTATGCCGCCCAATCTTTAAAATACTCCTAAAATGTTTGCGAAAAGACCCATTTGTCTGAGATATCCCTCAATACCCTTTATTCAAAGAGTATTACCATTCAAAATCTGAAAAGAACCTTTAAAAAGTATTTGATAGGAACCTTGCGCCTTTCGCCCATTTTTTCGTATGCCGCCAAATCTTTAAAATACTCCTAAAATGTTTGCGAAAAGACCCATTTATCTGATATATCCCTCAATACCCTTTATTCTATGAGTATTAACCATTCAAAATCTGAAAAGAACCTTAAAAAAAGTATCTGATAGGAACCTTGCGCCTGCCGCCCATTTTTGCGTTTGCCGCCAAATCTTTAAAATACTCCTAAATTGTTTGTGAAAAGACCCATTAATCTGAGATATCCCAGATAAATGGGTCTTTTCACAAACATTTTAGGAGTATTTTAAAGATTGGGCGGCATGCGAAAAAATGGGCGGAAGGCGCAAGGTTCCTAATAAGGGTTTCTTTTAAGGTTCTTTTCAGATTTTGAATGGTTAATACTCATAGAATAAAGGATATTGAGGGGTATCTCAGATAAATGGGTCTTTTCGCGAACATTTTAGGAGTATTTTAAAGATTGGGCGGCATACGAAAAAATGGGCGGAAGGCGCAAGGTTCCTATCAAATACTTTTTTTAAGGTTCTTTTCAGATTTTGAATGGTTAATACTCATAGAATAAAGGGTATTGAGGGATATCTCAGATAAATGGGTCTTTTCACGAACATTTTAGGAGTATTTTAAAGATTGGGCGGCATACGAAAAAATGGGCGGAAGGTACAAGGTTTCTAAAAAGGGCTTCTTTTAAGGTACTTTTCAGATTTTGAATGGTTAATACTCATAGAATAAAGGGTATAGAGGGATATCTCAGATTAATGGGTCTTTTCAAAACATTTTAGGAGTATTTTAAAGATTGGGCGGCAAACGAAAAAATGGATGGCAGGCGCAAGGTTCCTATCAATAACTTTTTTTAAGGTTCTTTTCAGATTTTGAATGGTAATACTCATAGAATAAAGGGTATTGAGGGATATCTCAGATAAATGGGTCTTTTCACAAACATTTTAGGAGTATTTTAAAGATTGGGCGGCAAACGAAAAATGGGCGGAAGTCGCAAGGTTCCTAATAAGGGCTTCTTTTAAGGTTCTTTTCAGATTTTGAATGGTTAATACTCATAGAATAAAGGGTATTGAGGGATATCTCAGATAAATGGGTCTTTTCGAAAACATTTTAGGAGTATTTTAAAGATTGGGCGGCAAACGAAAAAATGGGCGGCAGGCGCAAGGTTCCTATCAAATACTTTTTTTAAGGTTCTTTTCAGATTTTGAATGGTTAATACTCATAGAATAAAGGGTATTGAGGGATATCTCAGATAAATGGGTCTTTTCGAAAACGTTTTAGGAGTATTTTAAAGATTGGGCGGCATACGAAAAAATGGGAGGCAGGCGCAAGGTTCCTAATAAGGGCTTTTTTTAAGGTTCTTTTCAGATTTTGAATGGTTAATACTCTTAGATTAAATGATATTGAGGGATATCTCAGATAAATGGGTGTTTTCGCAAACATTTTAGGAGTATTTTAAAGATTGGGCGGCATACAAAAAAATGGGAGGCAGGCTCAAGGTTCCTAATAAGGGCTTCTTTTAAGGTTCTTTTCAGAATTTGAATGGTTAATACTCATAGAATAATGGGTATTGAGGGATATCTCAGATAAATGGGTTTTTTCACAAACATTTTAAGAGAATTTTAAAGATTCGGCGGCATACGAAAAATTGGGCGGAAGGCGCAAGGTTCCTAATAAGGGCTTCTCTTAAGGTTCTTTTCAGATTTTGAATGGTTAATACTGATAGAATAAAGGGTATTGAGGGATCTCTCAGATAAATGGGTCTTTTCGCAAACATTTTAGGAGTATTTTAAAGATTGGGCGGCAAACGAAAAAATGGGCGGCAGGCGCAAGGTTCCTATCAAATACTTTTTTTAAGGTTCTTTTCAGATTTTGAATGGTTAATACTCATAGAATAAAGGGTTTTGAGGGATATCTCAGATAAATGGGTCTTTTCACAAACATTTTAGGAGTATTTTAAAGATTGGGCGGCATACGAAAAAATGGGAGGCAGGCGCAAGGTTCCTAATAAGTTCTTCTTTTAAGGTTCTTTTCAGATTTTGAATGGTTAGTACTCTTAGAATAAATGATATTGAGGGATATCTCAGATAAATGGGTCTTTTCGCAAACATTTTAGGAGTATTTTAAAGATTGGGCGGCATACAAAAAAATGGGCGGAAGGCGCAAGGTTCCTATCAAATACCTTTTTTAAGGTTCTTTTCAGATTTTGAACGGTAATACTCATAGAATAAAGGGTATTGAGGGATATCTCAGATAAATGGGTCTTTTCGCAAACATTTTAGGAATATTTTAAAGATTGGGCGGCATACAAAAAAATGGACGGAAGGCGCAAGGTTACTATCAAATACTTTTTTTAAGGTTCTTTTCAGATTTTGAACGGTAATACTCATAGAATAAAGGGTATTGAGGGATATCTCGAATAAATGGGTCTTTTCACAAACATTTTAGGAGTATTTTAAAGATTGGGCGGCAAACGAAAAAATGGGTGGCAGGCGCAAGGTTCCTATCAAAAACTTTTTCTAAGGTTCTTTTCAGATTTTGAATGGTAATACTCATAGAATAAAGGGTATTGAGGGATATCTCAGATGAATGGGTCTTTTCGAAAACATTTTAGGAGTATTTTAAAGATTGGGCGGCATACGCAAAAATGGGAGGCAGGCGCAAGGTTCCTAATAAGGGCTTCTTTTAAGGTTCTTTTCAGATTTTGAATGGTTAATACTCATAGAATAAAGGGTATTGAGGGATATCTCAGATAAATGGGTTTTTTCACAAACATTTTAAGAGTATTTTAAAGATTGGGCGGCATACGAAAAATTGGGCGGAAGGCGCAAGGTTCCTAATAAGGGCTTCTTTTAAGGTTCTTTTCAAATTTTGAATGGTTAATACTGATAGAATAAAGGGTATTGAGGGATATCTCAGATAAATGGGTCTTTTCACAAACATTTTAGGAGTGATTTAAAGATTGGGCGGGAAACGAAAAAATGGGTGGCAGGCGCAAGGTTCCTATCAAAAATTATTTTTAAGGTTCTTTTCAGATTTTGAATGGTTAATACTCATAGAATAAAGGGTATTGAGGGATATCTCAGATAAATGGGTCTTTTTACAAACATTTTAGGAGTATTTTAAAGATTGGGCGGCATACAAAAAAATAGGCGAAAGACGCAAGGTTCCTATCAAATACTTTTTTTAAGGTTCTTTTCAGATTTTGAATGGTAATACTCATAGAATAAAGGGTATTGAGGGATGTATTAGATAATGGGTCTTTTCGCAAAAGTTTTAGGAGTATTTTAAAGATTGGGCGGCATACGAAAAAATGGGCGGCAGGCACAAGGTTCCTAATAAGGGTTTCTTTTAAGGTTCTTTTCAGATTTTGAATGGTTGATACTCATAGAATAAAGGGTATTGAGGGATATCTCAGATAAATTGGTCTTTTTGAAAAACATTTTAGGAGTATTTTAAAGATTGGGCGGCAAACGAAAAAATGGGCGGCAGGCGCAAGGTTCCTATCAAATACTTTTTTTAAGGTTCTTTTCAGATTTTGAATGGTTAATACTCATAGAATAAAGGGTATTGAGGGATATCTCAGATAAATGGGTCTTTTCACAAACATTTTAGGAGTGATTTAAAGATTGGGCGGCAAACGAAAAAATGGGTGGCAGGCGCAAGGTTCCTATCAAAAACTATTTTTAAGGTTCTTTTCAGATTTTGAATGGTTAATACTCATAGAATAAAGGGTATTGAGGGATTTCTCAGATAAATGGGTCCTTTTACAAACATTTTAGGAGTATTTTAAAGATTGGGCGGCATGTTAAAGATTGGGCGGCATACAAAAAAAATGGGCGAAAGGCGCAAGGTTCCTATCAAATACTTTTTTTAAGGTTCTTTTCAGATTTTGAATGGTAATACTCATAGAATAAAGGGTATTGAGGGATGTGTTAGATAATGGGTCTTTTCGCAAAAAATTTAGGAGTATTTTAAAGATTGGGCGACATACGAAAAAATGGGCGGCAGGCGCAAGGTTCCTAATAAGGGTTTCTTTTAAGGTTCTTTTCAGATTTTGAATGGTTGATACTCATAGAATAAAGGGTATTGAGGGATATCTCAGATTAATGGGTCTTTTCAAAACATTTTAGGAGTATTTTAAAGATTGGGCGGCATGCGAAAAAATGGGCGGAAGTCGCAAGGTTCCTCATAAGGGCTTCTTTAAAGGTTCTTTTCAGATTTTGAATGGTTAACATTCATAGAATAAAGGATATTGAGGGGTATCTCAGATAAGTGGGTCTTTTCGCAAACATTTTAGGAGTATTTTAAAGATTGGGCGGCAAACGAAAAAATGGGCGGCAGGCGCAAGGTTCCTATCAAATACTTTTTTTAAGGTTCTTTTCAGATTTTGAATGGTAATACTCATAGAAAAAAGGGTATTGAGGGATATCTCAGATAAATGGGTCTTTTCACAAACATTTTAGGAGTATTTTAAAGATTGGGCGGCAAACGAAAAAATGGGCGGCAGGCGCAAGGTTCCTATCAAATACTTTTTTTAAGGTTCTTTTCAGATTTTGAATGGTTAATACTCATAGAATAAAGGGTATTGAGGGATATCTCAGATAAATGGGTCTTTTCGAAAACGTTTTAGGAGTATTTTAAAGATTGGGCGGTATACGAAAAAATGGGAGGCATGCGCAAGGTTCCTCATAAGGGCTTCTTTTAAGGTTCTTTTCAGATTTTGAATGGTAATACTCATAGAATAAAGGGTATTGAGGGATGTATTAGATAATGGGTCTTTTCGCAAAAATTTTAGGAGTATTTTAAAGATTGGGCGGCATACGAAAAAAAGGGTGGCAGTCGCAAGGTTCCTAAAAAGGGTTTCTTTTAAGGTTCTTTTCAGATTTTGAATGGTTGATACTCATAGAATAAAGGGTATTGAGGGATATCTCAGATAAATTGGTCTTTTTGAAAAACATTTTAGGAGTATTTTAAAGATTGGGCGGCAAACGAAAAAATGGGCGGCAGGCGCAAGGTTCCTATCAAATACTTTTTTTAAGGTTCTTTTCAGATTTTGAATGGTTAATACTCATAGAATAAAGGGTATTGAGGGATATCTCAGATAAATGGGTCTTTTCACAAACATTTTAGGAGTGATTTAAAGATTGGGCGGCAAACGAAAAAATGGGTGGCAGGCGCAAGGTTCCTATCAAAAACTATTTTTAAGGTTCTTTTCAGATTTTGAATGGTTAATACTCATAGAATAAAGGGTATTGAGGGATTTCTCAGATAAATGGGTCCTTTTACAAACATTTTAGGAGTATTTTAAAGATTGGGCGGCATGTTAAAGATTGGGCGGCATACAAAAAAAATGGGCGAAAGGCGCAAAGTTCCTATCAAATACTTTTTTTAAGGTTCTTTTCAGATTTTGAATGGTAATACTCATAGAATAAAGGGTATTGAGGGATGTGTTAGATAATGGGTCTTTTCGCAAAAAATTTAGGAGTATTTTAAAGATTGGGCGGCATACGAAAAAATGGGCGGCAGGCGCAAGGTTCCTAATAAGGGTTTCTTTTAAGGTTCTTTTCAGATTTTGAATGGTTGATACTCATAGAATAAAGGGTATTGAGGGATATCTCAGATAAATTGGTCTTTTTGAAAAACATTTTAGGAGTATTTTAAAGATTGGGCGGCATACAAAAAAATGGGCGGAAGGCGCAATGTTCCTAATAAGGGCTTCTTTTAAGGTTCTTTTCAGATTTTGAATGGTTGATACTCATAGAATAAAGGGTATTGAGGGATATCTCAGATTAATGGGTCTTTTCAAAACATTTTAGGAGTATTTTAAAGATTGGGCGGCAAACGAAAAATTGGGCGGCAGGCGCAAGGTTCCTATCAAATACTTTTTTTAAGGTTCTTTTCAGATTTTGAATGGTAATACTCATAGAATAAAGGGTATTAAGATATATCTCAGATAAATCGGTCTTTTCACAAACATTTTAGGAGTATTTTAAAGATTGGGCGGCATGCAAAAAAATGGGCGGAAGTCGCAAGGTTCCTCATAAGGGCTTCTTTAAAGGTTCTTTTCAGATTTTGAATGGTTAACATTCATAGAATAAAGGATATTGAGGGGTATCTCAGATAAGTGGGTCTTTTCGCAAACATTTTAGGAGTATTTTAAAGATTGGGCGGCAAACGAAAAAATGGGCGGCAGGCGCAAGGTTCCTATCAAATACTTTTTTTAAGGTTCTTTTCAGATTTTGAATGGTAATACTCATAGAATAAAGGGTATTGAGTGATATCTCAGATAAATGGGTCTTTTCACAAACATTTTAGGAGTATTTTAAAGATTGGGCGGCAAACGAAAAAATGGGCGGCAGGCGCAAGGTTCCTATCAAATACTTTTTTTAAGGTTCTTTTCAGATTTTGAATGGTTAATACTCATAGAATAAAGGGTATTGAGGGATATCTCAGATAAATGGGTCTTTTCGAAAACGTTTTAGGAGTATTTTAAAGATTGGGCGGCATACGAAAAAATGGGAGGCATGCGCAAGGTTCCTAATAAGGGCTTTTTTTAAGGTTCTTTTCAGATTTTGAATGGTTAATACTCTTAGATTAAATGATATTGAAGGATATCTCAGATAAATGGGTGTTTTCGCAAACATTTTAGGAGTATTTCAAAGATTGGGCGGCATACAAAAAAATGGGCAGAAGGCGCAAGGTTCCTATCAAATCCTTTTTTAATGTTCTTTTCAGATTTTGAACGGTAATACTCATAGAATAAAGGGTATTGAGGGATATCTCAGATAAATGGGTCTTTTCACAAACATTTTAGGAGTATTTTAAAGATTGGGCGGCAAACAAAAAAATGGGTGGCAGGCGCAAGGTTCCTATCAAAAACTTTTTTTAAGGTTCTTTTCAGATTTTGAATGGTAATACTCATAGAATAAAGGGTATTGAGGGATGTGTTAGATAATGGGTCTTTTCGCAAAAAATTTAGGAGTATTTTAAAGATTGGGCGACATACGAAAAAATGGGCGGCAGGCGCAAGGTTCCTAATAAGGGTTTCTTTTAAGGTTCTTTTCAGATTTTGAATGGTTGATACTCATAGAATAAAGGGTATTGAGGGATATCTCAGATAAATTGGTCTTTTTGAAAAACATTTTAGGAGTATTTTAAAGATTGGGCGGCATACAAAAAAATGGGCGGAAGGCGCAAGGTTCCTAATAAGGGCTTCTTTTAAGGTTCTTTTCAGATTTTGAATGGTTGATACTCATAGAATAAAGGGTATTGAGGGATATCTCAGATTAATGGGTCTTTTCAAAACATTTTAGGAGTATTTTAAAGATTGGGCGGCAAACGAAAAATTGGGCGGCAGGCGCAAGGTTCCTATCAAATACTTTTTTTAAGGTTCTTTTCAGATTTTGAATGGTAATACTCATAGAATAAAGGGTATTAAGATATATCTCAGATAAATCGGTCTTTTCACAAACATTTTAGGAGTATTTTAAAGATTGGGCGGCATGCGAAAAAATGGGCGGAAGTCGCAAGGTTCCTCATAAGGGCTTCTTTAAAGGTTCTTTTCAGATTTTGAATGGTTAACATTCATAGAATAAAGGATATTGAGGGGTATCTCAGATAAGTGGGTCTTTTCGCAAACATTTTAGGAGTATTTTAAAGATTGGGCGGCAAACGAAAAAATGGGCGGCAGGCGCAAGGTTCCTATCAGATACTTTTTTTAAGGTTCTTTTCAGATTTTGAATGGTAATACTCATAGAATAAAGGGTATTGAGTGATATCTCAGATAAATGGGTCTTTTCACAAACATTTTAGGAGTATTTTAAAGATTGGGCGGCAAACGAAAAAATGGGCGGCAGGCGCAAGGTTCCTATCAAATACTTTTTTTAAGGTTCTTTTCAGATTTTGAATGGTTAATACTCATAGAATAAAGGGTATTGAGGGATATCTCAGATAAATGGGTCTTTTCGAAAACGTTTTAGGAGTATTTTAAAGATTGGGCGGCATACGAAAAAATGGGAGGCATGCGCAAGGTTCCTAATAAGGGCTTTTTTTAAGGTTCTTTTCAGATTTTGAATGGTTAATACTCTTAGATTAAATGATATTGAAGGATATCTCAGATAAATGGGTGTTTTCGCAAACATTTTAGGAGTATTTCAAAGATTGGGCGGCATACAAAAAAATGGGCAGAAGGCGCAAGGTTCCTATCAAATCCTTTTTTAATGTTCTTTTCAGATTTTGAACGGTAATACTCATAGAATAAAGGGTATTGAGGGATATCTCAGATAAATGGGTCTTTTCACAAACATTTTAGGAGTATTTTAAAGATTGGGCGGCATACGAAAAAATGGGCGGAAGTCGCAAGATTCCTCATAAGGGCTTCTTTTAAGGTTCTTTTCAGATTTTGAATGGTTAATACTGATAGAATAAAGGGTATTGAGGGATATCTCAGATAAATGGGTCTTTTCACAAACATTTTAGGAGTATTTTAAAGATTGGGCGGCATGCGAAAAAATGGGCGGAAGGCGCAAGGTTCCTAATAAGGGCTTCTTTTAAGGTTCTTTTCAGATTTCGAATGGTTAATACTCATAGAATAAAGGGTATTGAGGGATATCTCAGATAAATGGGTCTTTTCGCAAACATTTTAGGAGTATTTTAAAGATTGGGCGGCAAACGAAAAAATGGGCGGCAGGCGCAAGGTTCCTATCAAATACTTTTTTTAAGGTTCTTTTCAGATTTTGAACGGTAATACTCATAGAATAAAGGGTATTAAAGGAAATCTCAGATAAATGGTCTTTTCACAAACATTTTAGGAGTATTTAAAAGATTGGGCAGCAAACGAAAAAATGGATGGCAGGCGCAAGGTTCCTATCAAAAACTTTTTTTAAGGTTCTTTTCAGATTTTGAATGGTAATACTTATAGAATAAAGGGTATTGAGGGATATCTCAGATAAATGGGTCTTTTCACAAACATTTTAGGAGTATTTTAAAGATTGGGCGGCAAACGAAAAATGGGCGGAAGTCGCAATGTTCCTAATAAGGGCTTCTTTTAAGGTTTTTTTCAGATTTTGAATGGTTAATACTCATAGAATAAAGGGTATTGAGGGATATCTCAGATAAATGGGTCTTTTCGAAAACATTTTAGGAGTATTTTAAAGATTGGGCGGCAAACGAAAAAATGGGCGGCAGGCGCAAGGTTCCTATCAAATACTTTATTTAAGGTTCTTTTCAGATTTTGAATGGTTAATACTCATAGAATAAAGGGTATTGACGGATATCTCAGATAAATGGGTCTTTTCGAAAACGTTTTAGGAGTATTTTAAAGATTGGGCGGCATACGAAAAAATGGGAGGCAGGCGCAAGGTTCCTAATAAGGGCTTTTTTTAAGGTTCTTTTCAGATTTTGAATGGTTAATACTCTTATATTAAATGATATTGAGGGATATCTCAGATAAATGGGTGTTTTCGCAAACATTTTAGGAGTATTTTAAAGATTGGGCGGCATACAAAAAAATGGGCGGAAGACGCAAGGTTCCTATCAAATCCTTTTTTAATGTTCTTTTCAGATTTTGAACAGTAATACTCATAGAATAAAGGGTATTGAGGGATATCTCAGATAAATGGGTCTTTTCACAAACATTTTAGGAGTATTTTAAAGATTGGGCGGCAAACGAGAAAATGGGTGGCAGGCGCAAGGTTCCTATCAAAAACTTTTTTTAAGGTTCTTTTCAGATTTTGAATGGTAATACTCATAGAATAAAGGGTATTGAGTGATATCTCAGATAAATGGGTCTTTTCACAAACATTTTAGGAGTATTTTAAAGATTGGGCGGCATGCGAAAAAATGGGCGGAAGTCGCAAGGTTCCTCATAAGGGCTTCTTTTAAGGTTCTTTTCAGATTTTGAATGGTTAATACTCATAGAATAATGGGTATTGAGGGATATCTCAGATAAATGGGTTTTTTCACAAACATTTTAAGAGTATTTTAAAGATTGGGCGGCATACGAAAAATTGAGCGGAAGGCGCAAGGTTCCTAATAAGGGCTTCTTTTAAGGTTCTTTTCAGATTTTGAATGGTTAATACTGATAGAATAAAGGGTATTGAGGGATATCTCAGATAAATGGGTCTTTTCACAAACATTTTAGGAGTATTTTAAAGATTGGGCGGCATGCGAAAAAATGGGCGGAAGGCGCAAGGTTCCTAATAAGGGCTTCTTTTAAGGTTCTTTTCAGATTTCGAATGGTTAATACTCATAGAATAAAGGGTATTGAGGGATATCTCAGATAAATGGGTCTTTTCGCAAACATTTTAGGAGTATTTTAAAGATTGGGCGGCAAACGAAAAAATGGGCGGCAGGCGCAAGGTTCTATCAAATACTTTTTTTAAGGTTCTTTTCAGATTTTGAACGGTAATACTCATAGAATAAAGGGTATTAAAGGAAATCTCAGATAAATGGTCTTTTCACAAACATTTTAGGAGTATTTTAAAGATTGGGCGGCAAACGAAAAAATGGATGGCAGGCGCAAGGTTCCTATCAAAAACTTTTTTTAAGGTTCTTTTCAGATTTTGAATGGTAATACTCATAGAATAAAGGGTATTGAGGGATATCTCAGATAAATGGGTCTTTTCACAAACATTTTAGGAGTATTTTAAAGATTGGGCGGCAAACGAAAAATGGGCGGAAGTCGCAAGGTTCCTAATAAGGGCTTCTTTTAAGGTTTTTTTCAGATTTTGAATGGTTAATACTCATAGAATAAAGGGTATTGAGGGATATCTCAGATAAATGGGTCTTTTCGAAAACATTTTAGGAGTATTTTAAAGATTGGGCGGCAAACAAAAAAATGGGCGGCAGGCGCAAGGTTCCTATCAAATACTTTTTTTAAGGTTCTTTTCAGATTTTGAATGGTTAATACTCATAGAATAAAGGGTATTGAGGGATATCTCAGATAAATGGGTCTTTTCGAAAACGTTTTAGGAGTATTTTAAAGATTGGGCGGCATACGAAAAAATGGAAGGCAGGCGCAAGGTTCCTAATAAGGGCTTTTTTTAAGGTTCTTTTCAGATTTTGAATGGTTAATACTCTTAGATTAAATGATATTGAGGGATATCTCAGATAAATGGGTGTTTTCGCAAACATTTTAGGAGTATTTTAAAGATTGGGCGGCATACAAAAAAATGGGCGGAAGACGCAAGGTTCCTATCAAATCCTTTTTTAATGTTCTTTTCAGATTTTGAACGGTAATACTCATAGAATAAAGGGTATTGAGGGATATCTCAGATAAATGGGTCTTTTCACAAACATTTTAGGAGTACTTTAAAGATTGGGCGGCAAACGAGAAAATGGGTGGCAGGCGCAAAGTTCCTATCAAAAACTTTTTTTAAGGTTCTTTTCAGATTTTGAATGGTAATACTCATAGAATAAAGGGTATTGAGGGATATCTCAGATAAATGGGTCTTTTCACAAACATTTTAGGAGTATTTTAAAGATTGGGCGGCATGCGAAAAAATGGGCGGAAGTCGCAAGGTTCCTAATAAGGGCTTCTTTTAAGGTTCTTTTCAGATTTTGAATGGTTAATACTCATAGAATAATGGGTATTGAGGGATATCTCAGATAAATGGGTCTTTTCGCAAACATTTTAAGAGTATTTTAAAGATTGGGCGGCATACGAAAAATTGGGCGGAAGGCGCAAGGTTCCTAATAAGGGTTTCTTTTAAGGTTCTTTTCAGATTTTGAATGGTTAATATTGATAGAATAAAGGGTATTGAGGGATATCTCAGATAAATGGGTCTTTTCGCAAACATTTTAGGAGTATTTTAAAGATTGGGCGGCAAACGAAAAAATGGGCGGCAGGCGCAAGGTTCCTATCAAATACTTTTTTAAGGTTCTTTTCAGATTTTGAACGGTAATACTCATAGAATAAAGGGTATTAAAGGAAATCTCAGATAAATGGTCTTTTCACAAACATTTTAGGAGTATTTTAAAGATTGGGCGGCAAACGAAAAAATGGATGGCAGGCGCAAGGTTCCTATCAAAAACTTTTTTAAGGTTCTTTTCAGATTTTGAATGGTAATACTCATAGAAAAAAGGGTATTGAGGGATATCTCAGATAAATGGGTCTTTTCACAAACATTTTAGGAGTATTTTAAAGATTGGGCGGCATGCGAAAAAATGGGCGGAAGTCGCAAGGTTCCTAATAAGGGCTTCTTTTAAGGTTCTTTTCAGATTTTGAATGGTTAATACTCATAGAATAAAGGGTATTGAGGGATATCTCAGATAAATGGGTCTTTTCACAAACATTTTAGGAGTATTTTAAAGATTGGGCGGCAAACGAAAAAATGGGCGGCAGGCCCAAGGTTCTTATCAAATACTTTTTTAAGGTTCTTTTCAGATTTTGAATGGTTAATACTCATAGAATAAAGGGTATTGAGGGATATCTCAGATAAATGGGTCTTTTCGAAAACATTTTAGGAGTATTTTAAAGATTGGGCGGCATACGAAAAAATGGGAGGCAGGCTCAAGGTTCCTAAAAAGGGCTTCTTTTAAGGTTCTTTTCAGATTTTGAATGGTTAATACTCATAGAATAATGGGTATTGAGGGATATCTCAGATAAATGGGTCTTTTTACAAACATTTTAAGAGTATTTTAAAGATTGGGCGGCATACGAAAAATTGGGCGGAAGGCGCAAGGTTCCTAATAAGGGTTTCTTTAAAGGTTCTTTTCAGATTTTGAATGGTTAATACTGATAGAATAAAGGGTATTGAGGGATATCTCAGATAAATGGGTATTTTTACAAACATGTTAGGAGTATTTTAAAGATTAGGCGGCATGCGAAAAAATGGGCGGAAGTCGCAAGGTTCCTAATAAGGGCTTCTTTTAAGGTTCTTTTCATATTTTGAATGGTTAATACTCCTAGAATAAAGGGTATTGAGGGATATCTCAGATAAATGGGTCTTTTCGCAAACATTTTAGGAGTATTTTAAAGATTGGGCGGCAAACGAAAAAATGGGAGGCAGGCGCAAGGTTCCTATCAAATACTTTTTTAAAGGTTCTTTTCAGATTTTGAATGGTTAATACTTATAGAATAAAGGGTTTTGAGGGATATCTCAGATAAATGGGTCTTTTCACAAACATTTTAGGAGTATTTTAAAGATTGGGCGGCATACGAAAAAATGGGAGGCAGGCGCAAGGTTCCTAATAAGGGCTTCTTTTAAGGTTCTTTTCAAATTTTGAATGGTTAATATTGATAGAATAAAGGGTATTGAGGGATATCTCAGATAAATGGGTATTTTCACAAACATTTTAGGAGTGATTTAAAGATTGGGCGGCAAACGAAAAAATGGGTGGCAGGCGCAAGGTTACTATCCAAAATTATTTTTAAGGTTCTTTTCAGATTTTGAATGGTTAATACTCATAGAATAAAGGGTATTGAGGGATATCTCAGATAAATGGGTCCTTTTACAAACATTTTAGGAGTATTTTAAAGATTGGGCGGCATGTTAAAGATTGGGCGGCATACAAAAAAAATGGGCGAAAGGCGCAAGGTTCCTATCAAATACTTTTTTTAAGGTTCTTTTCAGATTTTGAATGGTAATACTCATAGAATAAATGGTATTGAGGGATGTATTAGATAATGGGTTTTTTCGCAAAAATTTTAGGAGTATTTTAAAGATTGGGCGGCATACGAAAAAATGGGCGGCAGGCGCAAGGTTCCTAATAAGGGTTTCTTTTAAGGTTCTTTTCAGATTTTGAATGGTTGATACTCATAGAATAAAGGGTATTGAGGGATATCTCAGATAAATTGGTCTTTTTGAAAAACATTTTAGGAGTATTTTAAAGATTGGGCGGCAAACGAAAAAATGGGCGGCAGGCGCAAGGTTCCTATCAAATACTTTTTTTAAGGTTCTTTTCAGATTTTGAATGGTTAATACTCATAGAATAAAGGGTATTGAGGGATATCTCAGATAAATGGGTCTTTTCACAAACATTTTAGGAGTATTTTAAAGATTGGGCGGCATGCGAAAACATGGGAGGCAGGCGCAAGGTTCCTAATAAGGGCTTCTTTTAAGGTTCTTTTCAGATTTTGAATGGTTAGTACTCTTAGAATAAATGATATTGAGGGATATCTCAGATAAGTGGGTCTTTTCGCAAACATTTTAGGAGTATTTTAAAGATTGGGCGGCATACAAAAAAATGGGCGGAAGGCGCAAGGTTCCTATCAAATACTTTTTTTAAGGTTCTTTTCAGATTTTGAACGGTAATACTCATAGAATAAAGGGTATTGAGGGATATCTCAGATAAATGGGTCTTTTCACAAACATTTTAGGAGTATTTTAAAAATTGGGCGGCAAACGAAAAAATGGGTGGCAGGCGCAAGGTTCCTATCAAAAACTTTTTCTAAGGTTCTTTTCAGATTTTGAATGGTAATACTCACAGAATAAAGGGTATTGAGGGATATCTCAGATAAATGGGTCTTTTCACAAACATTTTAGGAGTAATTTAAAGATTGGGCGGCATGCGAAAAAATGGGCGGAAGTCGCAAGGTTCCTAATAAGGGCTTCTTTTAAGGTTCTTTTCAGATTTTAAATGGTTAATATTGATAGAATAAAGGGTATTGAGGGATATCTCAGATAAATGGGTCTTTTCGCAAACATTTTAGGAGTATTTTAAAGATTGGGCGGCAAACGAAAAAATGGGCGGCAGGCGCAAGGTTCCTATCAAATACTTTTTTTAAGGTTCTTTTCAGATTTTGAATGGTTAATACTCATAGAATAAAGGGTATTGAGGGATATCTCAGATAAATGGGTCTTTTCGAAAACATTTTAGGAGTATTTTAAAGATTGGGCGGCATACGAAAAAATGGGAGGCAGGCTCAAGGTTCCTAATAAGGGCTTCTTTTAAGGTTCTTTTCAGATTTTGAATGGTTAATACTCATAGAATAATGGGTATTGAGGGATATCTCAGATAAATGGGTTTTTTCACAAACATTTTAAGAGTATTTTAAAGATTGGGCGGCATACGAAAAAATGGGCGGAAGGCGCAAGGTTCCTAATAAGGGTTTCTTTAAAGGTTCTTTTCAGATTTTGAATGGTTAATACTCATAGAATAAAGGGTATTGAGGGATATCTCAGATAAATGGGTATTTTCACAAACATGTTAGGAGTATTTTAAAGATTGGGCGGCATGCGAAAAAATGGGCGGAAGTCGCAAGGTTCCTAATAAGGGCTTCTTTTAAGGTTCTTTTCATATTTTGAATGGTTAATACTCCTAGAATAAAGGGTATTGAGGGATATCTCAGATAAATGGGTCTTTTCGCAAACATTTTAGGAGTATTTTAAAGATTGGGCGGCAAACGAAAAAATGGGTGGCAGGCGCAAGGTTCCTATCAAATACTTTTTTTAAGGTTCTTTTCAGATTTTGAATGGTTAATACTCATAGAATAAAGGGTTTTGAGGGATATCTCAGATAAATGGGTCTTTTCACAAACATTTTAGGAGTATTTTAAAGATTGGGCGGCATACGAAAAAATGGGAGGCAGGCGCAAGGTTCCTAAAAAGGGCTTCTTTTAAGGTTCTTTTCAAATTTTGAATGGTTAATATTGATAGAATAAAGGGTATTGAGGGATATCTCAGATAAATGGGTCTTTTCACAAACATTTTAGGAGTATTTTAAAAATTGGGCGGCAAACGAAAAAATGGGCGGCAGGCGCAAGGTTCCTATCAAAAACTTTTTCTAAGGTTCTTTTCAGATTTTGAATGGTAATACTCATAGAATAAAGGGTATTGAGGGATATCTCAGATAAATGGGTCTTTTCACAAACATTTTAGGAGTAATTTAAAGATTGGGCGGCATGCGAAAAAATGGGCGGAAGTCGCAAGGTTCCTAATAAGGGCTTCTTTTAAGGTTCTTTTCAGATTTTGAATGGTTAATACTCATAGAATAAAGAGTATTGAGGGATATCTCAGATAAATGGGTCTTTTCACAAACATTTTAGGAGTATTTTAAAGATTGGGCGGCAAATGAAAAAATGGGCGGAAGGCGCAAGGTTCCTATTAAATACTTTTTGTAAGGTTCTTTTCAGATTTTGAATGGTTAATACTCATAGAATAAAGGGTATTGAGGGATATCTCAGATAAATGGGTCCTTTTACAAACATTTTAGGAGTATTTTAAAGATTGGGCGGCATGTTAAAGATTGGGCGGCATACAAAAAAAATGGGCGAAAGGCGCAAGGTTCCTATCAAATACTTTTTTTAAGGTTCTTTTCAGATTTTGAATGGTAATACTCATAGAATAAAGGGTATTGAGGGATGTATTAGATAATGGGTTTTTTCGCAAAAATTTTAGGAGTATTTTAAAGATTGGGCGGCATACGAAAAAATGGGCGGCAGGCGCAAGGTTCCTAATAAGGGTTTCTTTTAAGGTTCTTTTCAGATTTTGAATGGTTGATACTCATAGAATAAAGGGTATTGAGGGATATCTCAGATAAATTGGTCTTTTTGAAAAACATTTTAGGAGTATTTTAAAGATTGGGCGGCAAACGAAAAAATGGGCGGCAGGCGCAAGGTTCCTATCAAATACTTTTTTTAAGGTTCTTTTCAGATTTTGAATGGTTAATACTCATAGAATAAAGGGTATTGAGGGATATCTCAGATAAATGGGTCTTTTCACAAACATTTTAGGAGTATTTTAAAGATTGGGCGGCATGCGAAAACATGGGAGGCAGGCGCAAGGTTCCTAATAAGGGCTTCTTTTAAGGTTCTTTTCAGATTTTGAATGGTTAATACTCATAGAATAAAGGGTATTGAGGGATATCTCAGATAAATGGGTCTTTTCGCAAACATTTTAGGAGTGTTTTAAAGATTGGGCGGCATACAAAAAAATGGGCGGAAGGCGCAAGGTTCCTATCAAATACTTTTTTTAAGGTTCTTTTCAGATTTTGAACGGTAATACTCATAGAATAAAGGGTATTGAGGGATATCTCAGATAAATGGGTCTTTTCACAAACATTTTAGGAGTATTTTAAAAATTGGGCGGCAAACGAAAAAATGGGTGGCAGGCGCAAGGTTCCTATCAAAAACTTTTTCTAAGGTTCTTTTCAGATTTTGAATGGTAATACTCATAGAATAAAGGGTATTGAGGGATATCTCAGATAAATGGGTCTTTTCACAAACATTTTAGGAGTAATTTAAAGATTGGGCGGCATGCGAAAAAATGGGCGGAAGTCGCAAGGTTCCTAATAAGGGCTTCTTTTAAGGTTCTTTTCAGATTTTGAATGGTTAATATTGATAGAATAAAGGGTATTGAGGGATATCTCAGATAAATGGGTCTTTTCGCAAACATTTTAGGAGTATTTTAAAGATTGGGCGGCAAACGAAAAAATGGGCGGCAGGCGCAAGGTTCCTATCAAATACTTTTTTTAAGGTTCTTTTCAGATTTTGAACGGTAATACTCATAGAATAAAGGGTATTAAAGGAAATCTCAGATAAATGGTCTTTTCACAAACATTTTAGGAGTATTTTAAAGATTGGGCGGCAAACGAAAAAATGGATGGCAGGCGCAAGGTTCCTATCAAAAACTTTTTTTAAGGTTCTTTTCAGATTTTGAATGGTAATACTCATAGAATAAAGGGTATTGAGGGATATCTCAGATAAATGGGTCTTTTCACAAACATTTTAGGAGTATTTTAACGATTGGGCGGCATGCGAAAAAATGGGCGGAAGTCGCAAGGTTCCTAATAAGGGGTTCTTTTAAGGTTCTTTTAAGATTTTGAATGGTTAATACTCATAGAATAAAGGGTATTGAGGGATATCTCAGATAAGTGGGTCTTTTCACAAACATTTTAGGAGTATTTTAAAGATTGGGCGGCAAACGAAAAAATGGGCGGCAGGCCCAAGGTTCCTATCAAATACTTTTTTAAGGTTCTTTTCAGATTTTGAATGGTTAATACTCATAGAATAAAGGGTATTGAGGGATATCTCAGATAAATGGGTCTTTTCGAAAACATTTTAGGAGTATTTTAAAGATTGGGCGGCATACGAAAAAATGGGAGGCAGGCTCAAGGTTCCTAATAAGGGCTTCTTTTAAGGTTCTTTTCAGATTTTGAATGGTTAATACTCATAGAATAATGGGTATTGAGGGATATCTCAGATAAATGGGTTTTTTCACAAACATTTTAAGAGTATTTTAAAGATTGGGCGGCATACGAAAAATTGGGCGGAAGGCGCAAGGTTCCTAATAAGGGTTTCTTTAAAGGTTCTTTTCAGATTTTGAATGGTTAATACTGATAGAATAAAGGGTATTGAGGGATATCTCAGATAAATGGGTATTTTCACAAACATGTTAGGAGTATTTTAAAGATTGGGCGGCATGCGAAAAAATGGGCGGAAGTCGCAAGGTTCCTAATAAGGGCTTCTTTTAAGGTTCTTTTCATATTTTGAATGGTTAATACTCCTAGAATAAAGGGTATTGAGGGATATCTCAGATAAATGGGTCTTTTCGCAAACATTTTAGGAGTATTTTAAAGATTGGGCGGCAAACGAAAAAATGGGCGGCAGGCGCAAGGTTCCTATCAAATACTTTTTTTAAGGTTCTTTTCAGATTTTGAATTAGTAATACTCATAGAATAAAGGGTTTTGAGGGATATCTCAGATAAATGGGTCTTTTCACAAACATTTTAGGAGTATTTTAAAGATTGGGCGGCATACGAAAAAATGGGAGGCAGGCGCAAGGTTCCTAAAAAGGGCTTCTTTTAAGGTTCTTTTCAAATTTTGAATGGTTAATATTGATAGAATAAAGGGTATTGAGGGATATCTCAGATAAATGGGTCTTTTCACAAACATTTTAGGAGTATTTTAAAAATTGGGCGGCAAACGAAAAAATGGGCGGCAGGCGCAAGGTTCCTATCAAAAACTTTTTCTAAGGTTCTTTTCAGATTTTGAATGGTAATACTCATAGAATAAAGGGTATTGAGGGATATCTCAGATAAATGGGTCTTTTCACAAACATTTTAGGAGTAATTTAAAGATTGGGCGGCATGCAAAAAAATGGGCGGAAGTCGCAAGGTTCCTAATAAGGGCTTCTTTTAAGGTTCTTTTCAGATTTTGAATGGTTAATACTCATAGAATAAAGAGTATTGAGGGATATCTCAGATAAATGGGTCTTTTCACAAACATTTTAGGAGTATTTTAAAGATTGGGCGGCAAACGAAAAAATCGGCGGAAGGCGCAAGGTTCCTATTAAATACTTTTTGTAAGGTTCTTTTCAGATTTTGAATGGTTAATACTCATAGAATAAAGGGTATTGAGGGATATCTCAGATAAATGGGTCCTTTTACAAACATTTTAGGAGTATTTTAAAGATTGGGCGGCATGTTAAAGATTGGGCGGCATACAAAAAAAATGGGCGAAAGGCGCAAGGTTCCTATCAAATACTTTTTTTAAGGTTCTTTTCAGATTTTGAATGGTAATACTCATAGAATAAAGGGTATTGAGGGATGTATTAGATAATGTGTTTTTTCGCAAAAATTTTAGGAGTATTTTAAAGATTGGGCGGCATACGAAAAAATGGGCGGCAGGCGCAAGGTTCCTAATAAGGGTTTCTTTTAAGGTTTTTTTCAGATTTTGAATGGTTGATACTCATAGAATAAAGGGTATTGAGGGATATCTCAGATAAATTGGTCTTTTTGAAAAACATTTTAGGAGTATTTTAAAGATTGGGCGGCAAACGAAAAAATGGGCGGCAGGCGCAAGGTTCCTATCAAATACTTTTTTTAAGGTTCTTTTCAGATTTTGAATGGTTAATACTCATAGAATAAAGGGTATTGAGGGATATCTCAGATAAATGGGTCTTTTCACAAACATTTTAGGAGTATTTTAAAGATTGGGCGGCATGCGAAAACATGGGAGGCAGGCGCAAGGTTCCTAATAAGGGCTTCTTTTAAGGTTCTTTTCAGATTTTGAATGGTTAGTACTCATAGAATAAAGGGTATTGAGGGATATCTCAGATAAATGGGTCTTTTCACAAACATTTTAGGAGTATTTTAAAGATTGGGCGGCATACAAAAAAATGGGCGGAAGGCGCAAGGTTCCTATCAAATACTTTTTTTAAGGTTCTTTTCAGATTTTGAACGGTAATACTCATAGAATAAAGGGTATTGAGGGATATCTCAGATAAATGGGTCTTTTCACAAACATTTTAGGAGTATTTTAAAAATTGGGCGGCAAACGAAAAAATGGGTGGCAGGCGCAAGGTTCCTATCAAAAACTTTTTCTAAGGTTCTTTTCAGATTTTGAATGGTAATACTCATAGAATAAAGGGTATTGAGGGATATCTCAGATAAATGGGTCTTTTCACAAACATTTTAGGAGTAATTTAAAGATTGGGCGGCATGCGAAAAAATGGGCGGAAGTCGCAAGGTTCCTAATAAGGGCTTCTTTTAAGGTTCTTTTCAGATTTTGAATGGTTAATATTGATAGAATAAAGGGTATTGAGGGATATCTCAGATAAATGGGTCTTTTCGCAAACATTTTAGGAGTATTTTAAAGATTGGGCGGCAAACGAAAAAATGGGCGGCAGGCGCAAGGTTCCTATCAAATACTTTTTTTAAGGTTCTTTTCAGATTTTGAACGGTAATACTCATAGAATAAAGGGTATTAAAGGAAATCTCAGATAAATGGTCTTTTCACAAACATTTTAGGAGTAATTTAAAGATTGGGCGGCAAACGAAAAAATGGATGGCAGGCGCAAGGTTCCTATCAAAAACTTTTTTTAAGGTTCTTTTCAGATTTTGAATGGTAATACTCATAGAATAAAGGGTATTGAGGGATATCTCAGATAAATGGGTCTTTTCACAAACATTTTAGGAGTATTTTAAAGATTGGGCGGCATGCGAAAAAATGGGCGGAAGTCGCAAGGTTCCTAATAAGGGGTTCTTTTAAGGTTCTTTTAAGATTTTGAATGGTTAATACTCATAGAATAAAGGGTATTGAGGGATATCTCAGATAAATGGGTCTTTTCACAAACATTTTAGGAGTATTTTAAAGATTGGGCGGCAAACGAAAAAATGGGCGGCAGGCCCAAGGTTCCTATCAAATACTTTTTTAAGGTTCTTTTCAGATTTTGAATGGTTAATACTCATAGAATAAAGGGTATTGAGGGATATCTCAGATAAATGGGTCTTTTCGAAAACATTTTAGGAGTATTTTAAAGATTGGGCGGCTTACGAAAAAATGGGAGGCAGGCTCAAGGTTCCTAATAAGGGCTTCTTTTAAGGTACTTTTCAGATTTTGAATGGTTAATACTCATAGAATAATGGGTATTGAGGGATATCTCAGATAAATGGGTTTTTTCACAAACATTTTAAGAGTATTTTAAAGATTGGGCGGCATACGAAAAATTGGGCGGAAGGCGCAAGGTTCCTAATAAGGGTTTCTTTAAAGGTTCTTTTCAGATTTTGAATGGTTAATACTGATAGAATAAAGGGTATTGAGGGATATCTCAGATAAATGGGTATTTTCACAAACATGTTAGGAGTATTTTAAAGATTGGGCGGCATGCGAAAAAATGGGCGGAAGTCGCAAGGTTCCTAATAAGGGCTTCTTTTAAGGTTCTTTTCATATTTTGAATGGTTAATACTCCTAGAATAAAGGGTATTGAGGGATATCTCAGATAAATGGGTCTTTTCGCAAACATTTTAGGAGTATTTTAAAGATTGGGCGGCAAACGAAAAAATGGGCGGCAGGCGCAAGGTTCCTATCAAATACTTTTTTTAAGGTTCTTTTCAGATTTTGAATGGTTAATACTCATAGAATAAAGGGTTTTGAGGGATATCTCAGATAAATAGGTCTTTTCGCAAACATTTTAGGAGTATTTTAAAGATTGGGCGGCATACGAAAAAATGGGAGGCAGGCGCAAGGTTCCTAAAAAGGGCTTCTTTTAGGGTTCTTTTCAAATTTTGAATGGTTAATATTGATAGAATAAAGGGTATTGAGGGATATCTCAGATAAATGGGTCTTTTCACAAACATTTTAGGAGTATTTTAAAAATTGGGCGGCAAACGAAAAAATGGGTGGCAGGCGCAAGGTTCCTATCAAAAACTTTTTCTAAGGTTCTTTTCAGATTTTGAATGGTAATACTCATAGAATAAAGGGTATTGAGGGATATCTCAGATAAATGGGTCTTTTCACAAACATTTTAGGAGTAATTTAAAGATTGGGCGCCATGCGAAAAAATGGGCGGAAGTCGCAAGGTTCCTAATAAGGGCTTCTTTTAACGTTCTTTTCAGATTTTGAATGGTTAATACTCATAGAATAAAGAGTATTGAGGGATATCTCAGATAAATGGGTCTTTTCAAAAACATTTTAGGAGTATTTTAAAGATTGGGCGGCAAACGAAAAAATGGGCGGAAGGCGCAAGGTTCCTATTAAATACTTTTTGTAAGGTTCTTTTCAGATTTTGAATGGTTAATACTCATAGAATAAAGGGTATTGAGGGATATCTCAGATGAATGGGTCTTTTCGAAAACATTTTAGGAGTATTTTAAAGATTGGGCGGCATACGAAAAAATGGGAGGCAGGCGCAAGGTTCCTAATAAGGGATTCTTTTAAGGTTCTTTTCAGATTTTGAATGGTTAATA
This sequence comes from Phorcus lineatus, assembly GCA_921293015.1. Lineage (NCBI taxonomy): Eukaryota > Metazoa > Mollusca > Gastropoda > Trochida > Trochidae > Phorcus > Phorcus lineatus. Next base: position 73,417 of record OV121095.1, read on the forward strand.
CTCATAGAATAAAGGGTATTGAGGGATATCTCAGATAAATGGGTTTTTTCACAAACATTTTAAGAGTATTTTAAAGATTGGGCGGCATATGAAAAATTGGGCGGAAGGCACAAGGTTCCTAATAAGGGCTTCTTTTAAGGTTCTTTTCAAATTTTGAATGGTTAATACTGATAGAATAAAGGGTATTGAGGGATATCTCAGATAAATGGGTCCTTTTACAAACATTTTAGGAGTATTTTAAAGATTGGGCTGCATGTTAAAGATTGGGCGGCATACAAAAAAAATGGGCGAAAGGCGCAAGGTTCCTATCAAATAATTTTTTTAAGGTCCTTTTCAGATTTTGAATGGTTAATACTCATAGAATAAAGGGTATTGAGGGATGTGTTAGATAATGGGTCTTTTCGCAAACATTTTAGGAGTATTTTAAAGATTGGGCGGCATACGATAAAATGGGCGGCAGGCGCAAGGTTCCTAATAAGGGTTTCTTTTAAGGTTCTTTTCAGATTTTGAATGGTTAATACTCATAGAATAAAGGGTATTGAGGGATATCTCAGATAAATTGGTCTTTTTGAAAAACATTTTAGGAGTATTTTAAAGATTGGGCGGCATACAAAAAAATGGGCGGAAGGCGCAAGGTTCCTAATAAGGGCTTTTTTTAAGGTTCTTTTCAGATTTTGAATAGTAATAGTCTTTGAATAAAAGGTATTGAGGGATATCTCAGATAAATGGGTCTTTTCGCAAACATTTTAGGTGTATTTTAAAGGTTGGGCGGCAAACGAAAAAATGGGCGGAAGGCGCAAGGTTCCTAATAAGGGTTTCTTTTAAGGTTCTTTTCAGATTTTGAATGGTTAATACTCATAGAATAAAGGATATTGAGGGGTATCTCAGATAAGTGGGTCTTTTCACAAACATTTTAGGAGTATTTTAAAGATTGGGCGGCAAACGCAAAAATGGGTGGCAGGCGCAAGGTTCCTATCAGATACTTTTTTTAAGGTTCTTTTCAGATTTTGAATGGTTAATACTCATAGAATAAAGGGTATTGAGGGATACCTCAGATAAATGGGTCTTTTCACAAAATTTTTAGGAGTATTTTAAAGATTGGGTGGCATACGAAAAAATGGGAGGCAGCCGCAAGGTTCCTAATAAGGGCTTCTTTTAAGGTTCTTTTTAGATTTTGAATGGTTAATACTCATAGAATAAATGATATTGAGGGATATCTCAGATAAATGGGTCTTTTCACAAAAATTTTAGGAGTATTTTAAAGATTGGGCGGCATGCGAAAAAATGGGCGGAAGTCGCAAGGTTTCTCATAAGGGCTTCTTTAAAGGTTCTTTTCAGATTTTGAATGGTTAATACTCATAGAATAAAGGATATTGAGGGGTATCTCAGATAAATGGGTCTTTTCGCAAACATTTTAGGAGTATTTTAAAGATTGGACGGCAAAAGAAAAAATGGGCGGCAGGCGCAAGGTTCCTATCAGATACTTTTTTTAAGGTTCTTTTCAGATTTTGAATGGTTAATACTCATAGAATAAAGGGTATTGAGGGATATCTCAGATAAATGGGTCTTTTCACGAACATTTTAGGAGTATTTTAAAGATTGGGCGGCATACGAAAAAATGGGAGGCAGGCGCAAGGTTCCTAATAAGGGCTTTTTTTAAGGTTCTTTTCAGATTTTGAATAGTAATAGTCTTTGAATAAAAGGTATTGAGGGATATCTCAGATAAATGGGTCTTTTCGCAAACATTTTAGGAGTATTTTAAAGGTTGGGCGGCAAACGAAAAAATGGGCGGAAGGCGCAAGGTTCCTAATAAGGGTTTCTTTTAAGGTTCTTTTCAGATTTTGAATGGTTAATACTCATAGAATAAAGGATATTGAGGGGTATCTCAAATAAGTGGGTCTTTTCGCAAACATTTGAGGAGTATTTTAAAGATTGGGCGGCAAACGCAAAAATGGGCGGCAGGCGCAAGGTTCCTATCAGATACTTTTTTTAAGGTTCTTTTCAGATTTTGAATGGTTAATACTCATAGAATAAAGGGTATTGAGGGATACCTCAGATAAATGGGTCTTTTCACAAAATTTTTACGAGTATTTTAAAGATTGGGTGGCATACGAAAAAATGGGAGGCAGGCGCAAGGTTCCTAATAAGGGCTTCTTTTAAGGTTCTTTTCAGATTTTGAATGGTTAATACTCATAGAATAAAGGGTATTGAGGGATATCTCAGATAAATGGGTCTTTTCGCAAACATTTTAGGAGTATTTTAAAGATTGGGCGGCAAATGAAAAAATGGGCGGAAGTCACAAGGTTCCTAATAAGGGTTTCTTTTAAGGTTCTTTTCAGATTTTGAATAATTAATACTCATAGAATAAAGGATATTGAGGGGTATCTCAGATAAGTGGGTCTTATCGCAAACATTTTAGGAGTATTTTAAAGATTGGGCGGCAAACGAAAAAATGGGCGGCAGCGCAAGGTTCCTATCAGATACTTTTTTAAAGGTTCTTTTCAGATTTTGAATGGTTAATACTCATAGAATAAAGGGTATTGAGGGATATCTCAGATAAATGGGTCTTTTCAAAAAATTTTAGGAGTATTTTAAAGATTGGGCGGCATACGAAAAAATGGGAGGCAGGCGCAAGGTTCCTTATAAGGGCTTCTTTTAAGGTTCTTTTCAGATTTTGAATGGTTAATACTCATAGAATAAAGGGTATTGAGGGATATCTCAGATAAATGGGTCTTTTCACAAACATTTTAGGAGTATTTTAAAGATTGGGCGGCATGCGAAAAAATGGGCGGAAGTCGCAAGGTTCCTCATAAGGGCTTCTTTAAAGGTTCTTTTCAGATTTTGAATGGTTAATACTCAATGAATAAAGGATATTGAGGGGTATCTCAGATAAATTGGTCTTTTCGCAAACATTTTAGGAGTATTTTAAAGATTGGGCGGCAAACGAAAAAATGGGCGGCAGGCGCAAGGTTCCTATCAGATACTTTTTTTAAGGTTCTTTTCAGATTTTGAATGGTTTATACTCATAGAAAAAAGGGTATTGAGGGATATCTCAGATAAATGTGTCTTTTCACGAACATTTTAGGAGTATTTTAAAGATTGGGCGGCATACGAAAAAATGGGAGGCAGGCGCAAGGTTCCTAATAAGGGCTTTTTTTAAGGTTCTTTTCAGATTTTGAATAGTAATAGTCTTTGAATAAAGGGTATTGAGGGATATCTCAGATAAATGGGTCTTTTCGCAAACATTTTAGGAGTATTTTAAAGGTTGGGCGGCAAACGAAAAAATGGGCGGAAGGCGCAAGGTTCCTAATAAGGGTTTCTTTTAAGGTTCTTTTCAGATTTTGAATGGTTAATACTCATAGAAAAAAGGGTATTGAGGGATATCTCAGATAAATGGGTCTTTTCACAAACATTTTAGGAGTATTTTAAAGATTGGGCGGCAAATGAAAAAATGGGCGGAAGTCACAAGGTTCCTAATAAGGGTTTCTTTTAAGGTTCTTTTCAGATTTTGAATAATTAATACTCATAGAATAAAGGATATTGAGGGGTATCTCAGATAAGTGGGTCTTATCGCAAACATTTTAGGAGTATTTTAAAGATTGGGCGTCAAACGAAAAAATGGGCGGCAGCGCAAGGTTCCTATCAGAAACTTTTTTAAAGGTTCTTTTCAGATTTTGAATGGTTAATACTCATAGAATAAAGGGTATTGAGGGATAATTTAGATAAATGGGTCTTTTCACAAAATTTTTAGGAGTATTTTAAAGATTGGGCGGCATACGAAAAAATGGGCGGCAGGCGCAAGGTTCCTAATAAGGGCTTCTTTTAAGGTTCTTTTCAGATTTTGAATGGTTAATACTCATAGAATAAAGGGTATTGAGGGATATCTCAGATAAATGGGTCTTTTCACAAACATTTTAGGAGTATTTTAAAGATTGGGCGGCATGCGAAAAAATGGGCGGAAGTCGCAAGGTTCCTCGAAAGGGCTTCTTTAAAGGTTCTTTTCAGATTTTGAATAATTAATACTCATAGAATAAAGGATATTGAGGGGTATCTCAGATAAGTGGGTCTTATCGCAAACATTTTAGGAGTATTTTAAAGATTGGGCGGCAAACGAAAAAATGGGCGGCAGGCGCAAGGTTCCTATCAGATACTTTTTTTAAGGTTCTTTTCAGATTTTGAATGGTTTATACTCATAGAAAAAAGGGTATTGAGGGATATCTCAGATAAATGTGTCTTTTCACGAACATTTTAGGAGTATTTTAAAAATTTGGCGGCATACGAAAAAATGGGAGGCAGGCGCAAGGTTCCAAATAAGGGCTTCTTTTAAGGTTCTTTTCAGATTTTGAATGGTTAATACTCTTTGAATAAAGGGTATTGAGGGATATCTCAGATAAATGGGTCTTTTCACAACATTTTAGGAGTATTTTAAAGATTGGGCGGCAAACGAAAAAATGGGCGGCAGGCGCAAGGTTCCTATCAAATACTTTTTTAAGGTTCTTTTCAGATTTTGAATGGTTAATACTCATAGAATAAAGGGTATTGAGGGATATCTTAGATAAATGGGTCTTTTCGAAAACATTTTAGGAGTATTTTAAAAATTGGGCGGCATACGAAAAAATGGGAGGCAGGCGCAAGGTTCCTAATAAGGGCTTCTTTTAAGGTTCTTTTCAGATTTTGAATGGTTAATACTCTTTGAATAAAGGGTATTGAGGGATATCTCAGATAAATGGGTCTTTTCACAAACATTTTAGGAGTATTTTAAAGATTGGGCGGCAAACGAAAAAATGGGCGGCAGGCGCAAGGTTCCTATCAAATACTTTTTTTAAGGTTCTTTTCAGATTTTGAATGGTTAATACTCATAGAATAAAGGGTATTGAGGGATATCTTAGATAAATGGGTCTTTTCGAAAACATTTTAGGAGTATTTTAAAGATTGGGCGGCATACGAAAAAATGGGAGGCAGGCTCAAGGTTCCTAATAAGGGCTTCTTTTAAGGTTCTTTTCAGATTTTGAATGGTTAGTACTCTTAGAATAAAGGGTATTGAGGGATATCTCAGATAAATGGGTCTTTTCACAAACATTTTAGGAGTATTTTAAAGATTGGGCCTCAAACGAAAAAATGGGTGGCAGGCGCAAGGTTCCTATCAAAAACTTGTTCTAAGGTTCTTTTCAGATTTTGAATGGTAATACTCATAGAATAAAGGGTATTGAGGGATATCTCAGATAAATGGGTCTTTTCACAAACATTTTAGGAGTATTTTAAAGATTGGGCGGCATGCGAAAAAATGGGCGGAAGTCGCAAGGTTCCTAATAAGGGCTTCTTTTAAGGTTCTTTTCAGATTTTGAATGATTAATACTCATAGAATAAAGGGTATTGAGGGATATCTCAGATAAATGGGTCTTTTCACAAACATTTTAGGAGTATTTTAAAGATTGGGCGGCAAACGAAAAAATGGGCGGAAGGCGCAAGGTTCCTATCAAATACTTTTTTTAAGGTTCTTTTCAGATTTTGAATGGTTAATACTCATAGAATAAAGGGTATTGAGGGATATCTCAGATGAATGGGTCTTTTCGAAAACATTTTAGGAGTATTTTAAAGATTGGGCGGCATACGAAAAAATGGGAGGCAGGCGCAAGGTTCCTAATAAGGGCTTCTTTTAAGGTTCTTTTCAGATTTTGAATGGTTAATACTCATAGAATAAAGGGTATTGAGGGATATCTCAGATAAATGGGTTTTTTCACAAACATTTTAAGAGTATTTTAAAGATTGGGCGGCATACGAAAAATTGGGCGGAAGGCCCAAGGTTCCTAATAAGGGCTTCTTTTAAGGTTCTTTTCAAATTTTGAATGGTTAATACTCATAGAATAAAGGGTATTGAGGGATATCTCAGATAAATGGGTCTTTTCACAAACATTTTAGGAGTGATTTAAAGATTGGGCGGCAAACGAAAAAATGGGTGGCAGTCACAAGGTTCCTATCAAAAACTATTTTTAAGGTTCTTTTCAGATTTTGAATGGTTAATACTCATAGAATAAAGGGTATTGAGGGATATCTCAGATAAATGGGTCCTTTTACAAACATTTTAGGAGTATTTTAAAGATTGGGCGGCATGTTAAAGATTGGGCGGCATACAAAAAAAATGGGCGAAAGGCGCAAGGTTCCTATCAAATACTTTTTTTAAGGTTCTTTTCAGATTTTGAATGGTAATACTCATAGAATAAAGGGTATTGAGGGATGTATTAGATAATGGGTCTTTTCGCAAAAATTTTAGGAGTATTTTAAAGATTGGGCGGCATACGAAACAATGGGCGGCAGGCGCAAGGTTCCTATCAAATACTTGTTTTAAGGTTCTTTTCAGATTTTGAATGGTAATACTCATAGAATAAAGGGTATTGAGGGATATTTCAGATAAATGGGTCTTTTCACAAACATTTTAGGAGTATTTTAAAGATTGGGCGGCATGCAAAAAAATGGGCGGAAGTCGCAAAGTTCCTCATAAGGGCTTCTTTAAAGGTTCTTTTCAGATTTTGAATGGTTAATACTCATAGAATAAAGGATATTGAGGGGTATCTCAGATAAGTGGGTCTTTTCGTAAACATTTTAGGAGTATTTTAAAGATTGGGCGGCAAACGAAAAAATGGGTGGCAGGCGCAGGTTCCTATCAAATACTTTTTTTAAGGTTCTTTTCAGATTTTAAATGGTAATACTCATAGATTAAAGGGTATTGAGGGATATCTCAGATAAATTGGTCTTTTCACAAACATTTTAGAAGTATTTTAAAGATTGGGCGGCAAACGAAAAAATGGGCTGCAGGCGCAAGGTTCCTATCAAATACTTTTTTTAAGGTTCTTTTCAGATTTTGAATGGTAATACTCATAGAATAAAGGGTATTGAGGGATATCTCAGATAAATGGGTCTTTTCACAAACATTTTAGGAGTATTTTAAAGATTGGGCGGCATGCGAAAAAATGGGCGGAAGTCGCAAGGTTCCTCATAAGGGCTTCTTTAAAGGTTCTTTTCAGATTTTGAATGGTTAATACTCATAGAATAAAGGGTATTGAGGGATATCTCAGATAAATGGGTTTTTTCACAAACATTTTAAGAGTATTTTAAAGATTGGGCGGCATACGAAAAATTGGGCGGAAGGCCCAAGGTTCCTAATAAGGGCTTCTTTTAAGGTTCTTTTCAAATTTTGAATGATTAATACTGATAGAATAAAGGGTATTGAGGGATATCTCAGATAAATGGGTCTTTTCACAAACATTTTAGGAGTATTTTAAAGATTGGGCGGCATGCGAAAAAATGGGCGGAAGTCGCAAGGTTCCTAATAAGGGCTTCTTTTAAGGTTCTTTTCAGATTTTGAATGATTAATACTCATAGAATAAAGGGTAATGAGGGATATCTCAGATAAATGGGTCTTTTCACAAACATTTTAGGAGTATTTTAAAGATTGGGCGGCAAACGAAAAAATGGGCGGAAGGCGCAAGGTTCCTATCAAATACTTTTTTTAAGGTTCTTTTCAGATTTTGAATGGTTAATACTCATAGAATAAAGGGTATTGAGGGATATCTCAGATGAATGGGTCTTTTCGAAAACATTTTAGGAGTATTTTAAAGATTGGGCGGCAAACGAAAAAATGGGCGGAAGGCGCAAGGTTCCTATCAAATACTTTTTTTAAGGTTCTTTTCAGATTTTGAATGGTTAATACTCATAGAATAAAGGGTATTGAGGGATATCTCAGATGAATGGGTCTTTTCGAAAACATTTTAGGAGTATTTTAAAGATTGGGCGGCATACGAAAAAATGGGAGGCAGGCGCAAGGTTCCTAATAAGGGCTTCTTTTAAGGTTCTTTTCAGATTTTGAATGGTTAATACTCATAGAATAAAGGGTATTGAGGGATATCTCAGATAAATGGGTCTTTTCACAAACATTTTAGGAGTGATTTAAAGATTGGGCGGCAAACGAAAAAATGGGTGGCAGGCGCAAGGTTCCTATCAAAAACTATTTTTAAGGTTCTTTTCAGATTTTGAATGGTTAATACTCATAGAATAAAGGGTATTGAGGGATATCTCAGATAAATGGGTCCTTTTACAAACATTTTAGGAGTATTTTAAAGATTGGGCGGCATGTTAAAGATTGGGCGGCATACAAAAAAAATGGGCGAAAGGCGCAAGGTTCCTATCAAATACTTTTTTTAAGGTTCTTTTCAGATTTTGAATGGTAATACTCATAGAATAAAGGGTATTGAGGGATGTATTAGATAAAGGGTCTTTTCGCAAAAATTTTAGGAGTATTTTAAAGATTGGGCGGCATACGAAACAATGGGCGGCAGGCGCAAGGTTCCTATCAAATACTTGTTTTAAGGTTCTTTTCAGATTTTGAATGGCAATACTCATAGAATAAAGGGTATTGAGGGATATTTCAGATAAATGGGTCTTTTCACAAACATTTTAGGAGTATTTTAAAGATTGGGCGGCATGCAAAAAAATGGGCGGAAGTCGCAAAGTTCCTCATAAGGGCTTCTTTAAAGGTTCTTTTCAGATTTTGAATGGTTAATACTCATAGAATAAAGGATATTGAGGGGTATCTCAGATAAGTGGGTCTTTTCGTAAACATTTTAGGAGTATTTTAAAGATTGGGCGGCAAACGAAAAAATGGGTGGCAGGCGCAGGTTCCTATCAAATACTTTTTTTAAGGTTCTTTTCAGATTTTGAATGGTAATACTTATAAAATAAAGGGTATTGAGGGATATCTCAGATGAATGGGTCTTTTCGAAAACATTTTAGGAGTATTTTAAAGATTGGGCGGCATACGAAAAATTGGGCGGAAGGCCCAAGGTTCCTAATAAGGGCTTCTTTTAAGGTTCTTTTCAAATTTTGAATGGTTAATACTGATAGAATAAAGGGTATTGAGGGATATCTCAGATAAATGGGTCTTTTCACAAACATTTTAGGAGTGATTTAAAGATTGGGCGGCAAATGAAAAAATGGGTGGCAGGCGCAAGGTTCCTATCAAAAACTATTTTTAAGGTTCTTTTCAGATTTTGAATGGTTAATACTCATAGAATAAAGGGTATTGAGGGATATCTCAGATAAATGGGTCCTTTTACAAACATTTTAGGAGTATTTTAAAGATTGGGCGGCATGTTAAAGATTGGGCGGCATACAAAAAAAATGGGCGAAAGGCGCAAGGTTCCTATCAAATACTTTTTTTAAGGTTCTTTTCAGATTTTGAATGGTAATACTCATAGAATAAAGGGTATTGAGGGATGTATTAGATAAAGGGTCTTTTCGCAAAAATTTTAGGAGTATTTTAAAGATTGGGCGGCATACGAAACAATGGGCGGCAGGCGCAAGGTTCCTATCAAATACTTGTTTTAAGGTTCTTTTCAGATTTTGAATGGCAATACTCATAGAATAAAGGGTATTGATTGATATTTCAGATAAATGGGTCTTTTCACAAACATTTTAGGAGTATTTTAAAGATTGGGCGGCATGCAAAAAAATGGGCGGAAGTCGCAAAGTTCCTCATAAGGGCTTCTTTAAAGGTTCTTTTCAGATTTTGAATGGTTAATACTCATAGAATAAAGGATATTGAGGGGTATCTCAGATAAGTGGGTCTTTTCGTAAACATTTTAGGAGTATTTTAAAGATTGGGCGGCAAACGAAAAAATGGGTGGCAGGCGCAGGTTCCTATCAAATACTTTTTTTAAGGTTCTTTTCAGATTTTGAATGGTAATACTTATAAAATAAAGGGTATTGAGGGATATCTCAGATGAATGGGTCTTTTCGAAAACATTTTAGGAGTATTTTAAAGATTGGGCGGCATACGAAAAATTGGGCGGAAGGCCCAAGGTTCCTAATAAGGGCTTCTTTTAAGGTTCTTTTCAAATTTTGAATGGTTAATACTGATAGAATAAAGGGTATTGAGGGATATCTCAGATAAATGGGTCTTTTCACAAACATTTTAGGAGTGATTTAAAGATTGGGCGGCAAACGAAAAAATGGGTGGCAGGCGCAAGGTTCCTATCAAAAACTATTTTTAAGGTTCTTTTCAGATTTTGAATGGTTAATACTCATAGAATAAAGGGTATTGAGGGATATCTCAGATAAATGGGTCCTTTTACAAACATTTTAGGAGTATTTTAAAGATTGGGCGGCATGTTAAAGATTGGGCGGCATACAAAAAAAATGGGCGAAAGGCGCAAGGTTCCTATCAAATACTTTTTTTAAGGTTCTTTTCAGATTTTGAATGGTAATACTCATAGAATAAAGGGTATTGAGGGATGTATTAGATAATGGGTCTTTTCGCAAAAATTTTAGGAGTATTTTAAAGATTGGGCGGCATACGAAACAATGGGCGGCAGGCGCAAGGTTCCTATCAAATACTTGTTTTAAGGTTCTTTTCAGATTTTGAATGGTAATACTCATAGAATAAAGGGTATTGAGGGATATTTCAGATAAATGGGTCTTTTCACAAACATTTTAGGAGTATGTTAAAGATTGGGCGGCATGCAAAAAAATGGGCGGAAGTCGCAAAGTTCCTCATAAGGGCTTCTTTAAAGGTTCTTTTCAGATTTTGAATGGTTAATACTCATAGAATAAAGGATATTGAGGGGTATCTCAGATAAGTGGGTCTTTTCGTAAACATTTTAGGAGTATTTTAAAGATTGGGCGGCAAACGAAAAAATGGGTGGCAGGCGCAGGTTCCTATCAAATACTTTTTTTAAGGTTCTTTTCAGATTTTGAATGGTAATACTTATAGAATAAAGGGTATTGAGGGATATCTCAGATAAATTGGTCTTTTCACAAACATTTTAGAAGTATTTTAAAGATTGGGCGGCAAACGAAAAAATGGGCTGCAGGCGCAAGGTTCCTATCAAATACTTTTTTTAAGGTTCTTTTCAGATTTTGAATGGTAATACTCATAGAATAAAGGGTATTGAGGGATATCTCAGATAAATGGGTCTTTTCACAAACATTTTAGGAGTATTTTAAAGATTGGGCGGCATGCGAAAAAATGGGCGGAAGTCGCAAGGTTCCTCATAAGGGCTTCTTTAAAGGTTCTTTTCAGATTTTGAATGGTTAATACTCATAGAATAAAGGGTATTGAGGGATATCTCAGATAAATGGGTTTTTTTACAAACATTTTAAGAGTATTTTAAAGATTGGGCGGCATACGAAAAATTGGGCGGAAGGCCCAAGGTTCCTAATAAGGGCTTCTTTTAAGGTTCTTTTCAAATTTTGAATGGTTAATACTGATAGAATAAAGGGTATTGAGGGATATCTCAGATAAATGGGTCTTTTCACAAACATTTTAAGAGTGATTTAAAGATTGGGCGGCAAACGAAAAAATGGGTGGCAGGCGCAAGGTTCCTATCAAAAACTATTTTTAAGGTTCTTTTCAGATTTTGAATGGTTAATACTCATAGAATAAAGGGTATTGAGGGATATCTCAGATAAATGGGTCCTTTTACAAACATTTTAGGAGTATTTTAAAGATTGGGCGGCATGTTAAAGATTGGGCGGCATACAAAAAAAAATGGGCGGAAGGCGCAAGGTTCCTATCAAATACTTTTTTTAAGGTTCTTTTCAGATTTTGAATGGTAATACTCATAGAATAAAGGGTATTGAGGGATGTATTAGATAATGGGTCTTTTCGCAAAAATTTTAGGAGTGATTTAAAGATTGGGCGGCATACGAAACAATGGGCGGCAGGCGCAAGGTTCCTATCAAATACTTGTTTTAAGGTTCTTTTCAGATTTTGAATGGTTAATACTCATAGAATAAAGGGTATTGAGGGATATTTCAGATAAATGGGTCTTTTCACAAACATTTTAGGAGTATTTTAAAGATTGGGCGGCATGCAAAAAAATGGGCGGAAGTCGCAAAGTTCCTCATAAGGGCTTCTTTAAAGGTTCTTTTCAGATTTTGAATGGTTAATACTCATAGAATAAAGGATATTGAGGGGTATCTCAGATAAGTGGGTCTTTTCGTAAACATTTTAGGAGTATTTTAAAGATTGGGCGGCAAACGAAAAAATGGGTGGCAGGCGCAGGTTCCTATCAAATATTTTTTTTAAGGTTCTTTTCAGATTTTGAATGGTAATACTCATAGAATAAAGGGTATTGAGGGATATCTCAGATAAATTGGTCTTTTCACAAACATTTTAGAAGTATTTTAAAGATTGGGCGGCAAACGAAAAAATGGGCTGCAGGCGCAAGGTTCCTATCAAATACTTTTTTTAAGGTTCTTTTCAGATTTTGAATGGTAATACTCATAGAATAAAGGGTATTGAGGGATATCTCAGATAAATGGGTCTTTTCACAAACATTTTAGGAGTATTTTAAAGATTGGGCGGCATGCGAAAAAATGGGCGGAAGTCGCAAGGTTCCTCATAAGGGCTTCTTTAAAGGTTCTTTTCAGATTTTGAATGGTTAATACTCATAGAATAACACTGGAGAAAATAGAGTAGTTTAATGAGGTTTCATGAGAAGGAAATGCCGAATTTCAGCTACAGTATACGAGAGGAAACTGGCAGTTTCCTATAATTTCATGCAGAGTATACGCCTAGTTTCCAAACGAAGGATACTCTTGGAAATTATATTAAACTATATGAAACTAGAGGAAATTATTGAAAATTCTTAAAAACATTCTTTACTTCTACAAAAACAATATGCAAAAGGTATTATTGATTTACAACTTCAAAGATATGTAATTTGACGTTAATATCATGAGTTTGAATGGCATTGTCAAACATTTTCATCACAATTACTAGTGCAAGTATGACAAAAGAACAAAATTCAAAGGTTAAATGTAGAACAACAGAAGTCTTAACTTATTCAAACTCGTGGCAGGAAAGGGGGAACTTTGGAAAATTTTAGATAACGTAGTGAATCTGACTCCACACTATCATAAAGGTAGTGAATCTGACTCCACACTATCATAAAGCATTGATGTTGCAGATTAAACGAAATATGATTATTGACTTGACAATTTGCTCGATAACCTAAAATGTTAATTACAAATCAAAATGTGTATATAAAATATATTTCAAGTTGGCCGAGTTATATATTATTTTGGATTTATTATACAATTAGATCTTAAAAAAACCATCTTATCAAATGTTTTGTCAACTGTAGTTAAATCACTGACATGAGCGTCAAAATTAGTATTTAGACATCTATTTGACATGACTTGCAAATTTTTTTACATCAGTCAGTCCAATAGTTTGCAAAAGTATAAATATTGGATACAAAACCATGTGTTGATTCCGCTTAACATAACAAAATGATGATTGAAACGTTACAACTTGTTTATGTATGATCATTGAATATACAACTATTACAGTCACAACATGTTTACAAAAAGGAATATGTAGAAGGTAAACAAATAATAATAATAAATTTAAACTAATATGCACTAATAACACGTAATATAATATTCTTTCATAACAATTCAATCAAATATGACTTATCATTACCTGCATTTTTCTTTGGGAATAATCTTTCAAAGTAGCCTTTCTTACACACATTATATCTGACAATATACAAACTACATGCAAATTGAATAAAGACATTTGTTGAATATCAATTTAATTCAATACCAGTTCTGTATTTTGCACCAAGTGATTCTCTTACTTAATTACCAGCAATTACAGTGGGAGCAATGATGTGTATTTGTGGTCGTTATGTATATCAGGGTGTGTATTATGATAAAGTGACACGACTACCCTGCTATTTATATGCAAGGGTCTTCTTTTGATGCAGATACGCATTCTGAAGGACATGGCACAATATTATCTTGTTGCTATACCTCTAAGGAGGCATATTGATATATTCAGTCTGGCTCCTTTAATTATGTATAAAGACATCAAATTGACAGCAATCCTAAACCTGTACTGTCTCGTGTATCATGCCATCGTAAATAGTGTGACGTATTTATTATAATGAACATTAAAGTTTGAACCTGAATCTCTATTTTACAGATCAAGTACAAATAAGTATTATCTATTCGCCATTGGATTTCGGTATATCACCGATTGTATAGATGGTATAATAGCTCAGAAACTATTCTCAAGACGTCTAGTTTCAGTTTACCTTTTGGTATGGGCGTTGTATGGGACGTAATTATGTCCTAAGACATGTTTACATAATACTTATTCTAAACTGTGTTGAACTGTATACAAAAACTCATACTTAAGATACATTCTAGTTTATGTCGGTATTTGGTGTTGGCGTAATTATTAGTTATTATACATTTGATATAAGTAGTTCCCATTAAACGATGGGCAAATGTGTATTTAATGGATACTGTTTACAATTCATATTCTGATTAAAATAAATGACTTGTAACTTTGTTCAAATAACATTGAGTATTATGCAAGGGGCAGTTGTTGGGGTAAGTCACGGTCAATTAATTTACAAATATGAAAAGGAAGGCGAATGGAGGAGGTCAAACATGACCTTTGAATGACATATAGTACGTTAATCAAAACAAGACGGGGAAAATATACTGTATCTGAATAATACAATCAGATTCATTACTACAGTCGTTTGGTGGATGAAAAGAGTGAGTGGGTTGGGGTATAACGTGTTTTGAACAATATTTCAATTATCAAAAGACGCGGATGACAAGCATCCATCCAAAAGAGAGTGGACTGATCAGGGAAAACGGAAAGGATAAGGGAAAGAGGGAAATAGAGACATAGTGAGAGATAGACAGTAGATTTTCCCCCGCCGGGCCACGAGCATGTTAACTTCGGCTGGCATAGACAGACAGACAGAAATAGTTTATCTAAGTGTGACAAGTCAATCAAGCACTTTGATAAAACATTATATAATATAACGTAAGTCTTTTAACAACCAGCCAAATTTTGGCTTATGACACACTGTACGAAAAAATAACACATATATACTGTATACAAGTTATAGATAAATAGATAATAAATAGCAGAATATATGCGATGATTTGAAATACAAGGTGATAAAAAGATAAGACGTAAAGGGGATTTTAAGTAAAAGATTGAAGCCTTAAAAACATAGTTTTAATAGTTATTTATTTATAAGTTTTAATTTTGTATAGCATGGAATAACTCTCGGTGTCTGACGTACGCAAACCACTACACTATGAGGTTGAGTCAAATGGTCGCGGAATGATTACTAATAATGTAAAGATACACAAAACAACTAAGAATAACCAAACAAATATAATAATAAGACCAAACAATTTTTACAGTATATTTTGCAACCTCGAGATACATGTACCTATCATAAACGTATTTTTTGTCAGTAATGTGTTAAGACACAGTATATCCTTTGTTTTATATAGAGTTTATAGTGTACCTTTGAACATGTTTTACGCTTCATCGTATGTAGCCCATGATTATTTTTTGTTTGTTTTAGTCTCTCATAACCCTCAATGGGTGGCTCTTAATCTTTGTTTGTTTACCTGTATTAATGTTTTTAATGCAAAGAGGTGAGACTTTAATAAAATATTTGTCTGTCTGTCTATACTCCCGTTAACTAAGAACAAATACTTATTTTCTGTTAGATATTAGATTCAGTACATAATAGCGTATCATCCGAAAGCGTCTTCCAATTTTCCTTACAAAAATTCATTTTAAGCCTTCGACTATTTGTTGTGATTCAAAACATACCAGTCTTCGCTGGCCAATTGTTTATAAAAAGGACGCTCAAATGCACAGTGCACAGTGGTCAAGAAAATGCGTATCAAAAGTTAAGTAATGTATCAGATAACATTATAGTAAGATGAATATTACAATGTTTTTGTTGTTAACAGTCATTGCATCCATATTACTCCTGCATTAAAAAACAAGTATACTTTATCCTTATTTACACTGTTTTTAAAAAAAATATTTCAATAATTTCGTTAACTAATATCCTTTTCTGCTTTCAGCGAATAGAATAGCCCATACAATATACATTTTGTTAATCGGACTAGCCGGCAATCAATGATGCCTCTTTGATCTCAAATTGGTAATTAACTGGACGCAATTAGAGCAGGAGGGAGTGGAGAGTAAGGGTGACATTCACTAGGCAGAAGCGTCTGACGGGATGCTTTTATTGTTATTCAGCGGTCTGTGAGACACAGAAATTATTCCCGCTATGCCCATTTCTATTTTCCCTGTAATATCGGATTATAACATGTGACCCTTATTGGTTAAATCAAGAATGCGATTTTCATTGTGAAGTCGAATGAGAACTATAATATAGATATAGCCAATGAAACGAGTTTACAATTTATTTAACAAGCTTAGAATGTTTAGCAATTCGTTATTTTATTAACAACATTCATTTCGGAGGTAAATTTAATAAACATAGAACCACAAGAACATCATACTTGAACCAAACGGTTAAATTGAAATGTCCAAAAACATATTTATTTGTTATTTGTTAACCTCAATCGACGATGATGACGCTTCTCCCGAACACAGTGTGTAGAACACTATATTCACAGATGATAGGTTTGTAAAATTAACAAATTGTTTACTAACGTATATCAGTTCTTTTAAATATTTAGTGAAATGAGGGAGTTATTATTTTCCTGAGTCACCTTCGGATTTTTAAATGATATCAAATGTATGAAAACTTTCATTAAAAATACTTAAACTCTACGATGTGCTAAGAGTAAACTAAGTTAATGTTTGGATCATTCAACAACAGATTTCATAACATTTTCAAAGATATTTTATATTTCTTTTAATAAGTCATCATTCCTTTTTCCTTCCTGTCGCATCCCATGGTTAGTGGTGACTGTCAGACATTCATAAAGGTTTCATCACATTTGAAAGGCTTTTATATATATAATCTAATATGACAGCTTACCTTTTCGTTGAGGTCTTACCGAGAAGCTTTCGAGGTCTCTGTTTGAACTGTGGGAAAGCAGGTGCACATTTATGCTCCATGGTAATTAACAGTTCGTTAACTAGTCTAGCCGACAATCAAGGATGTCTCTCCGATCTCAACTTGACAATAAACTTGTTGGGCAGGATACGGGTGCGTGTGAGAGGGAGTCACCAATAGAAGTGACAGGCGCTAAGCAGACGTGCCTGACACACAAAAATTAACGAGATTAAAATCAGAAGTTAAATATACAAAAGAGCATCTTTTCCCCACCATAGTATGCCAATGATTTCATTAAAAATGAAGAACGTTGTGAGAATGAAAGTATTAATTAGTCTGTATACTGTACCACCTAAAGAAACTGATGTTACCAAGTCACTCTAGGAACCAATATTGAATAATCGTGAATATTTAAAAGGTAGCTTATTTCAATGAATGTGTTCATTCAAAAATTAATTCACCGGGTCATTACATTACATTGTTTCGTCCATACAATTCAAACATTAGAAATGAAATTTATAGATTCAGATTCAGATTTGTTTATTCAGTATTTCAGGCCTAAAGGCCTATAGTACAAATACAGTTGAAGTATTAAGTGGTACATGTGGCGGTGACATTTCATACATCTTTTAAATAGATTGCGAGAGATTTAATAACATCAGTATTTTTAGCAGATGGGACAAAAGTTGTTTATCTCTAACTGGTAGTGATACAAAAGATCAATATCTGCTTCTTAAATGGGAATACATTGAACATACAAACAATACATGAAATTCATCTTCAATATGGCCCGAGTTACAATTTCTGCAAAAACTTATCTTATTATCTATCAATACACCATTTTTTTGTCGTAGGGAATTGATTCTAAAATCATGTAAACTAATTCTAAATTTACATAGTGCCCGTCTTAAAGATTTATCTTCTAAATTCATGATATAAAACTCGGGTTCTAACAAAGATTTATGACAAGAGTAGTGTTCTAGATACATTGAATGAATGTAGGAAAAAAAGTCACAGGAAATTTGGTCACAGAAAATAAGTCACAGAAAAAAAGTCACAGGAAAAAAAGTCACAAATTATATATTAAAGTGATTATTTCTATCATTGTTTAGTAAATAGCCTTTGAAAAGTGTTTTAAGTAATATTGTGTTGTAAAGCCACATATTGAGTTTACTTACGTTGGATAGTTGAGTATTATGCATTACTGTAATCACAAAGTGATCAGGAAGTGCTCCGTGTGTTTTGTTTGTTAGATTGAGAATATCCACTCTAAAATCTGTTTGATCCTTGATTGAGTTCGTCTTATTTAGAGGCTGGCTTCTAAGGTAATAGTGTATAAGATTTTGAATGGTTAATACTCATAGAATAAAGGGTATTGAGGGATATCTCAGATAAATGGGTCTTTTCGCAAACATTTTAGGAGTATTTTAAAGATTGGGCGGCAAATGAAAAAATGGGCGGAAGTCACAAGGTTCCTAATAAGGGTTTCTTTTAAGGTTCTTTTCAGATTTTGAATAATTAATACTCATAGAATAAAGGGTATTGAGGGATATCTCAGATTAATGGGTCTTTTCAAAATATTTTAGGAGCATTTTAAAGATTGGGCGGCAAACGAAAAATTGGGCGGCAGGCGCAAGGTTCCTATCAAATACTTTTTTTAAGGTTCTTTTCAGATTTTGAATGGTAATACTCATAGAATAAAGGGTATTGAGGGATATCTCAGATAAATGGGTCTTTTCACAAACATTTTAGGAGTATTTTAAAGATTGGGCGGCATGCGAAAAAATGGGCGGAAGTCGCAAGGTTCCTCATAAGGGCTTCTTTAAAGGTTCTTTTCAGATTTTGAATGGTTAATACTCATAGAATAAATGATATTGAGGGATATCTCAGATAAATGGGTCTTTTCGCAAACATTTTAGGAGTATTTTAAAGATTGGGCTGCAAACGAAAAAATGGGCGGAAGGCGCAAGGTTCCTAATAAGGGTTTCTTTTAAGGTTCTTTTCAGATTTTGAATGGTTAATACTCATAGAATAAAGTATATTGAGGGATATCTCAGATAAGTGGGTCTTTTTGCAAACATTTTAGGAGTATTTTAAAGATTGGGTGGCAAACGCAAAAATGGGCGGCAGGTGCAAGGTTCCTATCAGATACTTTTTTTAAGGTTCTTTTCAGATTTTGAATGGTTAATACTGATAGAATAAAGGGTATTGAGGGATGTATTAGATAATGGGTCTTTTTGCAAAAAATTTAGGAGTATTCCAAAGATTGGGCGGCATGCGAAAAAATGGGAGGCAGGCGCAAGGTTCCTAATAAGGGTTTCTTTAAAGGTTCTTTTCAGATTTTGAATGGTTGATACTCATAGAATAAAGGGTATTGAGGGATATCTCAGATAAATGGGTCTTTTCGAAAAACATTTTAGGAGTATTTTAAAGATTGGGCCGCATACAAAAAAATGGGCGGAAGGCGCAAGGTTCCTAATAAGGGCTTCTTTTAAGGTTCTTTTCAGATTTTGAATGGTTAATACTCATAGAATAAAGGGTATTGAGGGATATCTCAGATAAATGGGTCTTTTCAAAACATTTTAGGAGTATTTTAAAGATTGGGCGGCAAACGAAAAATTGGGCAGCAGGCGCAAGGTTCCTATCAAATACTTTTTTAAAGGTTTTTTTTCAGATTTTGAATGGTAATACTCATAGAATAAAGGGTATTGAGGGATATCTCAGATAAATTGGTCTTTTCACAAACATTTTAGGAGTATTTTAAAGATTGGGCGGCATGCGAAAAAATGGGCGGAAGTCGCAAGGTTCCTCATAAGGGCTTCTTTAAAGGTTCTTTTCAGATTTTGAATGGTTAATACTCATAGAATAAATGATATTGAGGGATATCTCAGATAAATGGGTCTTTTCGCAAACATTTTAGGAGTATTTTAAAGATTGGGCGGCATGCGAAAAAATGGGCGGAAGTCGCAAGGTTCCTCATAAGGGCTTCTTTAAAGGTTCTTTTCAGATTTTGAATGGTTAATACTCATAGAATAACACTGGAGAAAATAGAGTAGTTTAATGAGGTTTCATGAGAAGGAAATGCCGAATTTCAGCTACAGTATACGAGAGGAAACTGGCAGTTTCCTATAATTTCATGCAGAGTATACGCCTAGTTTCCAAACGAAGGATACTCTTGGAAATTATATTAAACTATATGAAACTAGAGGAAATTATTGAAAATTCTTAAAAACATTCTTTACTTCTACAAAAACAATATGCAAAAGGTATTATTGATTTACAACTTCAAAGATATGTAATTTGACGTTAATATCATGAGTTTGAATGGCATTGTCAAACATTTTCATCACAATTACTAGTGCAAGTATGACAAAAGAACAAAATTCAAAGGTTAAATGTAGAACAACAGAAGTCTTCACTTATTCAAACTCGTGGCAGGAAAGGGGGAACTTTGGAAAATTTTAGATAACGTAGTGAATCTGACTCCACACTATCATAAAGGTAGTGAATCTGACTCCACACTATCATAAAGCATTGATGTTGCAGATTAAACGAAATATGATTATTGACTTGACATTTTGCTCGATAACCTAAAATGTTAATTACAAATCAAAATGTGTATATAAAATATATTTCAAGTTGGCCGAGTTATATATTATTTTGGATTTATTATACAATTAGATCTTAAAAAAACCATCTTATCAAATGTTTTGTCAACTGTAGTTAAATCACTGACATGAGCGTCAAAATTAGTATTTAGACATCTATTTGACATGACTTGCAAATTTTTTTACATCAGTCAGTCCAATAGTTTGCAAAAATATAAATATTGGATACAAAACCATGTGTTGATTCCGCTTAACATAACAAAATGATGATTGAAACGTTACAACTTGTTTATGTATGATCATTGAATATACAACTATTACAGTCACAACATGTTTACAAAAAGGAATATGTAGAAGGTAAACAAATAATAATAATAAATTTAAACTAATATGCACTAATAACACGTAATATAATATTCTTTCATAACAATTCAATCAAATATGACTTATCATTACCTGCATTTTTCTTTGGGAATAATCTTTCAAAGTAGCCTTTCATACACACATTATATCTGACAATATACAAACTACATGCAAATTGAATAAAGACATTTGTTGAATATCAATTTAATTCAATACCAGTTCTGTATTTTGCACCAAGTGATTCTCTTACTTAATTACCAGCAATTACAGTGGGAGCAATGATGTGTATTTGTGGTCGTTATGTATATCAGGGTGTGTATTATGATAAAGTGACACGACTACCCTGCTATTTATATGCAAGGGTCTTCTTTTGATGCAGATACGCATTCTGAAGGACATGGCACAATATTATCTTGTTGCTATACCTCTAAGGAGGCATATTGATATATTCAGTCTGGCTCCTTTAATTATGTATAAAGACATCAAATTGACAGCAATCCTAAACCTGTACTGTCTCGTGTATCATGCCATCGTAAATAGTGTGACGTATTTATTATAATGAACATTAAAGTTTGAACCTGAATCTCTATTTTACAGATCAAGTACAAATAAGTATTATCTATTCGCCATTGGATTTCGGTATATCACCGATTGTATAGATGGTATAATAGCTCAGAAACTATTCTCAAGACGTCTAGTTTCAGTTTACCTTTTGGTATGGGCGTTGTATGGGACGTAATTATGTCCTAAGACATGTTTACATAATACTTATTCTAAACTGTGTTGAACTGTATACAAAAACTCATACTTAAGATACATTCTAGTTTATGTCGGTATTTGGTGTTGGCGTAATTATTAGTTATTATACATTTGATATAAGTAGTTCCCATTAAACGATGGGCAAATGTGTATTTAATGGATACTGTTTACAATTCATATTCTGATTAAAATAAATGACTTGTAACTTTGTTCAAATAACACTGAGTATTATGCAAGGGGCAGTTGTTGGGGTAAGTCACGGTCAATTAATTTACAAATATGAAAAGGAAGGCGAATGGAGGAGGTCAAACATGACCTTTGAATGACATATAGTACGTTAATCAAAACAAGACGGGGAAAATATACTGTATCTGAATAATACAATCAGATTCATTACTACAGTCGTTTGGTGGATGAAAAGAGTGAGTGGGTTGGGGTATAACGTGTTTTGAACAATATTTCAATTATCAAAAGACGCGGATGACAAGCATCCATCCAAAAGAGAGTGGACTGATCAGGGAAAACGGAAAGGATAAGGGAAAGAGGGAAATAGAGACATAGTGAGAGATAGACAGTAGATTTTCCCCCGCCGGGCCACGAGCATGTTAACTTCGGCTGGCATAGACAGACAGACAGAAATAGTTTATCTAAGTGTGACAAGTCAATCAAGCACTTTGATAAAACATTATATAATATAACGTAAGTCTTTTAACAACCAGCCAAATTTTGGCTTATGACACACTGTACGAAAAAATAACACATATATACTGTATACAAGTTATAGATAAATAGATAATAAATAGCAGAATATATGCGATGATTTGAAATACAAGGTGATAAAAAGATAAGACGTAAAGGGGATTTTAAGTAAAAGATTGAAGCCTTAAAAACATAGTTTTAATAGTTATTTATTTATAAGTTTTAATTTTGTATAGCATGGAATAACTCTCGGTGTCTGACGTACGCAAACCACTACACTATGAGGTTGAGTCAAATGGTCGCGGAATGATTACTAATAATGTAAAGATACACAAAACAACTAAGAATAACCAAACAAATATAATAATAAGACCAAACAATTTTTACAGTATATTTTGCAACCTCGAGATACATGTACCTATCATAAACGTATTTTTTGTCAGTAATGTGTTAAGACACAGTATATCCTTTGTTTTATATAGAGTTTATAGTGTACCTTTGAACATGTTTTACGCTTCATCGTATGTAGCCCATGATTATTTTTTGTTTGTTTTAGTCTCTCATAACCCTCAATGGGTGGCTCTTAATCTTTGTTTGTTTACCTGTATTAATGTTTTTAATGCAAAGAGGTGAGACTTTAATAAAATATTTGTCTGTCTGTCTATACTCCCGTTAACTAAGAACAAATACTTATTTTCTGTTAGATATTAGATTCAGTACATAATAGCGTATCATCCGAAAGCGTCTTCCAATTTTCCTTACAAAAATTCATTTTAAGCCTTCGACTATTTGTTGTGATTCAAAACATACCAGTCTTCGCTGGCCAATTGTTTATAAAAAGGACGCTCAAATGCACAGTGCACAGTGGTCAAGAAAATGCGTATCAAAAGTTAAGTAATGTATCAGATAACATTATAGTAAGATGAATATTACAATGTTTTTGTTGTTAACAGTCATTGCATCCATATTACTCCTGCATTAAAAAACAAGTATACTTTATCCTTATTTACACTGTTTTTAAAAAAATATTTCAATAATTTCGTTAACTAATATCCTTTTCTGCTTTCAGCGAATAGAATAGCCCATACAATATACATTTTGTTAATCGGACTAGCCGGCAATCAATGATGCCTCTTTGATCTCAAATTGGTAATTAACTGGACGCAATTAGAGCAGGAGGGAGTGGAGAGTAAGGGTGACATTCACTAGGCAGAAGCGTCTGACGGGATGCTTTTATTGTTATTCAGCGGTCTGTGAGACACAGAAATTATTCCCGCTATGCCCATTTCTATTTTCCCTGTAATATCGGATTATAACATGTGACCCTTATTGGTTAAATCAAGAATGCGATTTTCATTGTGAAGTCGAATGAGAACTATAATATAGATATAGCCAATGAAACGAGTTTACAATTTATTTAACAAGCTTAGAATGTTTAGCAATTCGTTATTTTATTAACAACATTCATTTCGGAGGTAAATTTAATAAACATAGAACCACAAGAACATCATACTTGAACCAAACGGTTAAATTGAAATGTCCAAAAACATATTTATTTGTTATTTGTTAACCTCAATCGACGATGATGACGCTTCTCCCGAACACAGTGTGTAGAACACTATATTCACAGATGATAGGTTTGTAAAATTAACAAATTGTTTACTAACGTATATCAGTTCTTTTAAATATTTAGTGAAATGAGGGAGTTATTATTTTCCTGAGTCACCTTCGGATTTTTAAATGATATCAAATGTATGAAAACTTTCATTAAAAATACTTAAACTCTACGATGTGCTAAGAGTAAACTAAGTTAATGTTTGGATCATTCAACAACAGATTTCATAACATTTTCAAAGATATTTTATATTTCTTTTAATAAGTCATCATTCCTTTTTCCTTCCTGTCGCATCCCATGGTTAGTGGTGACTGTCAGACATTCATAAAGGTTTCATCACATTTGAAAGGCTTTTATATATATAATCTAATATGACAGCTTACCTTTTCGTTGAGGTCTTACCGAGAAGCTTTCGAGGTCTCTGTTTGAACTGTGGGAAAGCAGGTGCACATTTATGCTCCATGGTAATTAACAGTTCGTTAACTAGTCTAGCCGACAATCAAGGATGTCTCTCCGATCTCAACTTGACAATAAACTTGTTGGGCAGGATACGGGTGCGTGTGAGAGGGAGTCACCAATAGAAGTGACAGGCGCTAAGCAGACGTGCCTGACACACAAAAATTAACGAGATTAAAATCAGAAGTTAAATATACAAAAGAGCATCTTTTCCCCACCATAGTATGCCAATGATTTCATTAAAAATGAAGAACGTTGTGAGAATGAAAGTATTAATTAGTCTGTATACTGTACCACCTAAAGAAACTGATGTTACCAAGTCACTCTAGGAACCAATATTGAATAATCGTGAATATTTAAAAGGTAGCTTATTTCAATGAATGTGTTCATTCAAAAATTAATTCACCGGGTCATTACATTACATTGTTTCGTCCATACAATTCAAACATTAGAAATGAAATTTATAGATTCAGATTCAGATTTGTTTATTCAGTATTTCAGGCCTAAAGGCCTATAGTACAAATACAGTTGAAGTATTAAGTGGTACATGTGGCGGTGACATTTCATACATCTTTTAAATAGATTGCGAGAGATTTAATAACATCAGTATTTTTAGCAGATGGGACAAAAGTTGTTTATCTCTAACTGGTAGTGATACAAAAGATCAATATCTGCTTCTTAAATGGGAATACATTGAACATACAAACAATACATGAAATTCATCTTCAATATGGCCCGAGTTACAATTTCTGCAAAAACTTATCTTATTATCTATCAATACACCATTTTTTTGTCGTAGGGAATTGATTCTAAAATCATGTAAACTAATTCTAAATTTACATAGTGCCCGTCTTAAAGATTTATCTTCTAAATTCATGATATAAAACTCGGGTTCTAACAAAGATTTATGACAAGAGTAGTGTTCTAGATACATTGAATGAATGTAGGAAAAAAAGTCACAGGAAATTTGGTCACAGAAAATAAGTCACAGAAAAAAAGTCACAGGAAAAAAAGTCACAAATTATATATTAAAGTGATTATTTCTATCATTGTTTAGTAAATAGCCTTTGAAAAGTGTTTTAAGTAATATTGTGTTGTAAAGCCACATATTGAGTTTACTTACGTTGGATAGTTGAGTATTATGCATTACTGTAATCACAAAGTGATCAGGAAGTGCTCCGTGTGTTTTGTTTGTTAGATTGAGAATATCCACTCTAAAATCTGTTTGATCCTTGATTGAGTTCGTCTTATTTAGAGGCTGGCTTCTAAGGTAATAGTGTATAAGATTTTGAATGGTTAATACTCATAGAATAAAGGGTATTGAGGGATATCTCAGATAAATGGGTCTTTTCGCAAACATTTTAGGAGTATTTTAAAGATTGGGCGGCAAATGAAAAAATGGGCGGAAGTCACAAGGTTCCTAATAAGGGTTTCTTTTAAGGTTCTTTTCAGATTTTGAATAATTAATACTCATAGAATAAAGGGTATTGAGGGATATCTCAGATTAATGGGTCTTTTCAAAATATTTTAGGAGCATTTTAAAGATTGGGCGGCAAACGAAAAATTGGGCGGCAGGCGCAAGGTTCCTATCAAATACTTTTTTTAAGGTTCTTTTCAGATTTTGAATGGTAATACTCATAGAATAAAGGGTATTGAGGGATATCTCAGATAAATGGGTCTTTTCACAAACATTTTAGGAGTATTTTAAAGATTGGGCGGCATGCGAAAAAATGGGCGGAAGTCGCAAGGTTCCTCATAAGGGCTTCTTTAAAGGTTCTTTTCAGATTTTGAATGGTTAATACTCATAGAATAAAGGATATTGAGGGGTATCTCAGATAAGTGGGTCTTTTCGCAAACATTTTAGGAGTATTTTAAAGATTGGGCGGCAAACGAAAAAATGGGCGGCAGGCGCAAGGTTCCTAATAAGGGTTTCTTTTAAGGTTCTTTTCAGATTTTGAATAATTAATACTCATATAATAAATAATATTGAGGGGTATCTCAGATAAGTGGGTCTTTTCGCTAACATTTTAGGAGTATTTTAAAGATTGGGCGGCAAACGCAAAAATGGGCGGCAGCGCAAGGTTCCTATCAGATACTTTTTTAAAGGTTCTTTTCAGATTTTGAATGGTTAATACTCATAGAATAAAGGGTATTGAGGGATATCTCAGATAAATAGGTCTTTTCACAAACATTTTAGGAGTATTTTAAAGATTGGGCGGCATACGAAAAAATGGGAGGCAGGCGCAAGGTTCCTAATAAGGGCTTCTTTTAAGGTTTGTTTCAGATTTTGAATGGTTAATACTCATAGAATAAAGGGTATTGAGGGATATCTCAGATAAATGGGTCTTTTTGCAAACATTTTAGGAGTATTTTAAATATAGGGCGGCAAATGAAAAAATGGGCGGAAGTCACAAGGTTCCTAATAAGGGTTTCTTTTAAGGTTCTTTTCAGATTTTGAATAATTAATACTCATAGAATAAAGGATATTGAGGGGTATCTCAGATAAGTGGGTCTTATCGCAAACATTTTAGGAGTATTTTAAAGATTGGGCGGCAAATGAAAAAATGGGCGGCAGGCGCAAGGTTCCTATCAGATACTTTTTTTAAGGTTCTTTTCAGATTTTGAATGGTTTATACTCATAGAAAAAAGGGTATTGAGGGATATCTCAGATAAATGTGTCTTTTCACGAACATTTTAGGAGTATTTTAAAAATTGGGCGGCATACGAAAAAATGGGAGGCAGGCGCATGGTTCCTAAAAAGGGCTTCTTTTAAGGTTCTTTTCAGATTTTGAATGGTTAATACTCTTTCAATAAAGGGTATTGAGGGATATCTCAGATAAATGGGTCTTTTCACAAACATTTTAGGAGTATTTTAAAGATTGGGCGGCAAACGAAAAATTGGGCGGCAGGCGCAAGGTTCCTATCAAATACTTTTTTTAAGGTTCTTTTCAGATTTTGAATGGTAATACTCATAGAATAAAGGGTATTGAGGGATATCTCAGATAAATGGGTCTTTTCACAAACATTTTAGGAGTATTTTAAAGATTGGGCGGCATGCGAAAAAATGGGCGGAAGTCGCAAGGTTCCTCATAAGGGCTTCTTTAAAGGTTCTTTTCAGATTTTGAATGGTTAATACTCATAGAATAAAGGATATTGAGGGGTATCTCAGATAAGTGGGTCTTTTCGCAAACATTTTAGGAGTATTTTAAAGATTGGGCGGCAAACGAAAAAATGGGCGGCAGGCGCAAGGTTCCTAATAAGGGTTTCTTTTAAGGTTCTGTTCAGATTTTGAATAATTAATACTCATATAATAAATAATATTGAGGGGTATCTCAGATAAGTGGGTCTTTTCGCTAACATTTTAGGAGTATTTTAAAGATTGGGCGGCAAACGCAAAAATGGGCGGCAGCGCAAGGTTCCTTTCAGATACTTTTTTAAAGGTTCTTTTCAGATTTTGAATGGTTAATACTCATAGAATAAAGGGTATTGAGGGATATCTCAGATAAATGGGTCTTTTCACAAACATTTTAGGAGTATTTTAAAGATTGGGCGGCATACGAAAAAATGGGAGGCAGGCGCAAGGTTCCTAATAAGGGCTTCTTTTAAGGTTCTTTTCAGATTTTGAATGGTTAATACTCATAGAATAAAGGGTATTGAGGGATATCTCAGATAAATGGGTCTTTTTGCAAACATTTTAGGAGTATTTTAAATATAGGGCGGCAAATGAAAAAATGGGCGGAAGTCACAAGGTTCCTAATAAGGGTTTCTTTTAAGGTTCTTTTCAGATTTTGAATAATTAATACTCATAGAATAAAGGATATTGAGGGGTATCTCAGATAAGTGGGTCTTATCGCAAACATTTTAGGAGTATTTTAAAGATTGGGCGGCAAATGAAAAAATGGGCGGCAGGCTCAAGGTTCCTATCAGATACTTTTTTTAAGGTTCTTTTCAGATTTTGAATGGTTTATACTCATAGAAAAAAGGGTATTGAGGGATATCTCAGATAAATGGGTCTTTTCACGAACATTTTAGGAGTATTTTAAAAATTGGGCGGCATACGAAAAAATGAGAGGCAGGCGCATGGTTCCTAATAAGGGCTTCTTTTAAGGTTCTTTTCAGATTTTGAATGGTTAATACTCTTTCAATAAAGGGTATTGAGGGATATCTCAGATAAATGGGTCTTTTCACAAACATTTTAGGAGTATTTTAAAGATTGGGCGGCAAACGAAAAAATTTGCGGCAGGCGCAAGGTTCCTATCAGATACTTTTTTTAAGGTTCTTTTCAGATTTTGAATGGTTAATACTCATAGAATAAAGGATATTGAGGGATGTATTAGATAATGGGTCTTTTTGCAAAAATTTTAGGAGTATTTTAAAGATTGGGCGGCATGCGAAAAAATGGGCGGAAGGCGCAAGGTTCCTATCAAATACTTTTTTAAAGGTTCTTTTCAGATTTTGAACGGTAATACTCATAGAATAAAGGGTATTGAGGGATATCTCAGATAAGTGGGTCTTTTCGCAAACATTTTAGGAGTATTTTAAAGATTGGGCGGCAAACGAAAAAATGGGCGGCAGGCGCGAGGTTCCTATCAGATACTTTTTTTAAGGTTCTTTTCAGATTTTGAATGGTTAATACTCATAGAATAAAGGGTATTGAGGGATATCTCAGATAAATGGGTCTTTTCACGAACATTTTAGGAGTATTTTAAAGATTGGGCGGCATACGAAAAAATGGGAGGCAGGCGCAAGGTTCCTAATAAGGGCTTTTTTTAAGGTTCTTTTCAGATTTTGAATAGTAATAGTTTTTGAATAAAGGGTATTGAGGGATATCTCAGATAAATGGGTCTTTTCGCAAACATTTTAGGAGTATTTTAAAGATTGGGCGGCAAACGAAAAAATGGGCGGAAGGCGCAAGGTTCCTAAAAAGGGTTTCTTTTTAAGGTTCTTTTCAGATTTTGAATGGTTAATACTCATAGAATAAAGGATATTGAGGGGTATTTCAGATAAGTGGGTCTTATCGCAAACATTTTAGGAGTATTTTAAAGATTGGGCGGCAAACGCAAAAATGGGCGGCAGGCGCAAGGTTCCTTTTAGATACTTTTTTTAAGGTTCTTTTCAGATTTTGAATGGTTAATACTCATAGAATAATTGGTATTGAGGGATATCTCAGATAAATGGGTCTTTTCACAAAATTTTTAGGAGTATTTTAAAGATTGGGCGGCATACGAAAAAATGGGAGGCAGGCGCAAGGTTCCTAATAAGGGCTTCTTTTAAGGTTCTTTTCAGATTTTGAATGGTTAATACTCATAGAATAAAGGTTATTGAGGGATATCTCAGATAAATGGGTCTTTTCGCAAACATTTTAGGAGTATTTTAAAGATTGGGCGGCAAATGAAAAAATGGGCGGAAGTCACAAGGTTCCTAATAAGGGTTTCTTTTAAGGTTCTTTTCAGATTTTGAATAATTAAAACTCATAGAATAAAGGATATTGAGGGGTATCTCAGATAAGTGGGTCTTATCGCAAACATTTTAGGAGTATTTTAAAGATTGGGCGGCAAACGAAAAAATGGGCGGCAGCGCAAGGTTCCTATCAGATACTTTTTTTAAGGTTCTTTTCAGATTTTGAATGGTTAATACTCATAGAATAAAGGGTATTGAGGGATATCTCAGATAAATGGGTCTTTTCACAAAATTTTTAGCAGTATTTTAAAGATTGGGCGGCATACGAAAAAATGGGAGGCAGGCGCAAGGTTCCTAATAAGGGCTTCTTTTAAGGTTCTTTTCAGATTTTGAATGGTTAATACTCATAGAATAAAGGGTATTGAGGGATATCTCAGATAAATGGGTCTTTTCGCAAACATTTTAGGAGTATTTTAAAGATTGGGCGGCAAATGAAAAAATGGGCGGAAGTCACCAGGTTCCTAATAAGGGTTTCTTTTAAGGTTCTTTTCAGATTTTGAATAATAATTACTCATATAATAAAGTATATTGAGGGGTATCTCAGATAAGTGGGTCTTATCGCAAACATTTTAGGAGTATTTTAAAGATTGGGCGGCAAACGAAAAAATGGGCGGCAGGCGCAAGGTTCCTATCAGATACTTTTTTTAAGGTTCTTTTCAGATTTTGAATGGTTTATACTCATAGAAAAAAGGGTATTGAGGGATATCTCAGATAAATGTGTCTTT
The DNA here is from genome assembly GCA_921293015.1 of Phorcus lineatus. Lineage (NCBI taxonomy): Eukaryota > Metazoa > Mollusca > Gastropoda > Trochida > Trochidae > Phorcus > Phorcus lineatus. The sequence continues at coordinate 103,967 of OV121095.1, forward strand.
TCACGAACATTTTAGGAGTATTTTAAAAATTGGGCGGCGTACGAAAAAAAGGGAGGCAGGCGCAAGGTTCCTAATAAGGGCTTCTTTTAAGGTTCTTTTCAGATTTTGAATGGTTAATACTCTTTGAATAAAGGGTATTGAGGGATATCTCAGATAAATGGGTCTTTTCACAAACATTTTAGGAGTATTTTAAAGATTGGGCGGCAAACGAAAAAATGGGCGGCAGTCGCAAGGTTCCTGTCAGATACTTTTTTTAAGGTTCTTTTCAGATTTTGAATGGTTAATACTCATAGAATAAAGGGTATTGAGGGATATCTCAGATAAATGTGTCTTTTCACGAACATTTTAGGAGTATTTTAAAGATTAGGCGGCATACGAAAAAATGGGAGGCAGGCGCAAGGTTCCTAATAAGGGCTTCTTTTAAGGTTTTTTTCAGATTTTGAATGGTAATACTCTTTGAATAAAGGGTATTGAGGGATATCTCAGATAAATGGGTCTTTTCGCAAACATTTTAGGAGTATTTTAAAGATTGGGCGGCAAACGAAAAAATGGGCGGAAGGCGCAAAGTTCCTAATAAGGGTTTCTTTTAAGGTTCTTTTCAGATTTTGAATGGTTAATACTCATAGAATAAAGTATATTGAGGGATATCTCAGATAAGTGGGTCTTTTCGCAAACATTTTAGGAGTATTTTAAAGATTGGGCGGCAAACGCAAAAATGGGCGGCAGGCGCAAGGTTCCTATCAGATACTTTTTTTAAGGTTCTTTTCAGATTTTGAATGGTTAATACTCATAGAATAAAGGGTATTGAGGGATGTATTAGATAATGGGTCTTTTTGCAAAAAATTTAGGAGTATTTTAAAGATTGGGCGGCATGCGAAAAAATGGGCGGCAGGCGCAAGGTTCCTAATAAGGGTTTCTTTTGAGGTTCTTTTCAGATTTTGAATGGTTGATACTCATAGAATAAAGGGTATTGAGGGATATCTCAGATAAATGGGTCTTTTCGCAAACATTTTAGGAGTATTTTAAAGATTGGGCGGCAAACAAAAAAATGGGCGGAAGGCGCAAGGTTCCTAATAAGGGCTTCTTTTAAGGTTCTTTTCAGATTTTGAATGGTTAATACTCCTAGAATAAAGGGTATTGAGGGATATCTCAGATAAATGGGTCTTTTCAAAACATTTTAGGAGTATTTAAAAGATTGGGCGGCAAACGAAAAATTAGGCAGCAGGCGCAAGGTTCCTATGAAATACTTTTTTTAAGGTTCTTTTCAGATTTTGAATGGTAATACTCATAGAATAAAGGATATTGAGGGATATCTCAGATAAATTGGTCTTTTCACAAACATTTTAGGAGTATTTTAAAGATTGGGCGGCATGCGAAAAAATGGGCGGAAGTCGCAAGGTTCCTCATAAGGGCTTCTTTAAAGGTTCTTTTCAGATTTTGAATGGTTAATACTCATAGAATAAATGATATTGAGGGATATCTCAGATAAATGGGTCTTTTCGCAAACATTTTAGGAGTATTTTAAAGATTGGGCTGCAAACGAAAAAATGGGCGGAAGGCGCAAGGTTCCTAATAAGGGTTTCTTTTAAGGTTCTTTTCAGATTTTGAATGGTTAATACTCATAGAATAAAGTATATTGAGGGATATCTCAGATAAGTGGGTCTTTTTGCAAACATTTTAGGAGTATTTTAAAGATTGGGTGGCAAACGCAAAAATGGGCGGCAGGTGCAAGGTTCCTATCAGATACTTTTTTTAAGGTTCTTTTCAGATTTTGAATGGTTAATACTGATAGAATAAAGGGTATTGAGGGATGTATTAGATAATGGGTCTTTTTGCAAAAAATTTAGGAGTATTCCAAAGATTGGGCGGCATGCGAAAAAATGGGAGGCAGGCGCAAGGTTCCTAATAAGGGTTTCTTTAAAGGTTCTTTTCAGATTTTGAATGGTTGATACTCATAGAATAAAGGGTATTGAGGGATATCTCAGATAAATGGGTCTTTTCGAAAAACATTTTAGGAGTATTTTAAAGATTGGGCCGCATACAAAAAAATGGGCGGAAGGCGCAAGGTTCCTAATAAGGGCTTCTTTTAAGGTTCTTTTCAGATTTTGAATGGTTAATACTCATAGAATAAAGGGTATTGAGGGATATCTCAGATAAATGGGTCTTTTCAAAACATTTTAGGAGTATTTTAAAGATTGGGCGGCAAACGAAAAATTGGGCAGCAGGCGCAAGGTTCCTATCAAATACTTTTTTAAAGGTTTTTTTTCAGATTTTGAATGGTAATACTCATAGAATAAAGGGTATTGAGGGATATCTCAGATAAATTGGTCTTTTCACAAACATTTTAGGAGTATTTTAAAGATTGGGCGGCATGCGAAAAAATGGGCGGAAGTCGCAAGGTTCCTCATAAGGGCTTCTTTAAAGGTTCTTTTCAGATTTTGAATGGTTAATACTCATAGAATAAAGGTTATTGAGGGATATCTCAGATAAATGGGTCTTTTCGCAAACATTTTAGGAGTATTTTAAAGATTGGGCGGCATACAAAAAAATGGGCGGAAGGCGCAAGGTTCCTATCAAATACTTTTTTAAAGGTTCTTTTCAGATTTTGAACGGTAATACTCATAGAATAAAGGGTATTGAGGGTATCTCAGATAAATGGGTCTTTTCACAAACATTTTAGGAGTATTTTAAAGATTGGGCGGCAAACGAAAAAATGGGTGGCAGGCGCAAGGTTCCTATCAAAAACTTTTTTTAAGGTTCTTTTCAGATTTTGAATGGTAATACTCATACAATAAAGGGTATTGAGGGATATTTCAGATAAATGGGTCTTTTCACAAACATTTTAGGAGTATTTTAAAGATTGGGCGGCATGCGAAAAAATGGGCGGAAGTCGCAAGGTTCCTAATAAGGGCTTCTTTTAAGGTTCTTTTCAGATTTTGAATGGTTAATACTCATAGAATAAAGGGTATTGAGGTATATCTCAGATAAATGGGTCTTATCGCAAACATTTTAGGAGTATTTTAAAGATTGGGTGGCAAACGAAAAAATGGTCGGCAGCGCAAGGTTCCTATCAGATACTTTTTTTAAGGTTCTTTTCAGATTTTGAATGGTTAATACTCATAGAATAAAGGGTATTGAGGGATATCTCAGATAAATGGGTCTTTTCGCAAACATTTTAGGAGTATTTTAAAGATTGGGCGGCAAACGAAAAAATGGGTGGAAGTCGCAAGGTTCCTAATAAGGGCTTCTTTTAAGGTTCTTTTCAGATTTTGAATGGTTAATACTCTTAGAATAAAAGGGTATTGAGGGATATCTCAGATAAATGGGTCTTTTCGCAAACATTTTAGGAGTATTTTAAAGATTGGGCGGCAAACGAAAAAATGGGCGGAAGTCGCAAGGTTCCTAATAAGGGCTTCTTTTAAGGTTCTTTTCAGATTTTGAATGGTTAATACTGATAGAATAAAGGGTATTGAGGGATATCTCAGATAAATGGGTCTTTTCGCAAACATTTTAGGAGTATTTTAAAGATTGGGCGGCATACGAAAAAATTGGCGAAAGGCGCAAGGTTCCTATCAAATACTTTTTTAAAGGTTCTTTTAAGATTTTGAACGGTAATACTCATAGAATAAAGGGTATTGAGGGTATCTCAGATAAATGGGTCTTTTCACAAACATTTTAGGAATATTTTAAAGATTGGGCGGCAAACGAAAAAATGGGTGGCAGGCGCAAGGTTCCTATCAAAAACTTTTTTTAAGGTTCTTTTCAGATTTTGAATGGTAATACTCATACAATAAAGGGTATTGAGGGATATTTCAGATAAATGGGTCTTTTCACAAACATTTTAGGAGTATTTTAAAGATTGGGCGGCATGCGAAAAAATGGGCGGAAGTCGCAAGGTTCCTAATAAGGGCTTCTTTTAAGGTTCTTTTCAGATTTTGAATGGTTAATACTCATAGAATAAAGGGTATTGAGGTATATCTCAGATAAATGGGTCTTTTCACAAACATTTTAGGAGTATTTTAAAGACTGGGCGGCAAACGAAAAAATGGGCGGCAGGCGCAAGGTTCCTATCAAATACTTTTTTTAAGGTTCTTTTCAGATTTTAAATGGTTAATACTCATAGAATAAAGGGTATTGAGGGATATCTCAGATAAATGGGTCTTTTCGAAAACATTTTAGGAGTATTTTAAAGATTGGGCGGCAAACGCAAAAATGGGCAACAGGCGCAAGGTTCCTATCAGATACTTTTTTAAAGGTTCTTTTCAGATTTTGAATGGTTAATACTCATAGAATAAAGGGTATTGAGGGATATCTCAGATAAATGGGTCTTTTCACAAAATTTTTAGCAGTATTTTAAAGATTGGGCGGCATACGAAAAAATGGGAGGCAGGCGCAAGGTTCCTAATAAGGGCTTCTTTTAAGGTTCTTTTCAGATTTTGAATGGTTAATACTCATAGAATAAAGGGTATTGAGGGATATCTCAGATAAATGGGTCTTTTCGCAAACATTTTAGGAGTATTTTAAAGATTGGGCGGCATACGAAAAAATTGGCGAAAGGCGCAAGGTTCCTATCAAATACTTTTTTAAAGGTTCTTTTCAGATTTTGAACGGTAATACTCATAGAATAAAGGGTATTGAGGGATATCTCAGATAAATGGGTCTTTTCACAAACATTTTAGGAGTATTTTAAAGATTGGGCGGCATGCGAAAAAATGGGCGGAAGTCGCAAGGTTCCTAATAAGGGCTTCTTTTAAGGTTCTTTTCAGATTTTGAATGGTTAATACTCATAAAATAAAGGGTATTGAGGTATATCTCAGATAAATGGGTCTTTTCACAAACATTTTAGGAGTATTTTAAAGATTGGGTGGCAAACGCAAAAATGGGCGGCAGGTGCAAGGTTCCTATCAGATACTTTTTTTAAGGTTCTTTTCAGATTTTGAATGGTTAATACTGATAGAATAAAGGGTATTGAGGGATGTATTAGATAATGGGTCTTTTTGCAAAAAATTTAGGAGTATTCCAAAGATTGGGCGGCATGCGAAAAAATGGGAGGCAGGCGCAAGGTTCCTAATAAGGGTTTCTTTAAAGGTTCTTTTCAGATTTTGAATGGTTGATACTCATAGAATAAAGGGTATTGAGGGATATCTCAGATAAATGGGTCTTTCGAAAAACATTTTAGGAGTATTTTAAAGATTGGCCGCATACAAAAAAATGGGCGGAAGGCGCAAGGTTCCTAATAAGGGCTTCTTTTAAGGTTCTTTTCAGATTTTGAATGGTTAATACTCATAGAATAAAGGGTATTGAGGGATATCTCAGATAAATGGGTCTTTTCAAAACATTTTAGGAGTATTTTAAAGATTGGGCGGCAAACGAAAAATTGGGCAGCAGGCGCAAGGTTCCTATCAAATACTTTTTTAAAGGTTTTTTTTCAGATTTTGAATGGTAATACTCATAGAATAAAGGGTATTGAGGGATATCTCAGATAAATTGGTCTTTTCACAAACATTTTAGGAGTATTTTAAAGATTGGGCGGCATGCGAAAAAATGGGCGGAAGTCGCAAGGTTCCTCATAAGGGCTTCTTTAAAGGTTCTTTTCAGATTTTGAATGGTTAATACTCATAGAATAAATGATATTGAGGGATATCTCAGATAAATGGGTCTTTTCGCAAACATTTTAGGAGTATTTTAAAGATTGGGCGGCATACAAAAAAATGGGCGGAAGGCGCAAGGTTCCTATCAAATACTTTTTTAAAGGTTCTTTTCAGATTTTGAACGGTAATACTCATAGAATAAAGGGTATTGAGGGTATCTCAGATAAATGGGTCTTTTCACAAACATTTTAGGAGTATTTTAAAGATTGGGCGGCAAACGAAAAAATGGGTGGCAGGCGCAAGGTTCCTATCAAAAACTTTTTTTAAGGTTCTTTTCAGATTTTGAATGGTAATACTCATACAATAAAGGGTATTGAGGGATATCTCAGATAAATGGGTCTTTTCGCAAACATTTTAGGAGTATTTTAAAGATTGGGCGGCAAACGAAAAAATGGGTGGAAGTCGCAAGGTTCCTAATAAGGGCTTCTTTTAAGGTTCTTTTCAGATTTTGAATGGTTAATACTCTTAGAATAAAAGGGTATTGAGGGATATCTCAGATAAATGGGTCTTTTCGCAAACATTTTAGGAGTATTTTAAAGATTGGGCGGCAAACGAAAAAATGGGCGGAAGTCGCAAGGTTCCTAATAAGGGCTTCTTTTAAGGTTCTTTTCAGATTTTGAATGGTTAATACTGATAGAATAAAGGGTATTGAGGGATATCTCAGATAAATGGGTCTTTTCGCAAACATTTTAGGAGTATTTTAAAGATTGGGCGGCATACGAAAAAATTGGCGAAAGGCGCAAGGTTCCTATCAAATACTTTTTTAAAGGTTCTTTTCAGATTTTGAACGGTAATACTCATAGAATAAAGGGTATTGAGGGTATCTCAGATAAATGGGTCTTTTCACAAACATTTTAGGAATATTTTAAAGATTGGGCGGCAAACGAAAAAATGGGTGGCAGGCGCAAGGTTCCTATCAAAAACTTTTTTTAAGGTTCTTTTCAGATTTTGAATGGTAATACTCATACAATAAAGGGTATTGAGGGATATTTCAGATAAATGGGTCTTTTCACAAACATTTTAGGAGTATTTTAAAGATTGGGCGGCATGCGAAAAAATGGGCGGAAGTCGCAAGGTTCCTAATAAGGGCTTCTTTTAAGGTTCTTTTCAGATTTTGAATGGTTAATACTCATAGAATAAAGGGTATTGAGGTATATCTCAGATAAATGGGTCTTTTCACAAACATTTTAGGAGTATTTTAAAGATTGGGCGGCAAACGAAAAAATGGGCGGCAGGCGCAAGGTTCCTATCAAATACTTTTTTTAAGGTTCTTTTCAGATTTTAAATGGTTAATACTCATAGAATAAAGGGTATTGAGGGATATCTCAGATAAATGGGTCTTTTTGAAAACATTTTAGGAGTATTTTAAAGATTGGGCGGCAAACGCAAAAATGGGCAACAGGCGCAAGGTTCCTATCAGATACTTTTTTAAAGGTTCTTTTCAGATTTTGAATGGTTAATACTCATAGAATAAAGGGTATTGAGGGATATCTCAGATAAATGGGTCTTTTCACAAAATTTTTAGCAGTATTTTAAAGATTGGGCGGCATACGAAAAAATGGGAGGCAGGCGCAAGGTTCCTAATAAGGGCTTCTTTTAAGGTTCTTTTCAGATTTTGAATGGTTAATACTCATAGAATAAAGGGTATTGAGGGATATCTCAGATAAATGGGTCTTTTCGCAAACATTTTAGGAGTATTTTAAAGATTGGGCGGCATACGAAAAAATTGGCGAAAGGCGCAAGGTTCCTATCAAATACTTTTTTAAAGGTTCTTTTCAGATTTTGAACGGTAATACTCATAGAATAAAGGGTATTGAGGGATATCTCAGATAAATGGGTCTTTTCACAAACATTTTAGGAGTATTTTAAAGATTGGGCGGCATGCGAAAAAATGGGCGGAAGTCGCAAGGTTCCTAATAAGGGCTTCTTTTAAGGTTCTTTTCAGATTTTGAATGGTTAATACTCATAGAATAAAGGGTATTGAGGTATATCTCAGATAAATGGGTCTTTTCACAAACATTTTAGGAGTATTTTAAAGATTGGGCGGCAAACGAAAAAATGGGCGGCAGGCGCAAGGTTCCTATCAAATACTTTTTTTAAGGTTCTTTTCAGATTTTAAATGGTTAATACTCATAGAATAAAGGGTATTGAGGGATATCTCAGATAAATGGGTCTTTTCGAAAACATTTTAGGAGTATTTTAAAGATTGGGCGGCAAACGCAAAAATGGGCAACAGGCGCAAGGTTCCTATCAGATACTTTTTTAAAGGTTCTTTTCAGATTTTGAATGGTTAATACTCATAGAATAAAGGGTATTGAGGGATATCTCAGATAAATGGGTCTTTTCACAAAATTTTTAGCAGTATTTTAAAGATTGGGCGGCATACGAAAAAATGGGAGGCAGGCGCAAGGTTCCTAATAAGGGCTTCTTTTAAGGTTCTTTTCAGATTTTGAATGGTTAATACTCATAGAATAAAGGGTATTGAGGGATATCTCAGATAAATGGGTCTTTTCGCAAACATTTTAGGAGTATTTTAAAAATTGGGCGGCAAATTTAAAAAATGGGCGGAAGTCACAAGGTTCCTAATAAGGGTTTCTTTTAAGGTTCTTTTCAGATTTTGAATAATTAATACTCATAGAATAAAGGATATTGAGGGGTATCTCAGATAAGTGGGTCTTATCGCAAACATTTTAGGAGTATTTTAAAGATTGGGCGGCAAACGAAAAAATGGTCGGCAGCGCAAGGTTCCTATCAGATACTTTTTTTAAGGTTCTTTTCAGATTTTGAATGGTTAATACTCATAGAATAAAGGGTATTGAGGGATATCTCAGATAAATGGGTCTTTTCGCAAACATTTTAGGAGTATTTTAAAGATTAGGCGGCAAATGAAAAAATGGGCGGAAGTCACAAGGTTCCTAATAAGGGTTTCTTTTAAGGTTCTTTTTAGATTTTGAATAATTAATACTCATATAATAAAGGATATTGAGGGGTATCTCAGATAAGTGGGTCTTATCGCAAACATTTTAGGAGTATTTTAAAGATTGGGCGGCAAACGAAAAAATGGGCTGCAGGCGCAAGGTTCCTATCAGATACATTTTTTAAGGTTCTTTTCAGATTTTGAATGGTTAATACTCATAGAATAAAGGGTATTGAGGGATATCTCAGATAAATGTGTCTTTTCACGAACATTTTAGGAGTATTTTAAAGATTGGGCGGCATACGAAAAAAAGGGAGGCAGGCGCAAGGTTCCTAATAAGGGCTTCTTTTAAGGTTCTTTTCAGATTTTGAATAATAATAATACTCTTTGAATAAAGGGTATTGAGGGATATCTCAGATAAATGGGTCTTTTCGCAAACATTTTAGGAGTATTTTAAAGATTGGGCGGCAAACGAAAAAATGGGCGGAAGGCGCAAGGTTCCTAATAAGGGTTTCTTTTAAGGTTCTTTTCAGATTTTGAATGGTTAATACTCATAGAATAAAGGATATTGAGGGATATCTCAGATAAGTGGGTCTTTTCGCAAACATTTTAGGAGTATTTTAAAGATTGGGCGGCAAACGCAAAAATGGGCGGCAGGTGCAAGGTTCCTATCAGATACTTTTTTTAAGGTTCTTTTCAGATTTTGAATGGTTAATACTCATAGAATTAAGGGTATTGAGGGATGTATTAGATAATGGGTCTTTTTGCAAAAAATTTAGGAGTATTTTAAAGATTGGGCCGCATATAAAAAAATGGGCGGAAGGCGCAAGGTTCCTAATAAGGGCTTCTTTTAAGGTTCTTTTCAGATTTTGAATGGTTAATACTCATAGAATAAAGGGTATTGAGGGATATCTCAGATAAATGGGTCTTTTCGAAAACATTTTAGGAGTATTTTAAAGATTGGGCGGCAAACGCAAAAATGGGCAACAGGCGCAAGGTTCCTATCAGATACTTTTTTAAAGGTTCTTTTCAGATTTTGAATGGTTAATACTCATAGAATAAAGGGTATTGAGGGATATCTCAGATAAATGGGTCTTTTTACAAAATTTTTAGCAGTATTTTAAAGATTTGGCGGCATACGAAAAAATGGGAGGCAGGCGCAAGGTTTCTAATAAGGGCTTCTTTTAAGGTTCTTTTCAGATTTTGAATGGTTAATATTCATAGAATAAAGGGTATTGAGGGATATCTCAGATAAATGGGTCTTTTCGCAAACATTTTAGGAGTATTTTAAAGATTGGGCGGCAAATTTAAAAAATGGGCGGAAGTCACAAGGTTCCTAATAAGGGTTTCTTTTAAGGTTCTTTTCAGATTTTGAATAATTAATACTCATAGAATAAAGGATATTGAGGGGTATCTCAGATAAGTGGGTCTTATCGCAAACATTTTAGGAGTATTTTAAAGATTGGGCGGCAAACGAAAAAATGGGCGGCAGCGCAAGGTTCCTATCAGATACTTTTTTTAAGGTTCTTTTCAGATTTTGAATGGTTAATACTCATAGAATAAAGGGTATTGAGGGATATCTCAGATAAATGGGTCTTTTCGCAAACATTTTAGGAGTATTTTAAAGATTAGGCTCAAATGAAAAAATGGGCGGAAGTCACAAGGTTCCTAATAAGGGTTTCTTTTAAGGTTCTTTTCAGATTTTGAATAATTAATACTCATAGAATAAAGGATATTGAGGGGTATCTCAGATAAGTGGGTCTTATCGCAAACATTTTAGGAGTATTTTAAAGATTGGGCGGCAAACGAAAAAATGGGCTGCAGGCGCAAGGTTCCTATCAGATACTTTTTTTAAGGTTCTTTTCAGATTTTGAATGGTTAATACTCATAGAATAAAGGTAATTGAGGGATATCTCAGATAAATGTGTCTTTTCACGAACATTTTAGGAGTATTTTAAAGATTGGGCGGCAAACGAAAAAATGGGCGGAAGGCGCAAGGTTCCTAATAAGGGCTTCTTTTAAGGTTCTTTTCAGATTTTGAATGGTAATACTCTTTGAATAAAGGGTATTGAGGGATATCTCAGATAAATGGGTCTTTTCGCAAACATTTTAGGAGTATTTTAAAGATTGGGCGGCAAACGCAAAAATGGGCGGCAGGCGCAAGGTTCCTATCAGATACTTTTTTTAAGGTTCTTTTCAGATTTTGAATGGTTAATACTCATAGAATAAAGAGTATTGAGGGATGTATTAGATAATGGGTCTTTTTGCAAAAATTTTAGGAGTATTTTAAAGATTGGGCGGCATGCGAAAAAATGGGCGGCAGGCGCAAGGTTCCTAATAAGGGTTTCTTTTAAGGTTCTTTTCAGATTTTTAATGGTTAATACTCATAGAATAAAGGGTATTGAGGGATATCTCAGATAAATGGGTCTTTTCGAAAAACATTTAAGAGTATTTTAAAGATTGGGCCGCATACAAAAAAATGGGCGGAAGGCGCAAGGTTCCTAATAAGGGCTTCTTTTAATTTTCTTTTCAGATTTTGAATGGTTAATACTCATAGAATAAAGGGTATTGAGGGATATCTCAGATAAATGGGTCTTTTCAAAACATTTTAGGAGTATTTTAAAGATTGGGCGGCAAACGAAAAATTGAGCAGCAGGCGCAAGGTTCCTATCAAATACTTCTTTTAAGGTTCTTTTCAGATTTTGAATGGTAATACTCATAGAATAAAGGGTATTGAGGGATATCTCAGATAAATTGGTCTTTTCGCAAACATTTTAGGAGTATTTTAAAGATTGGGCGGCATACAAAAAAATGGGCGGAAGGCGCAAGGTTCCTATCAAATACTTTTTTAAAGGTTCTTTTCAGATTTTGAACGGTAATACTCATAGAATAAAGGGTATTGAGGGATATCTCAGATAAATGGGTCTTTTCACAAACATTTTAGGAGTATTTTAAAGATTGGGCGGCAAACGAAAAATTGGGCAGCAGGCGAAAGGTTCCTATCAGATACTTTTTTTAAGGTTCTTTTCAGATTTTGAATGGTTAATACTCATAGAATAATGGGTATTGAGGGATATCTCAGATAAATGGGTCTTTTCGAAAAACATTTTAGGAGTATTTTAAAGATTGGGCGGCATACAAAAAAATGGGCGGAAGGCGCAAGGTTCCTAATAAGGGCTTCTTTTAAGGTTCTTTCCAGATTTTGAATGGTTAATACTCATAGAATAAAGGGTATTGAGGGATATCTCAGATAAATGGGTCTTTTCAAAACATTTTAGGAGTATTTTAAAGATTGGGCGGCAAACGAAAAATTGGGCAGCAGGCGCAAGGTTCCTATCAAATACTTTTTTTAAGGTTCTTTTCAGATTTTGAATAGTAAAACTCATAGAATAAATGGTATTGAGGGATATCTCAGATAAATTGGTCTTTTCACAAACATTTTAGGAGTATTTTAAAGATTGGGCGGCATGCGAAAAAATGGGCGGAAGTCGCAAGGTTCCTCATAAGGGCTTCTTTAAAGGTTCTTTTCAGATTTTGAATGGTTAATACTCATAGAATAAATGATATTGAGGGATAACTCAGATAAATGGGTCTTTTCGCAAACATTTTAGGAGTATTTTAAAGATTGGGCGGCATAGAAAAAAATGGGCGGAAGGCGCAAGGTTCCTATCAAATACATTTTTAAAGGTTCTTTTCAGATTTTGAACGGTAATACTCATAGAATAAAGGGTATTGAGGGATATCTCAGATAAATGGGTCTTTTCACAAAAATTTTAGGAGTATTTTAAAGATTGGGCGGCAAACGAAAAAATGGGTGGCAGGCGCAAAGTTCCTAATAAGGGTTTCTTTTAAGGTTCTTTTCAGATTTTGAATGGTTAATACTCATAGAATAAAGTATATTGAGGGATATCTCAGATAAGTGGGTCTTTTCGCAAACATTTTAGGAGTATTTTAAAGATTGGGCGGCAAACGCAAAAATGGGCGGCAGGCGCAAGGTTCCTATCAGATACTTTTTTTAAGGTTCTTTTCAGATTTTGAATGGTTAATACTCATAGAATAAAGGGTATTGAGGGATGTATTAGATAATGGGTCTTTTTGCAAAAAATTTAGGAGTATTTTAAAGATTGGGCGGCATGCGAAAAAATGGGCGGCAGGCGCAAGATTCCTTAAAAGGGTTTCTTTTGAGGTTCTTTTCAGATTTTGAATGGTTGATACTCATAGAATAAAGGGTATTGAGGGATATCTCAGATAAATGGGTCTTTTCGAAAACATTTTAGGAGTATTTTAAAGATTGGGCGGCAAACGAAAAAAATGGGCGGCAGGCGCAGGTTCCTATCAAAAACTTTTTTTAAGGTTCTTTTCAGATTTTGAATGGTAATACTCATAGAATAAAGGGTATTGAGGGATATCTCAGATAAATGGGTCTTTTCACAAACATTTTAGGAGTATTTTAAAGATTGGGCGGTATGCGAAAAAATGGGCTGCAGTCGCAAGGTTCCTTACAAGGGCTTCTTTAAAGGTTCTTTTCAGATTTTGAATGGTTAATACTCATAGAATAAAGGGTATTGAGGGATATCTCATATAAATGGGTCTTTTCGCAAACATTTTAGGAGTATTTTAAAGATTGGGCGGCAAACGCAAAAATGGGCGGCAGGTGCAAGGTTCCTATCAGATACTTTTTTTAAGGTTCTTTTCAGATTTTGAATGGTTAATACTCATAGAATTAAGGGTATTGAGGGATGTATTAGATAATGGGTCTTTTTGCAAAAAATTTAGGAGTATTTTAAAGATTGGGCGGCATGCGAAAAAATGGGCGGCAGGCGCAAGGTTCCTAATAAGGGTTTCTTTTAAGGTTCTTTTCAGATTTTTAATGGTTATTACTCATAGAATAAAGGGTATTGAGGGATATCTCAGATAAATGGGTCTTTTCGAAAAACATTTTAGGAGTATTTTAAAGATTGGGCCGCATATAAAAAAATGGGCGGAAGGCGCAAGGTTCCTAATAAGGGTTTCTTTTAAGGTTCTTTTCAGATTTTGAATGGTTAATACTCATAGAATAAAGGGTATTGAGGGATATCTCAGATAAATGGGTCTTTTCGAAAACATTTTAGGAGTATTTTAAAGATTGGGCGGCAAACGCAAAAATGGGCAACAGGCGCAAGGTTCCTATCAGATACTTTTTTAAAGGTTCTTTTCAGATTTTGAATGGTTAATACTCATAGAATAAAGGGTATTGAGGGATATCTCAGATAAATGGGTCTTTTTACAAAATTTTTAGCAGTATTTTAAAGATTGGGCGGCATACGAAAAAATGGGAGGCAGGCGCAAGGTTTCTAATAAGGGCTTCTTTTAAGGTTCTTTTCAGATTTTGAATGGTTAATATTCATAGAATAAAGTGTATTGAGGGATATCTCAGATAAATGGGTCTTTTCGCAAACATTTTAGGAGTATTTTAAAGATTGGGCGGCAAATTTAAAAAATGGGCGGAAGTCACAAGGTTCCTAATAAGGGTTTCTTTTAAGGTTCTTTTCAGATTTTGAATAATTAATACTCATAGAATAAAGGTTATTGAGGGGTATCTCAGATAAGTGGGTCTTATCGAAAACATTTTAGGAGTATTTTAAAGATTGGGCGGCAAACGCAAAAATGGGCGGCAGCGCAAGGTTCCTATCAAATACTTTTTTTAAGGTTCTTTTCAGATTTTGAATGGTTAATACTCATAGAATAAAGGGTATTGAGGGATATCTCAGATAAATGGGTCTTTTTGCAAACATTTTAGGAGTATTTTGAAGATTGGGCGGCAAACGAAAAAATGGGCGGAAGTCACAAGGTTCCTATTAAGGGTTTCTTTTAAGGTTCTTTTCAGATTTTGAATGGTTAATACTCATAGAATAAAGGATATTGAGGGGTATCTCAGATAAGTGGGTCTTTTCGCAAACATTTTAGGAGTATTTTGAAGATTGGGCGGCAAACGAAAAAATGGGAGGCAGGCGCAAGGTTCCAATCAAATACTTTTTTTAAGGTTCTTTTCAGATTTTGAATGGTTAATACTCATAGAATAAAGGGTATTGAGGGATATCTCAGATAAATGGGTCTTTTCACAAAATTTTTAGGAGTATTTTAAAGATTGGGCGGTATACGAAAAAATGGGAGGCAGGCGCAAGGTTCCTAATAAGGGCTTCTTTTAAGGTTCTTTTCAGATTTTGAATGGTTAATACTCATAGAATAAAGGGTATTGAGGGATATCTCAGATAAATGGGCTTTTCGCAAACATTTTAGGAGTATTTTAAAGATTAAGCGGCAAATGAAAAAATGGGCGGAAGTCACAAGGTTCCTAATAAGGGCTTCTTTTAAGGTTCTTTTCAGATTTTGAATGGTTAATACACATAGAATAAAGGGTATTGAGGGATATCTCAGATAAATGGGTCTTTTCACAAACATTTTAGGAGTATTTTAAAGATTGGGCGGCAAACGAAAAAATGGGCGGCAGGCGCAAGGTTCCTATCAAATACTTTTTTTAAGGTTCTTTTCAGATTTTGAATGGTTAATACTCATAGAATAAAGGGTATTGAGGGATATCTCAGATAAATGGGTCTTTTTGAAAACATTTTAGGAGTATTTTAAAGATTGGGCGGCATACGAAAATATGGGAGGCAGGCGCAATTTTCCTAATAAGGGCTTCTTTTAAGGTTCTTTTCAGATTTTGAATGGTTAATACTCATAGAATAAAGGGTATTGAGGGATATCTCAGATAAATGGGTCTTTTTGCAAACATTTTAGGAGTATTTTGAAGATTGGGCGGCAAACGAAAAAATGGGCGGAAGTCAAAAGGTTCCTATTAAGGGTTTCTTTTAAGGTTCTTTTCAGATTTTGAATGGTTATTACTCATAGAATAAAGGATATTGAGGGATATCTCACATAAGTGGGTCTTTTCAAAAACATTTTAGGAGTATTTTGAAGATTGGGCGGCAAACGAAAAAATGGGCGGCAGGCGCAAGGTTCCTATCAAATACTTTTTTTAAGGTTCTTTTCAGATTTTGAATGGTTAATACTCATAGATTAAAGGGTATTGAGGGATATCTCAGATAAATGGGTCTTTTCACAAAATTTTTAGGATTATTTTAAAGATTGGGCGGCATACGAAAAAATGGGAGGCAGGCGCAAGGTTCCTAATAAGGGCTTCTTTTAAGGTTCTTTTCAGATTTTAAATGGTTAATACTCATAGAATAAAGGGTATTGAGGGATATCTCAGATAAATGGGTCTTTTCGCAAACATTTTAGGAGTATTTTAAAGATTGGGCGGCAAACGAAAAAATGGGCGGAAGTCACAAGGTTCCTAATAAGGGCTTCTTTTAAGGTTCTTTTCAGATTTTGAATAATTAATACTCATAGAATAAAGGATATTGAGGGATATCTCAGATAAGTGGGTCTTATCGCAAACATTTTAGGAGTATTTTAAAGATTGGGCGGCAAACGAAAAAATGGGCGGCAGGCGCAAGGTCCCTATCAGATACTTTTTTTAAGGTTCTTTTCAGATTTTGAATGGTTTATACTCATAGAAAAAAGGGTATTGAGGGATATCTCAGATAAATGTGTCTTTTCACGAACATTTTAGGAGTATTTAAAAGATTGGGCGGCATACGAAAAAATGGGAGGCAGGCGCAATGTTCCTAATAAGGGCTTCTTTTAAGGTTCTTTTCAGATTTTGAATGGTTAATACTCTTTGAATAAAGGGTATTGAGGGATATCTCAGATAAATGGGTCTTTTCACAAACATTTTAGGAGTATTTTAAAGATTGGGCGGCAAACGAAAAAATGGGCGGCAGGCGCAAGGTTCCTATCAGATACTTTTTTGAAGGTTCTTTTCAGACTTTGAATGGTTAATACTCATAGAATAAAGGGTATTGAGGGATATCTCAGATAAATGGGTCTTTTCACGAACATTTTAGGAGTATTTTAAAGATTGGGCGGCATACGAAAAAATGGGAGGCAGGCGCAAGGTTCCTAATAAGGGCTTCTTTTAAGGTTCTTTTCAGATTTTGAATGGTAATACTCTTTGAATAAAGGATATTGAGGGATATCTCAGATAAGTGGGTCTTTTCGCAAACATTTTAGGAGTATTTTAAAGATTGGGCGGCAAACGCAAAAATGGGCGGCAGGTGCAAGGTTCCTATCAGATACTTTTTTTAAGGTTCTTTTCAGATTTTGAATGGTTAATACTCATAGAATAAAGGGTATTAAGGGATGTATTAGATAAATGGGTCTTTTTGCAAAAATTTTAGGAGTATTTTAAAGATTGGGCGGCATGCGAAAAAATGGGCGGCAGGCGCAAGGTTTCTAATAAGGGTTTCTTTTAAGGTTCTTTTCAGATTTTTAATGGTTGATACTCATAGAATAAAGGGTATTGAGGGATATCTCAGATAAATGGGTCTTTTCGAAAAACATTTTAGGAGTATTTTAAAGATTGGGCTACATACAAAAAAATGGGCGGAAGGCGCAAGGTTCCTAATAAGGGCTTCTTTTAAGGTTCTTTTCAGATTTTGAATGGTTAATACTCATAGATTAAAGGGTATTGAGGGATATCTCAGATAAATGGGTCTTTTGAAAACATTTTAGGAGTATTTTAAAGATTTAGCGGCAAACGAAAAATTGGGCGGCATGCGCAAGGTTCCTATCAAATACTTTTTTAAAGGTTCTTTTCAGATTTTGAACGGTAATACTCATAGAATAAAGGGTATTGAGGGATATCTCAGATAAATGGGTCTTTTCACAAACATTTTAGGAGTATTTTAAAGATTGGGCGGCAAACGAAAAAATGGGTGGAAGGCGCAAGGTTCCTATCAAAAACTTTTTTTAAGGTTCTTTTCAGATTTTGAATGGTAATACTCATAGAATAAAGGGTATTGAGGGATATCTCAGATAAATGGGTCTTTTCACAAACATTTTAGGAGTATTTTAAAGATTGGGCGGCATGCGAAAAAATGGGCAGAAGTCACAAGGTTCCTAATAAGGGCTTCTTTTAAGGTTCTTTTCAGATTTTGAATGGTTAATACTCATAGAATAAAGGGTATTGAGGGATATCTCAGATAAATGGGTCTTTTCACAAACATTTTAGGAGTATTTTAAAGATTGGGCGGCAAACGAAAAAATGGGCGGCAGGCGCAAGGTTCCTATCAAAAACTTTTTTTAAGGTTCTTTTCAGATTTTGAATGGTTAATACTCATAGAATAAAGGGTATTGAGGGATATCTCAGATAAATGGGTCTTTTCGAAAACATTTTAGGAGTATTTTAAAGATTGGGCGGCATACGAAAAAATGGGCGGAAGTCGCAAGGTTCCTCATAAGGGCTTTTTTTAAGGTTCTTTTCAGATTTTGAATGGTTAGTACTCTTAGAATAAATGATATTGAGGAATATCTCAGATAAATGGGTCTTTTCGCAAACATTTTAGGAGTATTTTAAAAATTGGGCGGCATAGAAAAAAATGGGCGGCAGGCGCAAGGTTCCTATCAAATACTTTTTTATAGGTTCTTTTCAGATTTTGAACGGTAATACTCATAGAATAAAGGGTATTGAGGGATATCTCAGATAAATGGGTCTTTTCACAAACATTTTAGGAGTATTTTAAAGATTGGGCGGCAAACGAAAAAATGGGTGGCAGGCGCAAGGTTCCTATCAAAAACTTTTTTTAAGGTTCTTTTCAGATTTTGAATGGTAATACTCATAGAATAAAGGGTATTGAGGGATATCTCAGATAAATGGGTCTTTTCACAAACATTTTAGGAGTATTTTAAAGATTGGGCGGCATGCGAAAAAATGGGCAGAAGTCGCAAGGTTCCTAATAAGGGCTTCTTTTAAGGTTCTTTTCAGATTTTGAATGGTTAATACTCATAGAATAAAGGGTATTGAGGGATATCTCAGATAAATGGGTCTTTTCACAAACATTTTAGGAGTATTTTAAAGATTGGGCGGCAAACGAAAAAATGGGCGGCAGGCGCTAGGTTCCTATCAAATACTTTTTTTAAGGTTCTTTTCAGATTTTGAATGGTTAATACTCATAGAATAAAGGGTATTGAGGGATATCTCAGATAAATGGGTCTTTTCGAAAACATTTTAGGAGTATTTTAAAGATTGGGCGGCATACGAAAAATTGGGAGGCAGGCGCAAGGTTCCTAATAAGGGCTTCTTTTAAGGTTCTTTTCAGATTTTGAATGGTTAATACTCATAGAATAATGGGTATTGAGGGATATCTCAGATAAATGGGTTTTTTCACAAACATTTTAAGAGTATTTTAAAGATTGGGCGGCATACGAAAAATTGGGCGGAAGGCGTAAGGTTACTAATAAGGGCTTCTTTTAAGGTTCTTTTCAGATTTTGAATGGTTAATACTGATAGAATAAAGGGTATTGAGGGATATCTCAGATAAATGGGTCTTTTTGCAAACATTTTAGGAGTATTTTAAAGATTGGGCGGCAAACGAAAAAATGGGCGGCAAGCGCAAGGTTCCTATCAAATACTTTTTTTAAGGTTCTTTTCAGATTTTGAATGGTTAATACTTATAGAATAAAGGGTATTGAGGGATATCTCAGATAAACTGGTCTTTTCGAAAACATTTTAGGAGTATTTTAAAGATTGGGCGGCAAACGAAAAAATGGGAGGCAGGCGCAAGGTTCCTCATAAGGGCTTCTTTAAAGGTTCTTTTCAGATTTTGAATGGTTAATACTCATAGAATAAAAGGTATTGAGGGATATCTCAGATAAATGGGTCTTTTCACAAACATTTGAGGAGTATTTTAAAGATTGGGCGGCAAACGAAAAAATGGGCGGCAGGCGCAAGGTTCTTATCAAATACTTTTTTTAAGGTTCTTTTCAAATTTTGAATGGTTAATACTCATAGAATAAAGGGTATTGAGGGATATCTCAGATAAATGGGTCTTTTCACGAACATTTTAGGAGTATTTTAAAGATTGGGCGGCATACGAAAAAATGGGAGGCAGGCGCAAGGTTCCTAATAAGGGCTTCTTTTAAGGTTCTTTTTAGATTTTGAATGGTAATACTCTTTGAATAAAGGATATTGAAGGATATCTCAGATAAGTGGGTCTTTTCGCAAACATTTTAGGAGTATTTTAAAGATTGGGCGGCAAACGCAAAAATGGGCGGCAGGTGCAAGGTTCCTATCAAATACTTTTTTTAAGGTTCTTTTCAGATTTTGAATGGTTAATACTCATAGAATAAAGGGTATTGAGGGATGTATTAGATAATGGGTCTTTTTGCAAAAATTTTAGGAGTATTTTAAAGATTGGGCGGCATGCGAAAAAATGGGCGGCAGGCGCAAGGTTCCTAATAATTGTTTCTTTTAAGGTTCTTTTCAGATTTTTAATGGTTGATACTCATAGAATAAAGGGTATTGAGGGATATCTCAGATAAATGGGTCTTTTCGAAAAACATTTTAGGAGTATTTTAAAGATTGGGCCACATACAAAAAAATGGACGGAAGGCGCAAGGTTCCTAATAAGGGCTTCTTTTAAGGTTCTTTTCAGATTTTGAATGGTTAATACTCATAGAATAAAGGGTATTGAGGGATATCTCAGATAAATGGGTCTTTTCAAAACATTTTAGGAGTATTTTAAAGATTAGGCGGCAAACGAAAAATTGGGCAGCAGGCGCAAGGTTCCTATCAAATACTTTTTTTAAGGTTCTTTTCAGATTTTGAATGGTAATACTCATAGAATAAAGGGTATTGAGGGATATCTCAGATAAATTGGTCTTTTCACAAACATTTTAAGAGTATTTTAAAGATTGGGCGGCATGCGAAAAAATGGGCGGAAGTCGCAAGGTTCCTCATAAGGGCTTCTTTAAAGGTTCTTTTCAGATTTTGAATGGTTAGTATTCTTAGAATAAATGATATTGAGGGATATCTCAGATAAATGGGTCTTTTCGCAAACATTTTAGGAGTATTTTAAAGATTGGGCGGCATAGAAAAAAATGGGCGGCAGGGGCAAGGTTCCTATCAAATACTTTTTTAAAGGTTCTTTTTAGATTTTGAACGGTAATACTCATAGAATAAAGGGTATTGAGGGATATCTCAGATAAATGGGTCTTTTCACAAACATTTTAGGAGTATTTTAAAGATTGGGCGGCAAACGAAAAAATGGGCGGCAGGCGCAAGGTTCCTATCAAGTACTTTTTTTAAGGTTCTTTTCAGATTTTGAATGGTTAATACTCATAGAATAAATGGTATTGAGGGATATCTCAGATAAATTGGTCTTTTCGAAAACATTTTAGGAGTATTTTAAAGATTGGGCGGCATACAAAAAAATGGGAGGCAGGCGCAAGGTTCCTAATAAGGGCTTCTTTTTAATGTTCTTTTCAGATTTTGAATGGTTAATACTCATAGAATAAAGGGTATTGAGGGATATCTCAGTTCTATGGGTCTTTTCGAAAACATTTTAGGAGTATTTTAAAGATTGGGCGGCATACGAAAAAATGGGAGGCAGGCGCAAGGTTCCTAATAAGGGCTTCTTTTAAGGTTCTTTTCAGATTTTGAATGGTTAATACTTATAGAATAATGGGTATTGAAGGATATCTCAGATAAATGGGTTTTTTCACAAACATTTTAAGAGTATTTAAAAGATTGGGCGGCATACGAAAAATTGGGCGGAAGGCGCAAGGTTCCTAATAAGGGCTTCTTTTAAGGTTCTTTTCAGATGTTGAATGGTTAATACTGATAGAATAAAGGGTATTGAGGGATATCTCAGATAAATGGGTCTTTTTGCAAACATTTTAGGAGTATTTTAAAGATTGGGCGGCAAACGAAAAAATGGGAGGCAGGCGCAAGGTTCCTATCAAACACTTTTTTTAAGGTTCTTTTCAGATTTTGAATGGTTAATACTCATAGAATAAAGGGTATTGAGGGATATCTCAGATAAATGGGTCTTTTCGAAAACATTTTAGGAGTATTTTAAAGATTGGGCGGCATACGAAAAAATGGGAGGCAGGCGCAAGGTTCCTAATAAGGGCTTCTTTTAAGGTTCTTTTCAGATTTTGAATGGTTAATACTCTTAGAATAAATGATATTAAGGGATATCTCAGATAAATGGGTCTTTTCGCAAACATTTTAGGAGTATTTTAAAGATTGGGCGGCATAGAAAAAAATGGGCGGAAGGCGCAAGGTTCCTATCAAATACTTTTTTAATAGTTCTTTTCAGATTTTAAACGGTAATACTCATAGAATAAAGGGTATTGAGGGATATTTTAGATAAATGGGTCTTTTCACAAACATTTTAGGAGTATTTTAAAGATTGGGCGGCAAACGAAAAATTGGGTGGCAGGCGCAAGGTTCCTATCAAAAACTTTTTTTAAGGTTCTTTTCAGATTTTGAATGGTAATACTCATAGAATAAAGGGTATTGAGGGATATCTCAGATAAATGGGTCTTTTCACAAACATTTTAGGAGTATTTTAAAGATTGGGCGGCATGCGAAAAAATGGGCGGAAGTCGCAAGGTTCCTAATAAGGGCTTCTTTAAAGGTTCTTTTCAGATTTTGAATGGTTAATACTCATAGAATAAAGGGTATTGAGGGATATCTCAGATAAATGGGTCTTTTCACAAACATTTTAGGAGTATTTTAAAGATTGGGCGGCATACGAAAAAATGGGCGGCAGGCGCAAGGTTCCTATCAAATACTTTTTTTAAGGTTCTTTTCAGATTTTGAATGGTTAATACTCATAGAATAAAGGGTATTGAGGGATATCTCAGATAAATGGGTCTTTTCGCAAACATTTTAGGAGTATTTTAAAGATTGGGCGGCATACGAAAAAATGGGAGGCAGGCGCAAGGTTCCTAATAAGGGCTTTTTTTAAGGTTCTTTTCAGATTTTGAATGGTTAATACTCATAGAATAATGGGTATTGAGGGACATATCAGATAAATGGGTTTTTTCACAAACATTTTAAGAGTATTTTAAAGATTGGGCGGCATACGAAAAATTGGGCGGAAGGCGCAAGGTTCTTAATAAGGGCTTCTTTTAAGGTTCTTTTCAGATTTTGAATGGTTAATACTCATAGAATAAAGGGTATTGAGGGATATCTCAGATAAATGGGTCTCTTTGCAAACATTTTAGAGTATTTTAAAGATTGGGCGGCATACAAAAAAATGGGCGGCAGGCGCAAGGTTCCTATCAAATACTTTTTTTAAGGTTCTTTTCAGATTTTGAATGGTTAATACTCATAGAATAAAGGGTATTGAGGATATCTCAGATAAATGGGTCTTTTCACAAACATTTTAGGAGTATTTTAAAGATTGGGCGGCATACGAAAAAATGGGCGGCAGGCGCAAAGTTCCTAATAAGGGCTTCTTTTAAGGTTATTTTCAGATTTTGAATGGTTAATACTCTTAGAATAAATGATATTAAGGGATATCTCAGATAAATGGGTCTTTTCGCAAACATTTTAGAAGTATTTTAAAGATTGGGCGGCATAGAAAAAAATGGGCGGAAGGCGAAAGGTTCCTATCAAATACTTTTTTAAAGGTTCTTTTCAGATTTTGAACGGTAATACTCATAGAATAAATGGTATTGAGGGATATCTCAGATAAATTGGTCTTTTCGAAAACATTTTAGGAGTATTTTAAAGATTGGGCGGCATACAAAAAAATGGGAGGCAGGCGCAAGGTTCCTAATAAGGGCTTCTTTTAAGGTTCTTTTCAGATTTTGAATGGTTAATACTCATAGAATAAAGGGTATTGAGGGATATCTCAGTTCTATGGGTCTTTTCGAAAACATTTTAGGAGTATTTTAAAGATTGGGCGGCATACGAAAAAATGGGAGGTAGGCGCAAGGTTCCTAATAAGGGCTTCTTTTAAGGTTCTTTTCAGATTTTGAATGGTTAATACTTATAGAATAATGGGTATTGAAGGATATCTCAGATAAATGGGTTTTTTCACAACATTTTAAGAGTATTTAAAAGATTGGGCGGCATACGAAAAATTGGGCGGAAGGCGCAAGGTTCCTAATAAGGGCTTCTTTTAAGGTTCTTTTCAGATGTTGAATGGTTAATACTGATAGAATAAAGGGTATTGAGGGATATCTCAGATAAATGGGTCTTTTTGCAAACATTTTAGGAGTATTTTAAAGATTGGGCGGCAAACGAAAAAATGGGAGGCAGGCGCAAGGTTCCTATCAAATACTTTTTTTAAGGTTCTTTTCAGATTTTGAATGGTTAATACTCATAGAATAAAGGGTATTGAGGGATATCTCAGATAAATGGTCTTTTCGAAAACATTTTAGGAGTATTTTAAAGATTGGGCGGCATACGAAAAAATGGGAGGCAGGCGCAAGGTTCCTAATAAGGGCTTCTTTTAAGGTTCTTTTCAGATTTTGAATGGTTAATACTCTTAGAATAAATGATATTAAGGGATATCTCAGATAAATGGGTCTTTTCGCAAACATTTTAGGAGTATTTTAAAGATTGGGCGGCATAGAAAAAAATGGGCGGAAGGCGCAAGGTTCCTATCAAATACTTTTTTTAAGGTTCTTTTCAGATTTTGAATGGTAATACTCATAGAATAAAGGGTATTGAGGGATATTTTAGATAAATGGGTCTTTTCACAAACATTTTAGGAGTATTTTAAAGATTGGGCGGCAAACGAAAAATTGGGTGGCAGGCGCAAGGTTCCTAATAAGGGCTTCTTTAAAGGTTCTTTTCAGATTTTGAATGGTTAATACTCATAGAATAAAGGGTATTGAGGGATATCTCAGATAAATGGGTCTTTTCACAAACATTTTAGGAGTATTTTAAAGATTGGGCGGCATACGAAAAAATGGGCGGCAGGCGCAAGGTTCCTATCAAATACTTTTTTTAAGGTTCTTTTCAGATTTTGAATGGTTAATACTCATAGAATAAAGGGTATTGAGGGATATCTCAGATAAATGGGTCTTTTCGCAAACATTTTAGGAGTATTTTAAAGATTGGGCGGCATACGAAAAAATGGGAGGCAGGCGCAAGGTTCCTAATAAGGGCTTTTTTTAAGGTTCTTTTCAGATTTTGAATGGTTAATACTCATAGAATAATGGGTATTGAGGGACATATCAGATAAATGGGTTTTTTCACAAACATTTTAAGAGTATTTTAAAGATTGGGCGGCATACGAAAAATTGGGCGGAAGGCGCAAGGTTCTTAATAAGGGCTTCTTTTAAGGTTCTTTTCAGATTTTGAATGGTTAATACTGATAGAATAAAGGGTATTGAGGGATATCTCAGATAAATGGGTTTTTTTGCAAACATTTTAGGAGTATTTTAAAGATTGGGCGGCAACCGAAAAAATGGGCGGCAGGCGCAAGGTTCCTATCAGATACTTTTTTTAAGGTTCTTTTCAGATTTTGAATGGTTAATACTCATAGAATAAAGGGTATTGAGGGATATCTCAGATAAATGGGTCTTTTCGAAAACATTTTAGGAGTATTTTAAAGATTGGGCGGCATACGAAAAAATGGGAGGCAGGCGCAAAGTTCCTAATAAGGGCTTCTTTTAAGGTTATTTTCAGATTTTGAATGGTTAATACTCTTAGAATAAATGATATTAAGGGATATCTCAGATAAATGGGTCTTTTCGCAAACATTTTAGAAGTATTTTAAAGATTGGGCGGCATAGAAAAAAATGGGCGGAAGGCGAAAGGTTCCTATCAAATACTTTTTTAAAGGTTCTTTTCAGATTTTGAACGGTAATACTCATAGAATAAAGGGTATTGAGGGATATCTCAGATAAATGGGTCTTTTCACAAACATTTTAGGAGTATTTTAAAGATTGGGCGGCAAACGAAAAAATGGGTGGCAGGCGCAAGGTTCCTATCAAAAACTTTTTTTAAGGTTCTTTTCAGATTTTGAATGGTATTACTCATAGAATAAAGGGTATTGAGGGATATCTCAGATAAATGGGTCTTTTCGAAAACATTTTAGGAGTATTTTAAAGATTGAGAGGCATACGAAAAAATGGGAGGCAGGCGCAAGGTTCCTAATAAGGGCTTCTTTTAAGGTTCTTTTCAGATTTTGAATGGTTAATACTCATAGAATAATGGGTATTGAGGGATATCTAAGATAAATGAGTTTTTTCACAAACATTTTAAGAGTATTTTAAAGATTGGGCGGCATACGAAAAATTGGGCGGAAGGCGCAAGTTTCCTAATAAGGGCTTCTTTTAAGGTTCTTTTCAGATTTTGAATGGTTAATACTGATAGAATAAAGGGTATTGAGGGATATCTCAGATAAATGGGTCTTTTTGCAAACATTTTAGGAGAATTTTAAAGATTGGGCGGCAAACGAAAAAATGGGCGGCAGGGGCAAGGTTCCTATCAAATACTTTTTTTAAGGTTCTTTTCAGATTTTGAATGGTTAATACTCATAGAATAAAGGGTATTGAGGGATATCTCAGATAAATTTATTTTTTTTGAAAACATTTTAGGAGTATTTTAAAGATTGGGCGGCAAACGAAAAAATGGGTGGCAGGCGCAAGGTTCCTATCAAAAACTTTTTTTAAGGTTCTTTTCAGATTTTGAATGGTAATACTCATAGAATAAAGGGTATTGAGGGATATCTCAGATAAATTTGTCTTTTCGAAAACATTTTAGGAGTATTTTAAAGATTTGGCGGAAAACAAAAAAATGGGCGGAAGGCGCAAGGTTCCTATCAAATACTTTTTTAAAGGTTCTTTTCAGATTTTGAATGGTTAATACTCATAGGATAAAGGGTATTGAGGGATATCTCAGATTAATTGGTCTTTTCGCAAACATTTTAGGAGTATTTTAAAGATTAGGCGGCAAACGAAAAAATGGGAGGCAGGCGCAAGGTTCATAATAAGGGCTTCTTTTAAGGTTCTTTTCAGATTTTGAATGGTTAATACTCCTAGAATAAAGGGTATTGAGGAATATCTAAGATAAATGGGTCTTTTCGCAAACATTTTAGGAGTATTTTAAAGATTGGGCGGCATAGAAAAAAATGGGCGGAAGGCGAAAGGTTCCTATCAAATACTTTTTTAAAGGTTCTTTTCAGATTTTGAACGGTAATACTCATAGAATAAAGGGTATTGAGGGATATCTCAGATAAATGGGTCTTTTCACAAACATTTTAAGAGTATTTTAAAGATTGGGCGGCATACGAAAAATTGGGCGGAAGGCGCAAGTTTCCTAATAAGGGCTTCTTTTAAGGTTCTTTTCAGATTTTGAATGGTTAATACTGATAGAATAAAGGGTATTGAGGGATATCTCAGATAAATGGGTCTTTTTGCAAACATTTTAGGAGAATTTTAAAGATTGGGCGGCAAACGAAAAAATGGGAGGCAGGGGCAAGGTTCCTATCAAATACTTTTTTTAAGGTTCTTTTCAGATTTTGAATGGTTAATACTCATAGAATAAAGGGTATTGAGGGATATCTCAGATAAATTTATTTTTTTTGAAAACATTTTAGGAGTATTTTAAAGATTGGGCGGCAAACGAAAAAATGGGTGGCAGGCGCAAGGTTCCTATCAAAAACTTTTTTTAAGGTTCTTTTCAGATTTTGAATGGTAATACTCATAGAATAAAGGGTATTGAGGGATATCTCAGATAAATTTGTCTTTTCGAAAACATTTTAGGAGTATTTTAAAGATTTGGCGGAAAACGAAAAAATGGGCGGAAGGCGCAAGGTTCCTATTAAATACTTTTTTAAAGGTTCTTTTCAGATCTTGAATGGTTAATACTCATAGGATAAAGGGTATTGAGGGATATCACAGATTAATTGGTCTTTTCGCAAACATTTTAGGAGTATTTTAAAGATTAGGCGGCAAACGAAAAAATGGGAGGCAGGCGCAAGGTTCATAATAAGGGCTTCTTTTAAGGTTCTTTTCAGATTTTGAATGGTTAATACTCCTAGAATAAAGGGTATTGAGGAATATCTAAGATAAATGGGTCTTTTCGCAAACATTTTAGGAGTATTTTAAAGATTGGGCGGCATAGAAAAAAATGGGCGGAAGGCGAAAGTTTCCTATCAAATACTTTTTTAAAGGTTCTTTTCAGATTTTGAACGGTAATACTCATAGAATAAAGGGTATTGAGGGATATCTCAGATAAATGGGTCTTTTCACAAACATTTTAGGAGTATTTTAAAGATTGGGCGGCAAACGAAAAAATGGGTGGCAGGCGCAAGGTTCCTATCAAAAACTTTTTTTAAGGTTCTTTTCAGATTTTGAATGGTATTACTCATAGAATAAAGGGTATTGAGGGATATCTCAGAAAAATGGGTCTTTTCACAAACATTTTAGGAGTATTTTAAAGATTGTGCGGCATGCGAAAAAATGGGCGGAAGTCGCAAGGTTCCTCATAAGGGCTTCTTTAAAGGTTCTTTTCAGATTTTGAATGGTTAATACTCATAGAAAAAATGATATTGAGGGATATCTCAGATAAATGGATCTTTTCGCAAACATTTTAGGAGTATTTTAAAGATTGGGCGGCATAGAAAAAAATGGGCGGAAGGCGCAAGGTTCCTATCAAATACTTTTTTAAAGGTTCTTTTCAGATTTTGAACGGTAATACTTATAGAATAAAGGGTATTGAGGGATATCTCAGATAAATGGGTCTTTTCACAAACATTTTAGGAGTATTTTAAAGATTGGGCGGCAAACGAAAAAATGGGCGGCAGGCGCAAGGTTCCTATCAAATACTTTTTTTAAGGTTCTTTTCAGATTTTGAATGGTTAATACTCATAGAATAAAGGGTATTGAGGGATATCTCAGATAAATGGGTCTTTTCACAAACATTTTAGGAGTATTTTAAAGATTGGGCGGCATACAAAAAAATGGGAGGCAGGCGCAAGGTTCCTAATAAGGGCTTCTTTTAAGGTTCTTTTCAGTTTTTGAATGGTTAATACTCATAGAATAATGGGTATTGAGGGATATCTCAGATAAATGGGTTTTTTCACAAACATTTTAAGAGTATTTAAAAGATTGGGCGGCATACGAAAAAATGGGCGAAAGGCGCAAGGGTCCTAATAAGGGCTTCTTTTAAGGTTCTTTTCAGATTTTGAATGGTTAATACTCATAGAATAAAGGGTATTGAGGGATATCTCAGATAAATGGGTCTTTTTGCAAACATTTTAGGAGTATTTTAAAGATTGGGCGGCAAACGAAAAAATGGGCGGCAGGCGCAAGGTTCCTATCAAATACTTTTTTTAAGGTTCTTTTCAGATTTTGAATGGTAATACTCATAGAATAAAGGGTATTGAGGGATATCTCAGATAAATGGGTCTTTTCACAAACATTTTAGGAAAATTTTAAAGATTGGGCGGCATAGAAAAAAATGGGCGGAAGTCGCAAGGTTCCTAATAAGGGCTTCTTTTAAGGTTCTTTTCAGATTTTGAATGGTTAATACTGATAGAATAAAGGGTATTGAGGGATATCTCAGATAAATGGGTCTTTTCACAAACATTTTAGGAGTATTTTAAAGATTGGGCGGCATGCGAAAAAATGGGCAGAAGTCGCAAGGTTCCTAATAAGGGCTTCTTTTAAGGTTCTTTTCAGATTTTGAATGGTTAATACTCATAGAATAAAGGGTATTGAGGTATATCTCAGATAAATGGGTCTTTTCGCAAACATTTTAGGAGTATTTTAAAGATTGGGCGGCAAACGAAAAAATGGGCGGCAGGCGCAAGGTTCCTATCAAATACTTTTTTTAAGGTTCTTTTCAGATTTTGAATGGTTAATACTCATAGAATAAAGGGTATTGAGGGATATCTCAAATAAATGGGTCTTTTCACAAACATTTTAGGAGTATTTTAAAGATTGGGCGGCTTCCGAAAAAATGGGAGGCAGGCGCAAGGTTCCTAATAAGAGCTTGTTTTAAGGTTCTTTTCAGATTTTGAATGGTTAGTACTCTTAGAATAAATGATATTGAGGGATATCTCAGATAAATGGGTCTTTTCGCAAACATTTTAAGAGTATTTTAAAGATTGGGCGGTATACAAAAAAATGGGCGGAAGGCGCAAGGTTCCTATCAAATACTTTTTTTAAGGTTCTTTTCAGATTTTGAACGGTAATACCCATAGAATAAAGGGTATTGAGGGATATCTTAGATAAATGGGTCTTTTCACAAAAATTTTAGGAGTATTTTAAAGATTGGGCGGAAAACGAAAAAATGGGTTGCAGGCGCAAGGTTCGTATCAAAAACTTTTTTTAAGGTTCTTTTCAGATTTTGAATGGTTAATACTCATAGAATAAATGATATTAAGGGATATCTCAGATAAATTGGTCTTTTAACAAACATTTTAGGAGTATTTTAAAGATTGGGCGGCAAACAAAAAAATGGGCGGAAGTCGCAAGGTTCCTAATAAGGGCTTCTTTTAAGGTTCTTTTCAGATTTTGAATGGTTAATACTCATAGAATAAAGGGTATTGAGGGATATCTCAGATAAATGGGTCTTTTCGCAAACATTTTAAGAGTATTTTAAAGATTGGGCGGCAAACGAAAAAATGGGCGGCAAGCGCAAGGTTTCTATCAAATACTTTTTTTAAGGTTCTTTTCAGATTTTGAATAATTAATACTCATAGAATAAAGGGTATTGAGGGATATCTCGGATAAATGGGTCTTTTCAAAAACATTTTAGGAGTATTTTAAAGATTGGGCGGCATACGAAAAAATGGGAGGCAGGCGCAAGGTTCCTAATAAGGGCTTCTTTTAAGGTTCTTTTCAGATTTTGAATGGTTAATACTCATAGAATAATGGGTATTGATGGATATCTCAGATAACCGGGTTTTTTCACAAACATTTTAAGAGTATTTTAAAGATTGGGCGGCATGCGAAAAAATGGGCGGAAGTCGCAAGGTTCCTAATAAGGGCTTCTTTTAAGGTTCTTTTCAGATTTTGATTGGTGAAAACTCATAGAATAAATGATATTGAGGGGTATCTCAGATAAGTGTGTCTTTTCGCAAACATTTTAGGAGTATTTTAAAGATTGGGCGGCATACGAAAAAATGGGCGAAAGGCGCAAGGTTCCTATCAAATAATTTTTTAAAGGTTCTTTTAAGATTTTGAAAGGTTAATACTCATAGAATAAAGGGTATTGAGGTATGTATTAGATAATGGGTCTTTTCGCAAACATTTTAGGAGTATTTTAAAGATTGGGCGGCATACAAAAAAATGGGTAAAAGGCGCAAGGTTCCTAATAAGGGCTTCTTTTAAGGTTCTTTTCAGATTTTGAATGGTTAATACTCATAGAATAAAGGGTATTGAGGGATATCTCAGATTAATGGGTCTTTTCAAAACATTTTAGGAGTATTTTAAAGATTGGGCCGCAAACGAAAAATTGGGCGGCAGGCGCAAGGTTCCTAATAAGGGTTTCTTTTAAGGTTCTTTTCATATTTTGAATGGTTAATACTCATAGAATAAAGGATATTGAGGGGTATCTCAGATAAGTGGGTCTTTTCACAAACATTTAAGGAGTATTTTAAAGATTGGGCGGCATACAAAAAAATGGGCGGCAGGCGCAAGGTTCCTAATAAGGGTTTCTTTTAAGGTTCTTTTCAGATTTTGAATGGTTAATACTCATAGAATAAAGGGTATTGAGGGATATCTCAGATAAATGGGTCTTTTCACAAACATTTAAGGAGTATTTTAAAGATTGGGCGGCTTACAAAAAAATGGGCGGCAGGCGCAAGGTTCCTAATAAGGGTTTCTTTTAAGGTTCTTTTCAGATTTTGAATGGTTGATACTCATAGAATAAAGGGTATTGAGGGATATCTCAAATAAATGGGTCTTTTCGCAAACATTTTAGGAGTATTTTAAAGATTGTTCGGCATACAAAAAAATGGGCGGAAGGCGCAAGGTTCCTAATAAGGGCTTCTTTTAAGGTTCTTTTCAGATTTTGAATGGTTAATACTCATAGAATAAAGGATATTGAGGGGTATCTCAGATAAGTGGGTCTTTTCACAAACATTTTAGGAGTATTTTAAAGATTGGGCGGAATACGAAAAAATGAGGGGCATGCGCAAGGTTCCTATCAGATACTTTTTTAAGGTTCTTTTAAGATTTTGAATGGTTAATACTCATAGAATAAAGGGTATTGAGGGGTATCTCAGATAAGTGGGTCTTTTCGCAAACATTTTAGGAGTATTTTAAAGATTGGGCGGCATACGAAAAAATGGGCGGCAGGCGCAAGGTTCCTAATAAGGGTTTCTTTTAAGGTTCTTTTCAGATTTTGAATGGTTGATACTCATAGAATAAAGGGTATTGAGGGGTATCTCAGATAAATGGGTCTTTTCGCAAACATTTTAGGAGTATTTTAAAGATTGGGCGGCATACAAAAAAATGGGCGGAAGGCGCAAGGTTCCTAATAAGGGCTTCTTTTAAGGTTCTTTTCAGATTTTGAATGGTTAATACTCATAGAATAAAGGATATTGAGGGGTATCTCAGATAAGTGGGTCTTTTCGCAAACATTTTAGGAGTACTTTAAAGATTGGGCGGCATACGAAAAAATAGGAAGAAGTCGTATGGTTCCTAATAAGGGTTTCTTTTAAGGTACTTTTCAGATT
The DNA here is from genome assembly GCA_921293015.1 of Phorcus lineatus. NCBI lineage: Eukaryota > Metazoa > Mollusca > Gastropoda > Trochida > Trochidae > Phorcus > Phorcus lineatus. The sequence continues at coordinate 136,078 of OV121095.1, forward strand.
TTGAATGGTTAATACTCATAGAATAAAGGGTATTGAGGGGTATCTCAGATAAGTGGGTCTTTTCGCAAACATTTTAGGAGTATTTTAAAGATTGTTTGGCATACAAAAAAATGGGCGGAAGTCGCAAGGTTCCTAATAAGGGTTTCTTTTAAGGTTCTTTTCAGATTTTGAATGGTTAATACTCATAGAATAAAGGATATTTAGGGGTATCTCAGATAAGTGGGTCTTTTCGCAAACATTTTAGGAGTATATTAAAGATTGGGCGGCATACGAAAAAATGGGCGAAAGGCGCAAGGTTCCTATCAAATACTTTTTTAAAGGTTCTTTTAAGATTTTGAATGGTTAATATTCATAGAATAAAGGGTATTGAGGGATGTATTAGATAATGGGTCTTTTCGCAAAAATTTTAGGAGTATTTTAAAGATTGGGCGGCATACGAAAAAATGAGCGGCAGGCGCAAGGTTCCTTATAAGGGTTTCTTTTAAGGTTCTTTTCAGATTTTGAATGGTTGATACTCATAGAATAAAGGGTATTGAGGGATATCTCAAATAAATGGGTCTTTTCGCAAACATTTTAGGAGTATTTTAAAGATTAGGCGGTATACAAAAAAATGGGCGGAAGGCGCAAGGTTCCTAATAAGGGCTTCTTTTAAGGTTCTTTTCAGATTTTAAATGGTTAATACTCATAGAATAAAGGGTATTGAGGGATATCTCAGATAAATGGGTCTTTTCAAAACATTTTAGGAGTATTTTAAAGATTGGGCCGCAAACGAAAAATTGGGCGGCAGGCGCAAGGTTCCTAATAAGGGTTTCTTTTAAGGTTCTTTTCAGATTTTGAATGATTAATACTCATAGAATAAAGGATATTGAGGGGTATCTCAGATAAGTGGGTCTTTTCGCAAACATTTTAGGAGTATTTTAAAGATTGGGCGGCATACGAAAAAATGGGAAGAAGTCGTATGGTTCCTAATAAGGGTTTCTTTTAAGGTTCTTTTCAGATTTTGAATGGTTAATACTCATAGAATAAAGGGTATTGAGGGATATCTCAGATAAATGAGTCTTTTCGCAAACATTTTAGGAGTATTTTAAAGATTGTTTGGCATACAAAAAATGGGCGGAAGTCGCAAGGTTCCTAATAAGGGTTTCTTTTAAGGTTCTTTTCAGATTTTGAATGGTTAATACTCATAGAATAAAGGATATTTAGGGGTATCTCAGATAAGTGGGTCTTTTCGCAAACATTTTAGGAGTATTTTAAAGATTGGGCGGCATACGAAAAAATGGGCGAAAGGCGCAAGGTTCCTATCAAATACTTTTTTAAAGGTTCTTTTAAGATTTTGAATGGTTAATACTCATAGAATAAAGGGTATTGAGGGATACCTCAGATAAATGGGTCTTTTCATAAACATTTTAGGAGTATTTGAAAGATTGGGCGGCATACGAAAAAATGGGAGGCAGGCGCAAGGTTCCTAATAAGGGCTTCTTTTAAGGTTCTTTTCAGATTTTGAATGGTTAAAACTCATAGAATAAATGATATTGAGGGGTATCTCAGATAAGTGGGTCTTTTCGCAAACATTTTAGGAGTATTTTAAAGATTGGGCGGCATACGAAAAAATGGGCAAAAGTCGCAAGGTTCCTATCAAATACTTTTTTAAAGGTTCTTTTAAGATTTTGAATGGTTAATATTCATAGAATAAAGGGTATTGAGGGATGTATTAGATAATGGGTCTTTTCGCAAAAATTTTAGGAGTATTTTAAAGATTGGGCGGCATACGAAAAAATGAGCGGCAGGCGCAAGGTTCCTTATAAGGGTTTCTTTTAAGGTTCTTTTCAGATTTTGAATGGTTGATACTCATAGAATAAAGGGTATTGAGGGATATCTCAAATAAATGGGTCTTTTCGCAAACATTTTAGGAGTATTTTAAAGATTAGGCGGTATACAAAAAAATGGGCGGAAGGCGCAAGGTTCCTAATAAGGGCTTCTTTTAAGGTTCTTTTCAGATTTTAAATGGTTAATACTCATAGAATAAAGGGTATTGAGGGATATCTCAGATAAATGGGTCTTTTCAAAACATTTTAGGAGTATTTTAAAGATTGGGCCGCAAACGAAAAATTGGGCGGCAGGCGCAAGGTTCCTAATAAGGGTTTCTTTTAAGGTTCTTTTCAGATTTTAAATGGTTAATACTCATAGAATAAAGGGTATTGAGGGATATCTCAGATAAATGGGTCTTTTCAAAACATTTTAGGAGTATTTTAAAGATTGGGCCGCAAACGAAAAATTGGGCGGCAGGCGCAAGGTTCCTAATAAGGGTTTCTTTTAAGGTTCTTTTCAGATTTTGAATGGTTAATACTCATAGAATAAAGGATATTGAGGGGTATCTCAGATAAGTGGGTCTTTTCGCAAACATTTTAGGAGTATTTTAAAGATTGGGCGGCATACGAAAAAATAGGAAGAAGTCGTATGGTTCCTAATAAGGGTTTCTTTTAAGGTACTTTTCAGATTTTGAATGGTTAATACTCATAGAATAAAGGGTATTGAGGGGTATCTCAGATAAGTGGGTCTTTTCGCAAACATTTTAGGAGTATTTTAAAGATTGTTTGGCATACAAAAAAATGGGCGGAAGTCGCAAGGTTCCTAATAAGGGTTTCTTTTAAGGTTCTTTTCAGATTTTGAATGGTTAATACTCATAGAATAAAGGATATTTAGGGGTATCTCAGATAAGTGGGTCTTTTCGCAAACATTTTAGGAGTATATTAAAGATTGGGCGGCATACGAAAAAATGGGCGAAAGGCGCAAGGTTCCTATCAAATACTTTTTTAAAGGTTCTTTTAAGATTTTGAATGGTTAATATTCATAGAATAAAGGGTATTGAGGGATGTATTAGATAATGGGTCTTTTCGCAAAAATTTTAGGAGTATTTTAAAGATTGGGCGGCATACGAAAAAATGAGCGGCAGGCGCAAGGTTCCTTATAAGGGTTTCTTTTAAGGTTCTTTTCAGATTTTGAATGGTTGATACTCATAGAATAAAGGGTATTGAGGGATATCTCAAATAAATGGGTCTTTTCGCAAACATTTTAGGAGTATTTTAAAGATTAGGCGGTATACAAAAAAATGGGCGGAAGGCGCAAGGTTCCTAATAAGGGCTTCTTTTAAGGTTCTTTTCAGATTTTAAATGGTTAATACTCATAGAATAAAGGGTATTGAGGGATATCTCAGATAAATGGGTCTTTTCAAAACATTTTAGGAGTATTTTAAAGATTGGGCCGCAAACGAAAAATTGGGCGGCAGGCGCAAGGTTCCTAATAAGGGTTTCTTTTAAGGTTCTTTTCAGATTTTGAATGGTTAATACTCATAGAATAAAGGATATTGAGGGGTATCTCAGATAAGTGGGTCTTTTCGCAAACATTTTAGGAGTATTTTAAAGATTGGGCGGCATACGAAAAAATGGGAAGAAGTCGTATGGTTCCTAATAAGGGTTTCTTTTAAGGTTCTTTTCAGATTTTGAATGGTTAATACTCATAGAATAAAGGGTATTGAGGGATATCTCAGATAAGTGGGTGTTTTCGCAAACATTTTAGGAGTATTTTAAAGATTGTTTGGCATACAAAAAATGGGCGGAAGTCGCAAGGTTCCTAATAAGGGTTTCTTTTAAGGTTCTTTTCAGATTTTGAATGGTTAATACTCATAGAATAAAGGATATTTAGGGGTATCTCAGATAAGTGGGTCTTTTCGCAAACATTTTAGGAGTATTTTAAAGATTGGGCGGCATACGAAAAAATGGGCGAAAGGCGCAAGGTTCCTATCAAATACTTTTTTAAAGGTTCTTTTAAGATTTTGAATGGTTAATACTCATAGAATAAAGGGTATTGAGGGATACCTCAGATAAATGGGTCTTTTCATAAACATTTTAGGAGTATTTTAAAGATTGGGCGGCATACGAAAAAATGGGAGGCAGGCGCAAGGTTCCTAATAAGGGCTTCTTTTAAGGTTCTTTTCAGATTTTGAATGGTTAAAACTCATAGAATAAATGATATTGAGGGGTATCTCAGATAAGTGGGTCTTTTCGCAAACATTTTAGGAGTATTTTAAAGATTGGGCGGCATACGAAAATATGGGCAAAAGTCGCAAGGTTCCTATCAAATACTTTTTTAAAGGTTCTTTTAAGATTTTGAATGGTTAATATTCATAGAATAAAGGGTATTGAGGGATGTATTAGATAATGGGTCTTTTCGCAAAAATTTTAGGAGTATTTTAAAGATTGGGCGGCATACGAAAAAATGAGCGGCAGGCGCAAGGTTCCTTATAAGGGTTTCTTTTAAGGTTCTTTTCAGATTTTGAATGGTTGATACTCATAGAATAAAGGGTATTGAGGGATATCTCAAATAAATGGGTCTTTTCGCAAACATTTTAGGAGTATTTTAAAGATTAGGCGGTATACAAAAAAATGGGCGGAAGGCGCAAGGTTCCTAATAAGGGCTTCTTTTAAGGTTCTTTTCAGATTTTAAATGGTTAATACTCATAGAATAAAGGGTATTGAGGGATATCTCAGATAAATGGGTCTTTTCAAAACATTTTAGGAGTATTTTAAAGATTGGGCCGCAAACGAAAAATTGGGCGGCAGGCGCAAGGTTCCTAATAAGGGTTTCTTTTAAGGTTCTTTTCAGATTTTGAATGGTTAATACTCATAGAATAAAGGATATTGAGGGGTATCTCAGATAAGTGGGTCTTTTCGCAAACATTTTAGGAGTATTTTAAAGATTGGGCGGCATACGAAAAAATGGGAGAAAGTCGTATGGTTCCTAATAAGGGTTTTTTTTAAGGTTCTTTTCAGATTTTGAATGGTTAATACTCATAGAATAAAGGGTATTGAGGGATATCTCAGATAAGTGGGTGTTTTCGCAAACATTTTAGGAGTATTTTAAAGATTGTTTGGCATACAAAAAATGGGCGGAAGTCGCAAGGTTCCTAATAAGGGTTTCTTTTAAGGTTCTTTTCAGATTTTGAATGGTTAATACTCATAGAATAAAGGATATTTAGGGGTATCTCAGATAAGTGGGTCTTTTCGCAAACATTTTAGGAGTATTTTAAAGATTGGGCGGCATACGAAAAAATGGGCGAAAGGCGCAAGGTTCCTATCAAATACTTTTTTAAAGGTTCTTTTAAGATTTTGAATGGTTAATACTCATAGAATAAAGGGTATTGAGGGATACCTCAGATAAATGGGTCTTTTCATAAACATTTTAGGAGTATTTTAAAGATTGGGCGGCATACGAAAAAATGGGAGGCAGGCGCAAGGTTCCTAATAAGGGCTTCTTTTAAGGTTCTTTTCAGATTTTGAATGGTTAAAACTCATAGAATAAATGATATTGAGGGGTATCTCAGATAAGTGGGTCTTTTCGCAAACATTTTAGGAGTATTTTAAAGATTGGGCGGCATACGAAAAAATGGGCAAAAGGCGCAAGGTTCCTATCAAATACTTTTTTAAAGGTTCTTTTAAGATTTTGAAAGGTTAATACTCATAGAATAAAGGGTATTGAGGTATGTATTAGATAATGGGTCTTTTCGCAAACATTTTAGGAGTATTTTAAAGATTGGGCGGCATACAAAAAAATGGGTAAAAGGCGCAAGGTTCCTAATAAGGGCTTCTTTTAAGGTTCTTTTCAGATTTTGAATGGTTAATACTCATAGAATAAATGGTATTGAGGGGTATCTCAGATAAGTGGGTCTTTTCGCAAACATTTTAGGAGTATTTTAAAGATTGGGCGGCAAACGAAAAAATGGGCGGAAGTCGCAAGGTTCCTAATAAGGGTTTCTTTTAAGGTTCTTTTCAGATTTTGAATGGTTAATACTCATAGAATAAAGGATATTGAGGGGTATCTCAGATAAGTGGGTCTTTTCACAAACATTTTAGGAGTATTTTAAAGATTGGGCGGAATACGAAAAAATGAGGGGCATGCGCAAGGTTCCTATCAGATACTTTTTTAAGGTTCTTTTAAGATTTTGAATGGTTAATACTCATAGAATAAAGGGTATTGAGGGATGTATTAGATAATGGGTCTTTTCGCAAAAATTTTAGGAGTATTTTAAAGATTGGGCGGCATACAAAAAAATGGGCGGCAGGCGCAAGGTTCCTAATAAGGGTTTCTTTTAAGGTTCTTTTCAGATTTTGAATGGTTGATACTCATAGAATAAAGGGTATTGAGGGATATCTCAGATAAATGGGTCTTTTCGCAAACATTTTAGGAGTATTTTAAAGATTGGGCGGCATACAAAAAAATGGGTAAAAGGCGCAAGGTTCCTAATAAGGGTTTCTTTTAAGGTTCTTTTCAGATTTTGAATGGTTAATACTCATAGAATAAAGGGTATTGAGGGATATCTCAGATTAATGGGTCTTTTCAAAACATTTTAGGAGTATTTTAAAGATTGGGCCGCAAACGAAAAATTAAGCGGCAGGCGCAAGGTTCCTAATAAGGGTTTCTTTTTATTTTCTTTTCAGATTTTGAATGGTTAATACTCATAGAATAAAGGATATTGAGGGGTATCTCAGATAAGTGGGTCTTTTCGCAAACATTTTAGGAGTATTTTAAAGATTGGGCGGCCTACGAAAAAATGGGCGAAAGGCGCAAGGTTCCTATCAAATACTTTTTTAAAGGTTCTTTTAAGATTTTGAAAGGTTAATACTCATAGAATAAAGGGTATTGAGGGATGTATTAGATAATGGGTCTTTTCGCAAAAAATTTAGGAGTATTTTAAAGATTGGGCGGCATACGAAAAAATGGGTGGCAGGCGCAAGGTTCCTAATAAGGGTTTCTTTTAAGGTTCTTTTCAGATTTTGAATGGTTGATACTCATAGAATAAGGGATATTGAGGGATATCTCAGATAAATGGGTCTTTTCGCAAACATTTTAGGAGTATTTTAAAGATTGGGCGGCATACAAAAAAATGGGTAAAAGGCGCAAGGTTCCTAATAAGGGCTTCTTTTAAGGTTCTTTTCAGATTTTGAATGGTTAATACTCATAGAATAAAGGGTATTGAGGGATATCTCAGATTAATGGGTCTTTTCAAAACATTTTAGGAGTATTTTAAAGATTGGGCCGCAAACGAAAAATTGGGCGGCAGGCGCAAGGTTCCTAATAAGGGTTTCTTTTAAGGTTCTTTTCAGATTTTGAATGGTTAATACTCATAGAAAAAAGGATATTGAGGGGTATCTCAGATAAGTGGGTCTTTTCGCAAACATTTTAGGAGTATTTTAAAGATTGGGCGGCATACGAAAAAATGGGCGGCAGGCGCAAGGTTCCTAATAAGGGTTTCTTTTAAGGTTCTTTTCAGATTTTGAATGGTTAATACTCATAGAATAAAGGGTATTGAGGGGTATCTCAGATAAGTGGGTCTTTTCGCAAACATTTTAGGAGTATTTTAAAGATTGGGCGGCATACGAAAAAATGGGCGAAAGGCGCAAGGTTCCTATCAAATACTTTTTTAAAGGTCTTTTTAAGATTTTGAAAGGTTAATACTCATAGAATAAAGGGTATTGAGGGATGTATTAGATAATGGGTCTTTTCGCAAAAATTTTAGGAGTATTTTAAAGATTGGGCAGCATACAAAAAAATGGGCGGCAGGCGCAAGGTTCCTAATAAGGGTCTCTTTTAAGGTTCTTTTCAGATTTTGAATGGTTGATACTCATAGAATAAAGGGTATTGAGGGATATCTCAGATAAATGGGTCTTTTCGCAAACATTTTAGGAGTATTTTAAAGATTGGGCGGCATACAATAAAATGGGTAAAAGGCGCAAGGTTCCTAATAAGGGCTTCTTTTAAGGTTCTTTTCAGATTTTGAATGGTTAATACTCATAGAATAAAGGATATTGAGGGATATCTCAGATAAATGGGTCTTTTCGCAAACATTTTAGGAGTATTTTAAAGATTGGGCGCCATACAAAAAAATGGGTAAAAGGCGCAAGGTTCCTAATAAGGGCTTCTTTTAAGGTTCTTTTCAGATTTTGAATGGTTAAAACTCATAGAATAAAGGATATTGAGGGGTATCTCAGATAAGTGGGTCTTTTCGCAAACATTTTAAGAGTATTTTAAAGATTTGGCGGCATACGAAAAAATGGGCGGCAGGCGCAAGGTTCCTATCAGATACTTTTTTTAAGGTTCTTTTAAGATTTTGAATGGTTAATACTCATAGAATAAAGGGTATTGAGGGATACCTCAGATAAATGGGTCTTTTCATAAACATTTTAGGAGTATTTTAAAGATTGGGCGGCATACGAAAAAATGGGAGGCAGGCGCAAGGTTCCTAATAAGGGTTTCTTTTAAGGTTCTTTTCAGATTTTGAATGGTTAAAACTCATAGAATAAATGATATTGAGGGGTATCTCAGATAAATGGGTCTTTTCGCAAACATTTTAGGAGTATTTTAAAGATTGGGCGGCATACGAAAAAATGGGCGAAAGGCGCAAGGTTCCTATCAAATACTTTTTTAAAGGTTCTTTTAAGATTTTGAAAGGTTAATACTTATAGAATAAAGGGTATTGATGAATGTATTAGATAATGGGTCTTTTCGCAAACATTTTAGGAGTATTTTAAAGATTGGGCGGCATACAAAAAAATAGGTAAAAGGCGCAAGGTTCCTAATAAGGGCTTCTTTTAAGGTTCTTTTCAGATTTTGAATGGTTAATACTCATAGAATAAAGGGTATTGAGGGATATCTCAGATAAATGGGTCTTTTCAAAACATTTTAGGAGTATTTTAAAGATTGGGCCGCAAACGAAAAATTGGGCGGCAGGCGCAAGGTTCCTAATAAGGGTTTCTTTTAAGGTTCTTTTCAGATTTTGAATGGTTAATACTCATAGAATAAAGGGTATTGAGGGGTATCTCAGATAAGTGGGTCTTTTCGCAAACATTTTAGGAGTATTTTAAAGATTGGGCGGCAAACAAAAAAATGGGAGGAAGTCGCAAGGTTCCTAATAAGGGTTTCTTTTAAGGTTCTTTTCAGATTTTGAATGGTTAATACTCATAGAATAAAGGATATTGAGGGGTATCTCAGATAAGTGGGTCTTTTCGCAAACATTTTAGGAGTATTTTAAAGATTGGGCGGCATACGAAAAAATGGGCGTAAGGCGCAAGGTTCCTATCAAATACTTTTTTAAAGGTTTTTTTAAGATTTTGAAAGGTTAATACTCATAGAATAAAGGGTATTGAGGGATGTATTAGATAATGGGTCTTTTCGCAAACATTTTAGGAGTATTTTAAAGATTGGGCGGCATACAAAAAAATGGGTAAAAGGCGCAAGGTTCCTAATAAGGGCTTCTTTTAAGGTTCTTTTCAGATTTTGAATGGTTAATACTCATAGAATAAAGGGTATTGAGGGATATCTCAGATTAATGGGTCTTTTCAAAACATTTTAGGAGTATTTTAAAGATTGGGCCGCAAACGAAAAATTGGGCGGCAGGCGCAAGGTTCCTAATAAGGGTTTCTTTTAAGGTTCTTTTCATATTTTGAATGGTTAATACTCATAGAAAAAAGGATATTGAAGGGTATCTCAGATAAGTGGGTTTTTTCGCAAACATTTTAGGAGTATTTTAAAGATTGGGCGGCATACGAAAAAATGGGCGGCAGGCGCAAGGTTCCTAATAAGGGTTTCTTTTAAGGTTCTTTTCAGATTTTGTATGGTTAATACTCATAGAATAAAGGGTATTGAGGGGTATCTCAGATAAGTGGATCTTTTCGCAAACATTTTAGGAGTATTTTAAAGATTGGGCGGCAAACGAAAAAATGGGAGGAAGTCGCAAGGTTCCTAATAAGGGTTTCTTTTAAGGTTCTTTTCAGATTTTGAATGGTTAATACTCATAGAAGAAAAGGTATTGAGGGGTATCTCAGATAAGTGGGTCTTTTCGCAAACATTTTAGGAGTATTTTAAAGATTGGGCGGCATACGAAAAAATGGGCGAAAGGCGCAAGGTTCCTATCAAATACTTTTTTAAAGGTTTTTTTAAGATTTTGAAAGGTTAATACTCATAGAATAAAGGGTATTGAGGGATGTATTAGATAATGGGTCTTTTCGCAAAAATTTTAGGAGTATTTTAAAGATTGGGCGGCATACGAAAAAATGGGCGGCAGTCGCAAGGTTCCTAATAAGGGTTTCTTTTAAGACTCTTTTCAGATTTTGAATGGTTGATACTCATAGAATGAAGGGTATTGAGGGATATCTCAGATAAATGGGTCTTTTCGGAAACATTTTAGGAGTATTTTAAAGATTGGGCGGCATACAAAAAAATGGGTAAAAGGCGCAAGGTTCCTAATAAGGGCTTCTTTTAAGGTTCTTTTCAGATTTTGAATGGTTAATACTCATAGAATAAAGGATATTGAGGGATATCTCAGATAAATGGGTCTTTTCGCAAACATTTTAGGAGTATTTTAAAGATTGGGAGCCATACAAAAAAATAAGTAAAAGGCGCAAGGTTCCTAATAAGGGCTTCTTTTAAGGTTCTTTTCAGATTTTGAATGGTTAATACTCATAGAATAAAGGATATTGAGGGGTATCTCAGATAAGTGGGTCTTTTCGCAAACATTTTAGGAGTATTTTAAAGATTGGGCGGCATACGAAAAAATGAGCGGCAGGCGCAAGGTTCCTATCAGATATTTTTTTTAAGGTTTTTTTAAGATTTTGAATGGTTAATACTCATAGAATAAAGGGTATTGAGAGATACCTCAGATAAATGGGTCTTTTCATAAACATTTTAGGAGTATTTTAAAGATTGGGCGGCATACGAAAAAATGGGAGGCAGGCGCAAGGTTCCTAATAAAGGCTTCTTTTAAGGTTCTTTTCAGATTTTTAATGGTTAATACTCATAGAATAAAGGATATTGAGGGGTATTTTAGATAAGTGGGTCTTTTCGCAAACATTTTAGGAGTATTTTAAAGATTGGGCGGCATACGAAAAAATGGGCGAAAGGCGCAAGGTTCCTATCAAATACTTTTTAAAAGGTTCTTTTAAGATTTTGAAAGGTTAATACTCATAGAATAAAGGGTATTGAGGGATGTATTAGATAATGGGTCTTTTCGCAAACATTTTAGGAGTATTTTAAAGATTGGACGGCATACAAAAAAATGGGTAAAAGGCGCAAGGTTCCTAATAAGGGCTTCTTTTAAGGTTCTTTTCAGATTTTGAATGGTTAATACTCATAGAATAAAGGGTATTGAGGGATATCTCAGATAAATGGGTCTTTTCAAAACATTTTAGGAGTATTTTAAAGATTGGGCCGCAAACGAAAAATTGGGCGGCAGGCGCAAGGTTCCTAATAAGGGTTTCTTTTAAGGTTCTTTTCAGATTTTGAATGGTTAATACTCATAGAATAAAGGGTATTGAGGGGTATCTCAGATAAGTGGGTCTTTTCGCAAACATTTTAGGAGTATTTTAAAGATTGGGCGGCAAACAAAAAAATGGGAGGAAGTCGCAAGGTTCCTAATAAGGGTTTCTTTTAAGGTTCTTTTCAGATTTTGAATGGTTAATACTCATAGAATAAAGGATATTGAGGGGTATCTCAGATAAGTGGGTCTTTTCGCAAACATTTTAGGAGTATTTTAAAGATTGGGCGGCATACGAAAAAATGGGCGTAAGGCGCAAGGTTCCTATCAAATACTTTTTTAAAGGTTTTTTTAAGATTTTGAAAGGTTAATACTCATAGAATAAAGGGTATTGAGGGATGTATTAGATAATGGGTCTTTTCGCAAACATTTTAGGAGTATTTTAAAGATTGGGCGGCATACAAAAAAATGGGTAAAAGGCGCAAGGTTCCTAATAAGGGCTTCTTTTAAGGTTCTTTTCAGATTTTGAATGGTTAATACTCATAGAATAAAGGGTATTGAGGGATATCTCAGATTAATGGGTCTTTTCAAAACATTTTAGGAGTATTTTAAAGATTGGGCCGCAAACGAAAAATTGGGCGGCAGGCGCAAGGTTCCTAATAAGGGTTTCTTTTAAGGTTCTTTTCATATTTTGAATGGTTAATACTCATAGAAAAAAGGATATTGAAGGGTATCTCAGATAAGTGGGTTTTTTCGCAAACATTTTAGGAGTATTTTAAAGATTGGGCGGCATACGAAAAAAATGGGCGGCAGGCGCAAGGTTCCTAATAAGGGTTTCTTTTAAGGTTCTTTTCAGATTTTGTATGGTTAATACTCATAGAATAAAGGGTATTGAGGGGTATCTCAGATAAGTGGGTCTTTTCGCAAACATTTTAGGAGTATTTTAAAGATTGGGCGGCAAACGAAAAAATGGGAGGAAGTCGCAAGGTTCCTAATAAGGGTTTCTTTTAAGGTTCTTTTCAGATTTTGAATGGTTAATACTCATAGAAGAAAAGGTATTGAGGGGTATCTCAGATAAGTGGGTCTTTTCGCAAACATTTTAGGAGTATTTTAAAGATTGGGCGGCATACGAAAAAATGGGCGAAAGGCGCAAGGTTCCTATCAAATACTTTTTTAAAGGTTTTTTTAAGATTTTGAAAGGTTAATACTCATAGAATAAAGGGTATTGAGGGATGTATTAGATAATGGGTCTTTTCGCAAAAATTTTAGGAGTATTTTAAAGATTGGGCGGCATACGAAAAAATGGGCGGCAGTCGCAAGGTTCCTAATAAGGGTTTCTTTTAAGACTCTTTTCAGATTTTGAATGGTTGATACTCATAGAATGAAGGGTATTGAGGGATATCTCAGATAAATGGGTCTTTTCGGAAACATTTTAGGAGTATTTTAAAGATTGGGCGGCATACAAAAAAATGGGTAAAAGGCGCAAGGTTCCTAATAAGGGCTTCTTTTAAGGTTCTTTTCAGATTTTGAATGGTTAATACTCATAGAATAAAGGATATTGAGGGATATCTCAGATAAATGGGTCTTTTCGCAAACATTTTAGGAGTATTTTAAAGATTGGGAGCCATACAAAAAAATAAGTAAAAGGCGCAAGGTTCCTAATAAGGGCTTCTTTTAAGGTTCTTTTCAGATTTTGAATGGTTAATACTCATAGAATAAAGGATATTGAGGGGTATCTCAGATAAGTGGGTCTTTTCGCAAACATTTTAGGAGTATTTTAAAGATTGGGCGGCATACGAAAAAATGAGCGGCAGGCGCAAGGTTCCTATCAGATATTTTTTTTAAGGTTTTTTTAAGATTTTGAATGGTTAATACTCATAGAATAAAGGGTATTGAGAGATACCTCAGATAAATGGGTCTTTTCATAAACATTTTAGGAGTATTTTAAAGATTGGGCGGCATACGAAAAAATGGGAGGCAGGCGCAAGGTTCCTAATAAAGGCTTCTTTTAAGGTTCTTTTCAGATTTTTAATGGTTAATACTCATAGAATAAAGGATATTGAGGGGTATTTTAGATAAGTGGGTCTTTTCGCAAACATTTTAGGAGTATTTTAAAGATTGGGCGGCATACGAAAAAATGGGCGAAAGGCGCAAGGTTCCTATCAAATACTTTTTAAAAGGTTCTTTTAAGATTTTGAAAGGTTAATACTCATAGAATAAAGGGTATTGAGGGATGTATTAGATAATGGGTCTTTTCGCAAACATTTTAGGAGTATTTTAAAGATTGGACGGCATACAAAAAAATGGGTAAAAGGCGCAAGGTTCCTAATAAGGGTTTCTTTTAAGGTTCTTTTCAGATTTTGAATGGTTAATACTCTTAGAATAAAGGGTATTGAGGGATATCTCAGATTAATGGGTCTTTTCAAAACATTTTAGGAGTATTTTAAAGATTGGCCCGCAAACGAAAAATTGGGCGGCAGGCGCAAGGTTCCTAATAAGGGTTTCTTTTAAGGTTCTTTTCATATTTTGAATGGTTAATACTCATAGAATAAAGGGTATTGAGGGGTATCTCAAATAAATGGGTCTTTTCGCAAACATTTTAGGAGTATTTTAAAGATTGGGCCGCAAACGACAAATTGGGCGGCAGGCGCAAGGTTCCTAATAAGGGTTTCTTTTAAGGTTCTTTTCAGATTTTGAATGGTTAATACTCATAGAATAAAGGATATTGAGGGGTATCTCAGATAAGTGGGTCTTTTCGCAAACATTTTAGGAGTATTTTAAAGATTGGGCGGCATACGAAAAAATGGGCGGCAGGCGCAAGGTTCCTAATAAGGGTTTCTTTTAAGGTTCTTTTCAGATTTTGAATGGTTAATACTCATAGAATAAAGGGTATTGAGGGGTATCTCAGATAAGTGGGTCTTTTCGCAAACATTTTAGGACTATTTTAAAGATTGGGCGGCAAACGAAAAAATGGGAGGAAGTCGCAAGGTTCCTAATAAGGGTTTCTTTTAAGGTTCTTTTCAGATTTTGAATGGTTAATACTCATAGAATAAAGGGTATTGAGGGGTATCTCAGATAAATGGGTCTTTTCACAAACATTTTAGGAGTATTTTAAAGATTGGGCGGCATACGAAAAAATGGGCGAAAGGCGCAAGGTTCCTATCAAATACTTTTTTAAAGGTTCTTTTAAGATTTTGAAAGGTTAATACTCATAGAATAAAGGGTATTGAGGGATGTATTAGATAATGTGTCTTTTCGCAAACATTTTAGGAGTATTTTAAAGATTGGGCGGCATACAAAAAAATGGGTAAAAGGCGCAAGGTTCCTATAAGATACTTTTTTTAAGGTTCTTTTCAGATTTTGAATGGTTAATACTCATAGAATAAATGGTATTGAGGGATATCTCAGATAAATGGGTCTTTTCACAAACATTTTAGGAGTATTTTAAAGATTGGGCGGCATACAAAAAAATGGGCGGCAGGCGCAAGGTTCCTAAGAAGGGTTTCTTTTAAGGTTCTTTTCAGATTTTGAATGGTTAATACTCATAGAATAAAGGGTATTGAGGGATATCTCAGATAAATGGGTCTTTTCGCAAACATTTTAGGAGTATTTTAAAGATTGGGCCGCAAACGAAAAATTGGGCGGCAGGCGCAAGGTTCCTAATAAGGGTTTCTTTTAAGGTTCTTTTCAGATTTTGAATGGTTAATACTCATAGAATAAAGGATATTGAGGGTATCTCAGATAAGTGGTTCTTTTCGCAAAAATTTTAGGAGTATTTTAAAGATTGGGCTGCATACGAAAAAATGGGCGGCAGGCGCAAGGTTCCTAATAAGGGTTTCTTTTAAGGTTCTTTTCAGATTTTGAATGGTTAATACTCATAGAATAAAGGATATTGAGGGATATCTCAGATAAGTGGGTCTTTTCGCAAACATTTTAGGAGTATTTTAAAGATTGGGCGGCATACGAAAAAATGGGCGAAAGGCGCAAGGTTCCTATCAAATACTTTTTTAAAGGTTGTTTTAAGATTTTGAAAGGTTAATACTCATAGAATAAAGGGTATTGAGGGATGTATTAGATAATGGGTCTTTTCGCAAAAATTTTAGGAGTATTTTTAAGATTGGGCGGCATACGAAAAAATGGGCGGCAGGCGCAAGGTTCCTAATAAGGGTTTCTTTTAAGGTTCTTTTCAGATTTTGAATGGTTGATACTCATAGAATAAAGGGTATTGAGGGATATCTCAGATAATTGGGTCTTTTCGCAAACATTTTAGGAGTATTTTAAAGATTAGGCGGCATACAAAAAAATGGGTAAAAGGCGCAAGGTTCCTAATAAGGGCTTCTTTTAAGGTTCTTTTCAGATTTTGAATGGTTAATACTCATAGAATAAAGGGTATTGAGGGGTATCTCAGATAAGTGGGTCTTTTCGCAAACATTTTAGGAGTATTTTAAAGATTGGGCGGCATACGAAAAAATGGGCGGCAGGCGCAAGGTTCCTATCAGATACTTTTTTTAAGGTTCTTTTAAGATTTTGAATGGTTAATACTCATAGAATAAAGGGTATTGAGGGATATCTCAGATAAATGGGTCTTTTTGCAAACATTTTAGGAGTATTTTAAAGATTGGGCGGCATACGAAAAAATGGGCGAAAGGCGCAAGGTTCCTATCAAATACTTTTTTAAAGGTTCTTTTAAGATTTTGAAAGGTTAATACTCATAGAATAAAGGGTATTGAGGGATATCTCAGATAAATGGGTCTTTTTTTTACAAACATTTTAAGAGTATTTTAAAGATTGGGCGGCATACAAAAAAATGGGTAAAAGGCGCAAGGTTCCTAATAAGGGCTTCTTTTAAGGTTCTTTTCAGATTTTGAATAGTTAATACTCATAGAATAAAGGATATTGAGGGGTATCTCAGATAAGTGGGTCTTTTCGCAAACATTTTAGGAGTATTTTAAAGATTGGGCGGCATACGAAAAAATGAGCGGCAGGCGCAAGGTTCCTATCAGATATTTTTTTTAAGGTTTTTTTAAGATTTTGAATGGTTAATACTCATAGAATAAAGGGTATTGAGAGATACCTCAGATAAATGGGTCTTTTCATAAACATTTTAGGAGTATTTTAAAGATTGGGCGGCATACGAAAAAATGGGAGGCAGGCGCAAGGTTCCTAATAAAGGCTTCTTTTAAGGTTCTTTTCAGATTTTTAATGGTTAATACTCATAGAATAAAGGATATTGAGGGGTACTTTAGATAAGTGGGTCTTTTCGCAAACATTTTAGGAGTATTTTAAAGATTGGGCGGCATACGAAAAAATGGGCGAAAGGCGCAAGGTTCCTATCAAATACTTTTTAAAAGGTTCTTTTAAGATTTTGAAAGGTTAATACTCATAGAATAAAGGGTATTGAGGGATGTATTAGATAATGGGTCTTTTCGCAAACATTTTAGGAGTATTTTAAAGATTGGGCGGCATACAAAAAAATGGGTAAAAGGAGCAAGGTTCCTAATATGGGTTTCTTTTAAGGTTCTTTTCAGATTTTGAATGGTTAATACTCTTAGAATAAAGGGTATTGAGGGATATCTCAGATTAATGGGTCTTTTCAAAACATTTTAGGAGTATTTTAAAGATTGGCCCGCATACGAAAAAATGGGCGGCAGGCGCAAGGTTCCTAATAAGGGTTTCTTTTAAGGTTCTTTTCAGATTTTGAATGGTTGATACTCATAGAATAAAGGGTATTGAGGGATATCTCAGATAAATGGGTCTTTTCGCAAACATTTTAGGAGTATTTTAAAGATTAGGCGGCATACAAAAAAATGGGTAAAAGGCGCAAGGTTCCTAATAAGGGCTTCTTTTAAGGTTCTTTTCAGATTTTGAATGGTTAATACTCATAGAATAAAGGGTATTGAGGGGTATCTCAGATAAGTGGGTCTTTTCGCAAACATTTTAGGAGTATTTTAAAGATTGGGCGGCATACGAAAAAATGGGCGGCAGGCGCAAGGTTCCTATCAGATACTTTTTTTAAGGTTCTTTTAAGATTTTGAATGGTTAATACTCATAGAATAAAGGGTATTGAGGGATATCTCAGATAAATGGGTCTTTTTGCAAACATTTTAGGAGTATTTTAAAGATTGGGCGGCATACGAAAAAATGGGCGAAAGGCGCAAGGTTCCTATCAAATACTTTTTTAAAGGTTCTTTTAAGATTTTGAAAGGTTAATACTCATAGAATAAAGGGTATTGAGGGATATCTCAGATAAATGGGTCTTTTTTTTACAAACATTTTAGGAGTATTTTAAAGATTGGGCGGCATACAAAAAAATGGGTAAAAGGCGCAAGGTTCCTAATAAGGGCTTCTTTTAAGGTTCTTTTCAGATTTTGAATGGTTAATACTCATAGAATAAAGGATATTGAGGGGTATCTCAGATAAGTGGGTCTTTTCGCAAACATTTTAGGAGTATTTTAAAGATTGGGCGGCATACGAAAAAATGAGCGGCAGGCGCAAGGTTCCTATCAGATATTTTTTTTAAGGTTTTTTTAAGATTTTGAATGGTTAATACTCATAGAATAAAGGGTATTGAGAGATACCTCAGATAAATGGGTCTTTTCATAAACATTTTAGGAGTATTTTAAAGATTAGGCGGCATACGAAAAAATGGGAGGCAGGCGCAAGGTTCCTAATAAAGGCTTCTTTTAAGGTTCTTTTCAGATTTTTAATGGTTAATACTCATAGAATAAAGGATATTGAGGGGTACTTTAGATAAGTGGGTCTTTTCGCAAACATTTTAGGAGTATTTTAAAGATTGGGCGGCATACGAAAAAATGGGCGAAAGGCGCAAGGTTCCTATCAAATACTTTTTAAAAGGTTCTTTTAAGATTTTGAAAGGTTAATACTCATAGAATAAAGGGTATTGAGGGATGTATTAGATAATGGGTCTTTTCGCAAACATTTTAGGAGTATTTTAAAGATTGGGCGGCATACAAAAAAATGGGTAAAAGGAGCAAGGTTCCTAATATGGGTTTCTTTTAAGGTTCTTTTCAGATTTTGAATGGTTAATACTCTTAGAATAAAGGGTATTGAGGGATATCTCAGATTAATGGGTCTTTTCAAAACATTTTAGGAGTATTTTAAAGATTGGCCCGCAAACGAAAAATTGGGCGGCAGGCGCAAGGTTCCTAATAAGGGTTTCTTTTAAGGTTCTTTTCATATTTTGAATGGTTAATACTCATAGAATAAAGGATATTGAGGGGTATCTCAAATAAATGGGTCTTTTCGCAAACATTTTAGGAGTATTTTAAAGATTGGGCCGCAAACGACAAATTGGGCGGCAGGCGCAAGGTTCCTAATAAGGGTTTCTTTTAAGGTTCTTTTCAGATTTTGAATGGTTAATACTCATAGAATAAAGGATATTGAGGGGTATCTCAGATAAGTGGGTCTTTTCGCAAACATTTTAAGAGTATTTTAAAGATTGGGCGGCATACGAAAAAATGGGCGGCAGGCGCAAGGTTCCTAATAAGGGTTTCTTTTAAGGTTCTTTTCAGATTTTGAATGGTTAATACTCATAGAATAAAGGGTATTGAGGGGTATCTCAGATAAGTGGGTCTTTTCGCAAACATTTTAGGACTATTTTAAAGATTGGGCGGCAAACGAAAAAATGGGAGGAAGTCGCAAGGTTCCTAATAAGGGTTTCTTTTAAGGTTCTTTTCAGATTTTGAATGGTTAATACTCATAGAATAAAGGGTATTGAGGGGTATCTCAGATAAATGGGTCTTTTCACAAACATTTTAGGAGTATTTTAAAGATTGGGCGGCATACGAAAAAATGGGCGAAAGGCGCAAGGTTCCTATCAAATACTTTTTTAAAGGTTCTTTTAAGATTTTGAAAGGTTAATACTCATAGAATAAAGGGTATTGAGGGATGTATTAGATAATGTGTCTTTTCGCAAACATTTTAGGAGTATTTTAAAGATTGGGCGGCATACAAAAAAATGGGTAAAAGGCGCAAGGTTCCTATCAGATACTTTTTTTAAGGTTCTTTTCAGATTTTGAATGGTTAATACTCATAGAATAAATGGTATTGAGGGATATCTCAGATAAATGGGTCTTTTCACAAACATTTTAGGAGTATTTTAAAGATTGGGCGGCATACAAAAAAATGGGCGGCAGGCGCAAGGTTCCTAAGAAGGGTTTCTTTTAAGGTTCTTTTCAGATTTTGAATGGTTAATACTCATAGAATAAAGGGTATTGAGGGATATCTCAGATAAATGGGTCTTTTCGCAAACATTTTAGGAGTATTTTAAAGATTGGGCCGCAAACGAAAAATTGTTCGGCAGGCGCAAGGTTCCTAATAAGGGTTTCTTTTAAGGTTCTTTTCAGATTTTGAATGGTTAATACTCATAGAATAAAGGATATTGAGGGTATCTCAGATAAGTGGGTCTTTTCGCAAAAATTTTAGGAGTATTTTAAAGATTGGGCGGCATACGAAAAAATGGGCGGCAGGCGCAAGGTTCCTAATAAGGGTTTCTTTTAAGGTTCTTTTCAGATTTTGAATGGTTGATACTCATAGAATAAAGGGTATTGAGGGATATCTCAGATAAATGGGTCTTTTCGCAAACATTTTAGGAGTATTTTAAAGATTAGGCGGCATACAAAAAAATGGGTAAAAGGCGCAAGGTTCCTAATAAGGGCTTCTTTTAAGGTTCTTTTCAGATTTTGAATGGTTAATACTCATAGAATAAAGGGTATTGAGGGGTATCTCAGATAAGTGGGTCTTTTCGCAAACATTTTAGGAGTATTTTAAAGATTGGGCGGCATACGAAAAAATGGGCGGCAGGCGCAAGGTTCCTATCAGATACTTTTTTTAAGGTTCTTTTAAGATTTTGAATGGTTAATACTCATAGAATAAAGGATATTGAGGGGTATCTCAGATAAGTGGGTCTTTTCGCAAACATTTTAGGAGTATTTTAAAGATTAGGCGGCATACAAAAAAATGGGTAAAAGGCGCAAGGTTCCTAATAAGGGCTTCTTTTAAGGTTCTTTTCAGATTTTGAATGGTTAATACTCATAGAATAAAGGGTATTGAGGGGTATCTCAGATAAGTGGGTCTTTTCGCAAACATTTTAGGAGTATTTTAAAGATTGGGCGGCAAACGAAAAAATGGGAGGAAGTCGCAAGGTTCCTAATAAGGGTTTCTTTTAAGGTTCTTTTCAGATTTTGAATGGTTAATACTCATAGAATAAAGGATATTGAGGGGTATCTCAGATAAGTGGGTCTTTTCGCAAACATTTTAGGAGTATTTTAAAGATTGGGCGGATTACGAAAAAATGGGCGAAGGGAGCAAGGTTCCTATCAAATACTTTTTTAAAGGTTCTTTTAAAATTTTGAAAGGTTAATACTCATAGAATAAAGGGTATTGAGGGATGTATTAGATAATGGGTCTTTTCGCAAAAATTTTAGGAGTATTTTAAAGATTGGGCGGCATACGAAAAAATGGGCGGCAGGCGCAAGGTTCCTAATAAGGGTTTCTTTTAAGGTTCTTTTCAGATTTTGAATGGTTGATACTCATAGAATAAAGGGTATTGAGGGATATCTCAGATAAATGGGTCTTTTCGCAAACATTTTAGGAGTATTTTAAAGATTAGGCGGCATACAAAAAAATGGGTAAAAGGCGCAAGGTTCCTAATAAGGGCTTCTTTTAAGGTTCTTTTCAGATTTTGAATGGTTAATACTCATAGAATAAAGGGTATTGAGGGGTATCTCAGATAAGTGGGTCTTTTCGCAAACATTTTAGGAGTATTTTAAAGATTGGGCGGCATACGAAAAAATGGGCGAAAGGCGCAAGGTTCCTATTAAATACTTTTTTAAAGGTTCTTTTAAGATTTTGAAAGGTTAATACTCATAGAATAAAGGGTATTGAGGGATGTATTAGATAATGGGTCTTTTCGCAAAAATTTTAGGAGTATTTTAAAGATTGGGCGGCATACAAAAAAATGGGTAAAAGGCGCAAGGTTCCTATCAGATACTTTTTTTAAGGTTCTTTTCAGATTTTGAATGGTTAATACTCATAAAATAAAGGGTATTGAGGGATATCTCAGATAAATGGGTCTTTTCACAAACATTTTAGGAGTATTTTAAAGATTGGGCGGCATACAAAAAAATGGGCGGCAGGCGCAAGGTTCCTAATAAGGGTTTCTTTTAAGGTTCTTTTCAGATTTTGAATGGTTGATACTCATAGAATAAAGGGTATTGAGGGATATCTCAAATAAATGGGTCTTTTCGCAAACATTTTAGGAGTATTTTAAAGATAGGGCCGCAAACGACAAATTGTGCGGCAGGCGCAAGGTTCCTAATAAGGGTTTCTTTTAAGGTTCTTTTCAGATTTTGAATGGTTAATACTCATAGAATAAAGGATATTGAGGGGTATCTCAGATAAGTGGGTCTTTTCACAAACATTTTAGGAGTATTTTAAAGATTGGGCGGCATACGAAAAAATGGGCGGCATGCGCAAGGTTCCTATCAGATACTTTTTTTAAGGTTCTTTTCAGATTTTGAATGGTTAATACTCATAGAATAAAGGGTATTGAGGGATATCGCAGATAAATGGGTCTTTTCGCAAACATTTTAGTAGTATTTTAAAGATTGGGCGGCAAACGAAAAAATGGGCGGAAGTCGCAAGGTTCCTAATAAGGGTTTCTTTTAAGCTTCTTTTTAGATTTTGAATGGTTAATACTCATAGAATAAAGGGTATTGAGGGGTATCTCAGATAAGTGGGTCTTTTCGCAAACATTTTAGGAGTATTTTAAAGATTGGGCGGCATACGAAAAAATGGGCGAAAGGCGCAAGGTTCCTATTAAATACTTTTTTAAAGGTTCTTTTAAGATTTTGAAAGGTTAATACTCATAGAATAAAGGGTATTGAGGGATGTATTAGATAATGGGTCTTTTCGCAAAAATTTTAGGAGTATTTTAAAGATTGGGCGGCATACAAAAAAATGGGTAAAAGGCGCAAGGTTCCTATCAGATACTTTTTTTAAGGTTCTTTTCAGATTTTGAATGGTTAATACTCATAAAATAAAGGGTATTGAGGGATATCTCAGATAAATGGGTCTTTTCACAAACATTTTAGGAGTATTTTAAAGATTGGGCGGCATACAAAAAAATGGGCGGCAGGCGCAAGGTTCCTAATAAGGGTTTCTTTTAAGGTTCTTTTCAGATTTTGAATGGTTGATACTCATAGAATAAAGGGTATTGAGGGATATCTCAAATAAATGGGTCTTTTCGCAAACATTTTAGGAGTATTTTAAAGATAGGGCCGCAAACGACAAATTGTGCGGCAGGCGCAAGGTTCCTAATAAGGGTTTCTTTTAAGGTTCTTTTCAGATTTTGAATGGTTAATACTCATAGAATAAAGGATATTGAGGGGTATCTCAGATAAGTGGGTCTTTTCACAAACATTTTAGGAGTATTTTAAAGATTGGGCGGCATACGAAAAAATGGGCGGCATGCGCAAGGTTCCTATCAGATACTTTTTTTAAGGTTCTTTTCAGATTTTGAATGGTTAATACTCATAGAATAAAGGGTATTGAGGGATATCGCAGATAAATGGGTCTTTTCGCAAACATTTTAGTAGTATTTTAAAGATTGGGCGGCAAACGAAAAAATGGGCGGAAGTCGCAAGGTTCCTAATAAGGGTTTCTTTTAAGCTTCTTTTTAGATTTTGAATGGTTAATACTCATAGAATAAAGGGTATTGAGGGGTATCTCAGATAAGTGGGTCTTTTCGCAAACATTTTAGGAGTATTTTAAAGATTGGGCTTCAAACGAAAAAATGGGCGGAAGTCGCAAGGTTCCTAATAAGGGTTTCTTTTAAGGTTCTTTTCAGATTTTGAATGGTTAATACTCATAGGATAAAGGATATTGAGGGGTATCTCAGATAAGTGGGTCTTTTCGCAAACATTTTAGGAGTATTTTAAAGATTGGGCGGCATACGAAAAAATGGGCGAAAGGCGCAAGGTTCCTATTAAATACTTTTTTAAAGGTTGTTTTAAGATTTTGAAAGGTTAATACTCATAGAATAAAGGGTATTGAGGGATGTATTAGATAATGGGTCTTTTCGTAAAAATTTTAGGAGTATTTTTTTAAGATTGGGCGGCATACAAAAAAATGGGCGGCAGGCGCAAGGTTCCTAATAAGGGTTTATTTTAAGGTTCTTTTCAGATTTTGAATGGTTAATACTCATAGAATAAAGGGTATTGAGGGGTATCTCAGATAAGTGGGTCTTTTCGCAAACATTTTAGGAGTATTTTAAAGATTGGGCGGCATACGAAAAAATGGGCGGCAGGCGCAAGGTTCCTATCAGATACTTTTTTTAAGGTTCTTTTCAGATTTTGAATGGTTAATACTCATACAATAAAGGGTATTGAGGGATATCTCAGATAAATGGGTCTTTTCACAAACATTTTAGGAGTATTTTAAAGATTGGGCGGCATACAAAAAAATGGGCGGCAGGCGCAAGGTTCCTAATAAGGGTTTCTTTTAAGGTTCTTTTCAGATTTTGAATGGTTAATACTCATAGAATAAAGGGTATTGAGGGGTATCTCAGATAAGTGGGTCTTTTTGCAAACATTTTAGGAGTATTTTAAAGATTGGGCGGCAAACGAAAAAATGGGCGGAAGTCGCAAGGTTCCTAATAAGGGTTTCTTTTAAGGTTCTTTTCAGATTTTGAATGGTTAATACTCATAGGATAAAGGATATTGAGGGGTATCTCAGATAAGTGGGTCTTTTCGCAAACATTTTAGGAGTATTTTAAAGATTGGGCCGCATACGAAAAAATGGGCGAAAGGCGCAAGGTTCCTATTAAATACTTTTTTAAAGGTTGTTTTAAGATTTTGAAAGGTTAATACTCATAGAATAAAGGGTATTGAGGGATGTATTAGATAATGGGTCTTTTCGCAAAAATTTTAGGAGTATTTTTTTAAGATTGGGCGGCATACAAAAAAATGGGCGGCAGGCGCAAGGTTCCTAATAAGGGTTTATTTTAAGGTTCTTTTCAGATTTTGAATGGTTAATACTCATAGAATAAAGGGTATTGAGGGATATCTCAGATTAATGGGTCTTTTCAAAACATTTTAGGAGTATTTTAAAGATTGGGCCGCAAACGAAAAATTGGGCGGCAGGCGCAAGGTTCCTAATAAGGGCTTCTTTTAAGGTTCTTTTCATATTTTGAATGGTTAATACTCATAGAATAAAGGATATTGAGGGGTATCTCAGATAAGTGGGTCTTTTCGCAAACATTTTAGGAGTATTTTAAAGATTGGGCGGCATACGAAAAAATGGGCGGAAGGCGCAAGGTTCCTATCAGATACTTTTTTTAAGGTTCTTTTCAGATTTTGAATGGTTATTAATCATAGAATAAAGGGTATTGAGGGATATCTCAGATAAATGGGTCTTTTCACAAACATTTTAGGAGTATTTTAAAGATTGGGCGGCATACAAAAAAATGGGCGGCAGGCGCAAGGTTCCTAATAAGGGTTTCTTTTAAGGTTCTTTTCAGATTTTGAATGGTTGATACTCATAGAATAAAGGGTATTGAGGGATATCTCAGATAAATGGGTCTTTTCGCAAACATTTTAGGAGTATTTTAAAGATAGGGCCGCAAACGACAAATTGTGCGGCAGGCGCAAGGTTCCTAATAAGGGTTTCTTTTAAGGTTCTTTTCAGATTTTGAATGGTTAATACTCATAGAATAAAGGATATTGAGGGGTATCTCAGATAAGTGGGTTTTTTCACAAACATTTTAGGAGTATTTTAAAGATTGGGCGGCATACGAAAAAATGGGCGGCAGGCGCAAGGTTCCTATCAGATACTTTTTTTAAAGGTTCTTTTCAGATTTTGAATGGTTAATACTCATAGAATAAAGGGTATTGAGGGATATCTCAGATAAATGGGTCTTTTCGCAAACATTTTAGGAGTATTTTAAAGATTGGGCGGCAAACGAAAAAATGGGCGGAAGTCGCAAGGTTCCTAATAAGGGTTTCTTTTAAGGTTCTTTTCAGATTTTGAATGGTTAATACTCATAAAATAAAGGGTATTGAGGGGTATCTCAGATAAATGGGTCTTTTCGCAAACATTTTAGGAGTATTTTAAAGATTGGGCGGCAAACGAAAAAATGGGCGGAAGTCGCAAGGTTCCTAATAAGGGTTTCTTTTAAGGTTCTTTTCAGATTTTGAATGGTTAATACTCATAGAATAAAGGATATTGAGGGGTATCTCAGATAAATGGGTCTTTTTGCAAACATTTTAGGAGTATTTTAAAGATTGGGCGGCATACAACAAAATGGGTAAAAGGCGCAAGGTTCCTAATAAGGGCTTCTTTTAAGGTTCTTTTCAGATTTTGAATGGTTAATACTCATAGAATAAAGGATATTGAGGGGTATCTCAGATAATTGGGTCTTTTCGCAAACATTTTAGGAGTATTTTAAAGATTGGGCGGCATACGAAAAAATGGGCGAAAGGCGCAAGGTTCCTATCAAATACTTTTTTAAAGGTTCTTTTAAGATTTTGAAAGGTTAATACTCATAGAATAAAGGGTATTGAGGGATGTATTAGATATTGGGTCTTTTCGCAAAAATTTTAGGAGTATTTTAAAGATTGGGCGGCATACGAAAAAATGGGCGGCAGGCGCAAGGTTCCTAATAAGGGTTTCTTTTAAGGTTCTTTTCAGATTTTGAATGGTTGATACTCATAGAATAAAGGATATTGAGGGATATCTCAGATAAATGGGTCTTTTCGCAAACATTTTAGGAGTACTTTAAAGATTGGGCGGCATACAAAAAAATGGGTAAAAGGCGCAAGGTTCTTAATAAGGGCTTCTTTTAAGGTTCTTTTCAGATTTTGAATGGTTAATACTCATAGAATAAAGGGTATTGAGGGATATCTCAGATTAATGGGTCTTTTCAAAACATTTAGGAGTATTTTAAAGATTGGGCCGCAAACGAAAAATTGGGCGGCAGGCGCAAGGTTCCTATCAAATACTTTTTTAAAGGTTCTTTTAAGATTTTGAAAGGTTAATACTCATAGAATAAAGGGTATTGAGGGATGTATTAGATATTGGGTCTTTTCGCAAAAATTTTAGGAGTATTTTAAAGATTGGGCGGCATACGAAAATATGGGTGGAAGTCGCAAGGTTCCTAATAAGGGCTTCTTTTAAGGTTCTTTTCAGATTTTGAATTGTAATACTCATAGAATAAAGGGTATTGAGGGATATCTCAGATAAATGGGTCTTTTCACAAACATTTTAGGAGTATTTTAAAGATTGGGCCGCATACGAAAAAATGGGAGGCAGGCGCAAGGTTCCTAATAAAGGCTTCTTTTAAGGTTCTTTTCAGATTTTGAATGGTTAATACTCATAGAATAAAAGGTATTGAGGGGTATCTCAGATAAATGGGTCTTTTCGCAAACATTTTAGGAGTATTTTAAAGATTGGGCGGCAAACGAAAAAATGGGCGGAAGTCGCAAGGTTCCTAATAAGGGTTTCTTTTAAGGTTCTTTTCAGATTTTGAATGGTTAATACTCATAGAATAAAAGGTATTGATGGGTATCTCAGATAAGTGGGTCTTTTCGCAAACATTTTAGGAGTATTTTAAAGATTGGGCGGCAAACGAAAAAATGGGCGGCAGTCGCAAGGTTCCTAATAAGGGCTTCTTTTAAGGTTCTTTTCAGATTTTGAATGGTTAATACTCATAGAATAAAGGATATTGAGGGGTATCTCAGATAAATGGGTCTTTTCACAAACATTTTAGGAGTATTTTAAAGATTGGGCGGCATACGAAAAAATGGGCGAAAGGCGCAAGGTTCCTATCAAATACTTTTTTAAAGGTTCTTTTAAGATTTTGAATGGTTAATACTCATAGAATAAAGGGTATTGAGGGATGTATTAGATAATGGGTCTTTTCGCAAAAATTTTAGGAGTATTTTAAAGATTGGGCGGCATACAAAAAAATGGGCGGAAGGCGCAAGGTTCCTAATAAGGGCTTCTTTTAAGGTTCTTTTCAGATTTTGAATGGTTAATACTCATAGAATAAAGGATATTGAGGGGTATCTCAGATAAATGGGTCTTTTTGCAAACATTTTAGGAGTATTTTAAAGATTGGGCGGCATACAACAAAATGGGTAAAAGGCGCAAGGTTCCTAATAAGGGCTTCTTTTAAGGTTCTTTTCAGATTTTGAATGGTTAATACTCATAGAATAAAGGATATTGAGGGGTATCTCAGATAATTGGGTCTTTTCGCAAACATTTTAGGAGTATTTTAAAGATTGGGCGGCATACGAAAAAATGGGCGAAAGGCGCAAGGTTCCTATCAAATACTTTTTTAAAGGTTCTTTTAAGATTTTGAAAGGTTAATACTCATAGAATAAAGGGTATTGAGGGATGTATTAGATATTGGGTCTTTTCGCAAAAATTTTAGGAGTATTTTAAAGATTGGGCGGCATACGAAAAAATGGGCGGCAGGCGCAAGGTTCCTAATAAGGGTTTCTTTTAAGGTTCTTTTCAGATTTTGAATGGTTGATACTCATAGAATAAAGGATATTGAGGGATATCTCAGATAAATGGGTCTTTTCGCAAACATTTTAGGAGTACTTTAAAGATTGGGCGGCATACAAAAAAATGGGTAAAAGGCGCAAGGTTCTTAATAAGGGCTTCTTTTAAGGTTCTTTTCAGATTTTGAATGGTTAATACTCATTGAATAAAGGGTATTGAGGGATATCTCAGATTAATGGGTCTTTTCAAAACATTTAGGAGTATTTTAAAGATTGGGCCGCAAACGAAAAATTGGGCGGCAGGCGCAAGGTTCCTATCAAATACTTTTTTAAAGGTTCTTTTAAGATTTTGAAAGGTTAATACTCATAGAATAAAGGGTATTGAGGGATGTATTAGATATTGGGTCTTTTCGCAAAAATTTTAGGAGTATTTTAAAGATTGGGCGGCATACGAAAAAATGGGTGGAAGTCGCAAGGTTCCTAATAAGGGCTTCTTTTAAGGTTCTTTTCAGATTTTGAATTGTAATACTCATAGAATAAAGGGTATTGAGGGATATCTCAGATAAATGGGTCTTTTCACAAACATTTTAGGAGTATTTTAAAGATTGGGCCGCATACGAAAAAATGGGAGGCAGGCGCAAGGTTCCTAATAAAGGCTTCTTTTAAGGTTCTTTTCAGATTTTGAATGGTTAATACTCATAGAATAAAAGGTATTGAGGGATATCTCAGATAAATGGGTCTTTTCGCAAACATTTTAGGAGTATTTTAAAGATTGGGCGGCAAACGAAAAAATGGGCGGAAGTCGCAAGGTTCCTAATAAGGGTTTCTTTTAAGGTTCTTTTCAGATTTTGAATGGTTAATACTCATAGAATAAAAGGTATTGATGGGTATCTCAGATAAGTGGGTCTTTTCGCAAACATTTTAGGAGTATTTTAAAGATTGGGCGGCAAACGAAAAAATGGGCGGCAGTCGCAAGGTTCCTAATAAGGGCTTCTTTTAAGGTTCTTTTCAGATTTTGAATGGTTAATACTCATAGAATAAAGGATATTGAGGGGTATCTCAGATAAATGGGTCTTTTCACAAACATTTTAGGAGTATTTTAAAGATTGGGCGGCATACGAAAAAATGGGCGAAAGGCGCAAGGTTCCTATCAAATACTTTTTTAAAGGTTCTTTTAAGATTTTGAATGGTTAATACTCATAGAATAAAGGGTATTGAGGGATGTATTAGATAATGGGTCTTTTCGCAAAAATTTTAGGAGTATTTTAAAGATTGGGCGGCATACGAAAAAATGGGCGGCAGGCGCAAGTTTCCTAATAAGGGTTTCTTTTAAGGTTCTTTTCAGATTTTGAATGGTTGATACTCATAGAATAAAGGGTATTGAGGGATATCTCAGATAAATGGGTCTTTTCGCAAACATTTTAGGAGTATTTTAAAGATTGGGCGGCATACAAAAAAATGGGCGGAAGGCGCAAGGTTCCTAATAAGGGCTTCTTTTAAGGTTCTTTTCAGATTTTGAATGGTTAATACTCATAGAATAAAGGATATTGAGGGGTATCTCAGATAAATGGGTCTTTTCGCAAACATTTTAGGAGTATTTTAAAGATTGGGCGGCATACAAAAATATGGGCGGAAGGCGCAAGGTTCCTATCAGATACTTTTTTTAAGGTTCTTTTCAGATTTTGAATGGTTGATACTAATACAATAAAGGATATTGAGGAGTATCTCAGATAAGTGGGTCTTTTCGCAAACATTTTAGGAGTATTTTAAAGATTGGGCGGCAAACAAAAAAATGGGCGGCAGGCGCAAAATTCCTATCAGATACTTTTTTTAAGGTTCTTATCAGATTTTGAATGGTTAATACTAATACAATAAAGGATATTGAGGAGTATCTCAGATAAGTGGGTCTTTTCGCAAACATTTTAGGAGTATTTTAAAGATTGGGCGGCAAACGAAAAAATGGGCGGCAGGCGCAAGGTTCCTATCAGATACTTTTTTTAAGGTTCTTTTCAGATTTTGAATGGTTAATACTCATAGAATAAAGGGTATTGAGGGATATCTCAGAT
Source organism: Phorcus lineatus (assembly GCA_921293015.1). Taxonomy (NCBI): domain Eukaryota; kingdom Metazoa; phylum Mollusca; class Gastropoda; order Trochida; family Trochidae; genus Phorcus; species Phorcus lineatus. The sequence continues at coordinate 165,975 of OV121095.1, forward strand.
AAATGGGTCTTTTCACAAACATTTTAGGAGTATTTTAAAGATTGGGCGTTATACAAAATAATGGGAGGCAGGCGCAAGGTTTCTAATAAGGGCTTCTTTTAAGGTTCTTTTCAGATTTTGAATGGTAATACTCTTTGAATAAAGGGTATTGAGGGATATCTCAGATAAATGGGTCTTTTCACAAACATTTTAGGAGTATTTTAAAGATTGGGCGGCAAACGAAAAAATGGGCGGAAGGCGCAAGGTTCCTAATAAGGTTTCTTTTAAGGTTCTTTTCAGATTTTGAATGGTTAATACTCATAGAATAAAGGATATTGAGGGCTATCTCAGATAAGTGGGTCTTTTCGCAAACATTTTAGGAGTATTTTAAAGATTGGGCGGCAAACGCAAAAATGGGCGGCAGGCGCAAGGTTCCTATCAGATACTTTTATTAAGGTTCTTTTCAGATTTTGAATGGTTAATACTCAAAGAATAAAGGGTATTGAGGGATATCTCAGATAAATGGGTCTTTTCACAAACATTTTAGGAGTATTTTAAAGATTGGGCGGCATACGAAAAAATGGGAGGCAGGCGCAAGGTTCCTAATAAGGGCTTCTTTTAAGGTTCTTTTCAGATTTTGAATGGTTAATACTCATAGAATAAAGGGTATTGAAAGATATCTCACATAAATGGGTCTTTTCGCAAACGTTTTAGGAGTATTTTAAAGATTGGGCGGCATACGAAAAAATGGGCGGAAGTCGCAAGGTTCCTAATAAGGGTTTCTTTTAAGGTTCTTTTCAGATTTTGAATGGTTAATACTCATAGAATAAAGGGTATTGAGGCATGTATTAGATAATGGGTCTTTTCGCAAAAATATTAGGAGTACTTTAAAGATTGGGCGGCATCCGAAAAAATGGGCGGCAGGCGCAAGGTTCCTAATAAGGGCTTCTTTTAAGGTTCTTTTCAGATTTTGAATTGTTAATACTCATAGAATAAAGGGTATTGAGGGATTTCTCAGATTAATGGGTCTTTTCAAAACATTTTTGGAGTATTTTAAAGATTGGGCCGCAAACGAAAAATTGGGCGGCAGGCGAAAGGTTCCTATCAGATACTTTTTTTAAGGTTCTTTTCAGATTTTGAATGGTTAATACTGATAGAATAAAGGATATTGAGGGGTATCTCAGATAAATGGGTCTTTTCAAAACATTTTTGGAGTATTTTAAAGATTGGGCCGCAAACGAAAAATTGGGCGGCAGGCGCAAGGTTCCTATCAGATACTTTTTTTAAGGTTCTTTTCAGATTTTGAATGGTTAATACTAATACAATAAAGGATATTGAGGAGTATCTCAGATAAGTGGGTCTTTTCGCAAACATTTAAGGAGTATTTTAAAGATTGGGCGGCATACAAAAAAATGGGAGGCAGGCGCAAGGTTCCTAATAAGAGCTTCTTTTAAGGTTCTTTTCAGATTTTGAATGGTTAATACTCATAGAATAAAGGGTATTGAGGGATATCTCAGATAAATGGGTCTTTTCGCAAACATTTTAGGAGTATTTTAAAGATTGGGCGGCATACGAAAAAATGGGCGGCAGGCGCAAGGTTCCTATCAGATACTTTTTTTAAGGTTCTTTTCAGATTTTGAATGGTTAATACTCATAGAATAAAGGGTATTGAGGGATATCTCAGATAAATGGGTCTTTTCACAAACATTTTAGGAGTATTTTAAAGATTGGGCGGCATACAAAAAAATGGGCGGCAGGCGCAAGGTTCCTAATAAGGGCTTCTTTTAAGGTTCTTTTCAGATTTTGAATGGTTAATACTCATAGAATAAAGGGTATTGAGGGATATCTCAGATTAATGGGTCTTTTCAAAACATTTTAGGAGTATTTTAAAGATAGATAATGGGTCTTTTCGCAAAAATTTTAGGAGTATTTTAAAGATTGGGCGGCAGGCGCAAGGTTCCTAATAAGGGTTTCTTTTAAGGTTCTTTTCAGATTTTGAATGGTTAATACTCATAGAAGAAAGGATATTGAGGGGTATCTCAGATAAGTGGGTCTTTTCGCAAACATTTTAGGAGTATTTTAAAGATTGGGCGACATACGAAAAAATGGGCGGCAGGCGCAAGGTTCCTAATAAGGGCTTCTTTTAAGGTTCTTTTCAGATTTTGAATGGTTAATACTCATAGAATAAAGGGTATTGAGGGGTATCTCAGATAAGTGGGTCTTTTCGCAAACATTTTAGGAGTATTTTAAAGATTGGGCGGCAAACGAAAAAATGGGAGGAAGTCGCAAGGTTCCTAATAAGGGTTTCTTTTAAGGTTCTTTTCAGATTTTGAATGGTTAATACTCATAGAATAAAGGATATTGAGGGATATCTCAGATAAGTGGGTCTTTTCTCAAACATTTTAGGAGTATTTTAAAGATTGGGCAGCATACGAAAAAATGGGCGAAAGGCGCAAGGTTCCTATCAAATACTTTTTTAAAGGTTCTTTAAAGATTTTGAAAGGTTAATACTCATAGAATAAAGGGTATTGAGGGATGTATTAGATAATGGGTCTTTTCGCAAAAATTTTAGGAGTATTTTAAAGATTGGGCGGCATACGAAAAAATGGGCGGCAGGCGCAAGGTTCCTAATAAGGGTTTCTTTTAAGGTTCTTTTCAGATTTTGAATGGTTGATACTCATAGAATAAAGGATATTGAGGGATATCTCAGATAAATGGGTCTTTTCGCAAACATTTTAGGAGTATTTTAAAGATTGGGCGCCATACAACAAAATGGGTAAAAGGCGCAAGGTTCCTAATAAGGGCTTCTTTTAAGGTTCTTTTCAGATTTAAAATGGTTAATACTCATAGAATAAAGGGTATTGAGGGATATCTCAGATTAATGGGTCTTTTCAAAACATTTTAGGAGTATTTTAAAGATTGGGCCGCAAACGAAAAATTGGGCGGCAGGCGCAAGGTTCCTAATAAGGGTTTCTTTTAAGGTTCTTTTCAGATTTTGAATGGTAATACTCATAGAATAAAGGATATTGAGGGGTATCTCAGATAAATGGGTCTTTTCGCAAACATTTTAGGAGTATTTTAAAGATTGGGCGGCAAACGAAAAAATAGGCGGAAGTCGCAAGGTTCCTAATAAGGGCTTCTTTTAAGGTTCTTTTCAGATTTTAAATGGTAGTACTCATAGAATAAAGGGTATTGAGGGATATCTCAGATAAGTGGGTCTTTTCGCAAACATTTTAGGAGTATTTTAAAGATTGGGCGGCAAACGAAAAAATGGGCGAAAGTCGCAAGGTTCCTAATAAGGGCTTCTTTTAAGGTTCTTTTCAGATTTTGAATGGTTAATACTCATAGAAGAAAAGGTATTGAGGGGTATCTCAGATAAGTGGGTCTTTTCGCAAACATTTTAGGAGTATTTTAAAGATTGGGCGGCAAACGAAAAAATGGGCGGCAGTCGCAAGGTTCCTAATAAGGGTTTCTTTTAAGGTTCTTTTCAGATTTTGAATGGTTAATACTCATAGAATAAAGGATATTGAGGGGTATTTTTAGATAAATGGGTCTTTTCACAAACATTTTAGGAGTATTTTAAAGATTGGTCGGCATACGAAAAAATGGGCGAAAGGCGCAAGGTTCCTATCAAATACTTTTTTAAAGGTTCTTTTAAGATTTTGAATGGTTAATACTCATAAAATAAAGGGTATTGAGGGATGTATTAGATAATGGGTCTTTTCGCAAAAATTTTAGGAGTATTTTAAAGATTGGGCGGCATACGAAAAAATGGGCGGCAGGCGCAAGGTTCCTAATAAGGGTTTCTTTTAAGGTTCTTTTCAGATTTTGAATGGTTGATACTCATAGAATAAAGGGTATTGAGGGATATCTCAGATAAATGGGTCTTTTCGCAAACATTTTAGGAGTATTTTAAAGATTGGGCGGCATACAAAAAAATGGGCGGAAGGCGCAAGGTTTCTAATAAGGGCTTCTTTTAAGGTTCTTTTCAGATTTTGAATGGTTAATACTCATAGAATAAAGGATATTGAGGGGTATCTCAGATAAATGGGTCTTTTCGCAAACATTTTAGGAGTATTTTAAAGATTGGGCGGCAAACGAAAAAATGGGCGGCAGGCGCAAGGTTCCTATCAGATACTTTTTTTAAGGTTCTTTTCAGATTTTGAATGGTTGATACTAATACAATAAAGGATATTGAGGAGTATCTCAGATAAGTGGGTCTTTTCGCAAACATTTTAGGAGTATTTTAAAGATTGGGCGGCAAACAAAAAAATGAGCGGCAGGCGCAAAATTCCTATCAGATACTTTTTTTAAGGTTCTTTTCAGATTTTGAATAGTTGATACTAATACAATAAAGGATATTGAGGAGTATCTCAGATAAGTGGGTCTTTTCGCAAACATTTTAGGAGTATTTTAAAGATTGGGCGGCAAACAAAAAAATGAGCGGCAGGCGCAAAATTCCTATCAGATACTTTTTTTAAGGTTCTTATCAGATTTTGAATGGTTAATACTAATACAATAAAGGATATTGAGGAGTATCTCAGATAAGTGGGTCTTTTCGCAAACATTTTAGAAGTATTTTAAAGATTGGGCGTTATACAAAATAATGGGAGGCAGGCGCAAGGTTTCTAATAAGGGCTTCTTTTAAGGTTCTTTTTAGATTTTGAATGGTAATACTCTTTGAGTAAAGGGTATTGAGGGATATCTCAGATAAATGGGTCTTTTCACAAACATTTTAGGAGTATTTTTAAGATTGGGCGGCATACGAAAAAATGGGAGGCAGGCGCAAGGTTCCTAATAAGGGCTTCTTTTAAGGTTCTTTTCAGATTTTGAATGGTTAATACTCATAGAATAAAGGGTATTGAGGGATATCTCAGATAAATTGGTCTTTTCGCAAACATTTTAGGAGTATTTTAAAGATTGGGCGGCATACGAAAAAATGGGCGAAAGGCGCAAGGTTCCTATCAAATACTTTTTTAAAGGTTCTTTTAAGATTTTGAATGGTTAATACTCATAGAAAAAAGGGTATTGAGGGATGTATTAGATAATGGGTCTTTTCGCAAAAATTTTAGGAGTATTTTAAAGATTGGGCGGCATACGAAAAAATGGGTGGCAGGCGCAAGGTTCCTAATAAGGGTTTCTTTTAAGGTTCTTTTCAGATTTTGAATGGTTGATACTCATAGAATAAAGGGTATTGAGGGATATCTCAGATAAATGGGTCTTTTCGCAAACATTTTAGGAGTATTTTAAAGATTGGGCGGCATACGAAAAAATGGGCGGAAGTCGCAAGGTTCCTAATAAGGGCTTCTTTTAAGGTTCTTTTCAGATTTTGAATGGTAATACTCATAGAATAAAGGGTATTGAGGGATATCTCAGATAAATGGGTCTTTTCACAAACATTTTAGGAGTATTTTAAAGATTGGGCGGCATACGAAAAAATGGGAGGCAGGCGCAAGGTTCCTAATAAAGGCTTCTTTTAAGGTTCTTTTCAGATTTTGAATGGTTAATACTCATAGAATAAAGGGTATTGAGGGATATCTCAGATAAATGGGTCTTTTCGCAAACATTTTAGGAGTATTTTAAAGATTGGGCGGCAAACGAAAAAATGGGCGGAAGTCGCAAGGTTCCTAATAAGGGTTTCTTTTAAGGTTCTTTTCAGATTTTGAATGGTTAATACTCATAGAAGAAAAGGTATTGAGGGGTATCTCAGATAAGTAGGTCTTTTCGCAAACATTTTAGGAGTATTTTAAAGATTGGGCAGCATACGAAAAAATGGGCGAAAGTCGCAAAGTTCCTATCAAATACTTTTTTAAAGGTTCTTTTAAGATTTTGAAAGGTTAATACTCATAGAATAAAGGGTATTGAGGGATGTATTAGATAATGGGTCTTTTCGCAAAAATTTTAGGAGTATTTTAAAGATTGGGCGGCATACGAAAAAATGGGCGGCAGGCGCAAGGTTCCTAATAAGGGTTTCTTTTAAGGTTCTTTTCAGATTTTGAATGGTTGATACTCATAGAATAAAGGGTATTGAGGGATATCTCAGATAAATGGGTCTTTTCGCAAACATTTTAGGAGTATTTTAAAGATTGGAAGGCATACAACAAAATGGGTAAAAGGCGCAAGGTTCCTAATAAGGGCTTCTTTTAAGGTTCTTTTCAGATTTTGAATGGTTAATACTCATAGAATAAAGGGTATTGAGGGATATCTCAGATTAATGGGTCTTTTCAAAACATTTTTGGAGTATTTTAAAGATTGGGCCGTAAACGAAAAATTGGGCGGCAGGCGCAAGGTTCCTAATAAGGGTTTCTTTTAAGGTTCTTTTCAGATTTTGAATGGTTAATACTCATAGAATAAAGGATATTGAGGGGTATTTCAGATAAATGGGTCTTTTCGAAAACATTTTAGGAGTATTTTAAAGATTGGGCGGCATACGAAAAAATGGGCGGAAGTCGCAAGGTTCCTAATAAGGGCTTCTTTTAAGGTTCTTTTCAGATTTTGAATGGTAATACTCATAGAATAAAGGGTATTGAGGGATATCGCAGATAAATGGGTCTTTTCGCAAACATTTTAGGAGTATTTTAAAGATTGGGCGGCAAACGAAAAAATGGGCGGATGTCGCAAGGTTCCTAATAAGGGTTTCTTTTAAGGTTCTTTTCAGATTTTGAATGGTTAATACTCATAGAAGAAAAGGTATTGAGGGGTATCTCAGATAAGTGGGTCTTTTCGCAAACATTTTAGGAGTATTTTAAAGATTGGGCGGCAAACGAAAAAATGGGCGGCAGTCGCAAGGTTCCTAATAAGGGTTTCTTTTAAGGTTCTTTTCAGATTTTGAATGGTTAATACTCATAGAATAAAGGATATTGAGGGGTATCTCAGATAAATGGGTCTTTTCACAAACATTTTAGGAGTATTTTAAAGATTGGGCGGCATACGAAAAAATGGGCGAAAGGCGCAAGGTTCCTATCAAATACTTTTTTAAAGGTTCTTTTAAGATTTTGAATGGTTAATACTCATAGAATAAAGGGTATTGAGGGATGTATTAGATAATGGGTCTTTTCGCAAAAATTTTAGGAGTATTTTAAAGATTGGGCGGCATACGAAAAAATGGGTGGCAGGCGCAAGGTTCCTAATAAGGGTTTCTTTTAAGGTTCTTTTCAGATTTTGAATGGTTGATACTCATAGAATAAAGGGTATTGAGGGATATCTCAGATAAATGGGTCTTTTCGCAAAAATTTTAGGAGTATTTTAACGATTGGGCGGCATACGAAAAAATGGGCGGAAGTCGCAAGGTTCCTAATAAGGGCTTCTTTTAAGGTTCTTTTCAGATTTTGAATGGTAATACTCATAGAATAAAGGGTATTGAGGGATATCTCAGATAAATGGGTCTTTTCGCAAACATTTTAGGAGTATTTTAACGATTGGGCGGCATACGAAAAAATGGGCGGAAGTCGCAAGGTTCCTAATAAGGGCTTCTTTTAAGGTTCTTTTCAGATTTTGAATGGTAATACTCATAGAATAAAGGGTATTGAGGGATATCTCAGATAAATGGGTCTTTTCACAAACATTTTAGGAGTATTTTAAAGATTGGGCGGCATACGAAAAAATGGGAGGCAGGCGCAAGGTTCCTAATAAAGGCTTCTTTTAAGGTTCTTTTCAGATTTTGAATGGTTAATACTCATAGAATAAAGGGTATTGAGGGATATCTCAGATAAATGGGTCTTTTCGCAAACATTTTAGGAGTATTTTAAAGATTGGGCGGCAAACGAAAAAATGGGCGGAAGTCGCAAGGTTCCTAATAAGGGTTTCTTTTAAGGTTCTTTTCAGATTTTGAATGGTTAATACTCATAGAAGAAAAGGTATTGAGGGGTATCTCAGATAAGTGGGTCTTTTCGCAAACATTTTAGGAGTATTTTAAAGATTGGGCGGCAAACGAAAAAATGGGCGGCAGTCGCAAGGTTCCTAATAAGGGTTTCTTTTAAGGTTCTTTTCAGATTTTGAATGGTTAATACTCATAGAATTAAGGATATTGAGGGGTATCTCAGATAAATGGGTCTTTTCAGAAACATTTTAGGAGTATTTTAAAGATTGGGCGGCATACGAAAAAATGGGCGAAAGGCGCAAGGTTCCTATCAAATACTTTTTTAAAGGTTCTTTTAAGATTTTGAATGGTTAATACTCATAGAATAAAGGGTATTGAGGGATGTATTAGATAATGGGTCTTTTCGCAAAAATTTTAGGAGTATTTTAAAGATTGGGCGGCATACGAAAAAATGGGCGGCAGGCGCAAGGTTCCTAATAAGGGTTTCTTTTAAGGTTCTTTTCAGATTTTGAATGGTTGATACTCATAGAATAAAGGGTATTGAGGGATATCTCAGATAAATGGGTCTTTTCGCAAACATTTTAGGAGTATTTTAAAGATTGGGCGGCATACAAAAAAATGGGCGGAAGTCGCAAGGTTCCTAATAAGGGCTTCTTTTAAGGTTCTTTTCAGATTTTGAATGGTAATACTCATAGAATAAAGGGTATTGAGGGATATCTCAGATAAATGGGTCTTTTCACAAACATTTTAGGAGTATTTTAAAGATAGGGCGGCATACGAAAAAATGGGAGGCAGGCGCAAGGTTCCTAATAAAGGCTTCTTTTAAGGTTCTTTTCAGATTTTGAATGGTTAATACTCATAGAATAAAGGGTATTGAGGGATATCTCAGATAAATGGGTCTTTTCGAAAACATTTTAGGAGTATTTTAAAGATTGGGCGGCAAACGAAAAAATGGGCGGAAGTCGCAAGGTTCCTAATAAGGGTTTCTTTTAAGGTTCTTTTCAGATTTTGAATGGTTAATACTCATAGAAGAAAAGGTATTGAGGGGTATCTCAGATAAGTGGGTCTTTTCGCAAACATTTTAGGAGTATTTTAAAGATTGGGCGGCAAACGAAAAAATGGGCGGCAGTCGCAAGGTTCCTAATAAGGGTTTCTTTTAAGGTTCTTTTCAGAATTTGAATGGTTAATACTCATAGAATAAAGGATATTGAGGGGTATCTCAGATAAATGGGTCTTTTCACAAACATTTTAGGAGTATTTTAAAGATTGGGCGGCATACGAAAAAATGGGCGAACGGCGCAAGGTTCCTATCAAATACTTTTTTAAAGGTTCTTTTAAGATTTTGAATGGTTAATACTCATAGAATAAAGGGTATTGAGGGATGTATTAGATAATGGGTCTTTTCGCAAAAATTTTAGGAGTATTTTAAAGATTGGGCGGCATACGAAAAAATGGGCGGCAGGCGCAAGGTTCCTAATAAGGGTTTCTTTTAAGGTTCTTTTCAGATTTTGAATGGTTGATACTCATAGAATAAAGGGTATTGAGGGATATCTCAGATAAATGGGTCTTTTCGCAAACATTTTAGGAGTATTTTAAAGATTGGGCGGCATACAAAAAAATGGGCGGAAGGCGCAAGGTTCCTAATAAGGGCTTCTTTTAAGGTTCTTTTCAGATTTTGAATGGTTAATACTCATAGAATAAAGGATATTGAGGGGTATCTCAGATAAATGGGTCTTTTCGCAAACATTTTAGGAGTATTTTAAAGATTGGGCGGCAAACGAAAAAATGGGCGGCAGGCGCAAGGTTCCTATCAGATACTTTTTTTAAGGTTCTTTTCAGATTTTGAATGGTTGATACTAATACAATAAAGGATATTGAGGAGTATCTCAGATAAGTGGGTCTTTTCGCAAACATTTTAGGAGTATTTTAAAGATTGGGCGGCAAACAAAAAAATGAGCGGCAGGCGCAAAATTCCTATCAGATACTTTTTTTAAGGTTCTTATCAGATTTTGAATGGTTGATACTAATACAATAAAGGATATTGAGGAGTATCTCAGATAAGTGGGTCTTTTCGCAAACATTTTAGGAGCATTTTAAAGATTGGGCGGCAAACGAAAAAATGGGCGGCAGGCGCAAGGTTCCTATCAGATACTTTTTTTAAGGTTCTTTTCAGATTTTGAATGGTTAATACTCATAGAATAAAGGGTATTGAGGGATATCTCAGATAAATGGGTCTTTTCGCAAACATTTTAGGAGTATTTTAAAGATTGGGCGGCATACAAAAAAATGGGCCGAAGTCGCAAGGTTCCTAATAAGGGCTTCTTTTAAGGTTCTTTTCAGATTTTGAATGGTAATACTCATAGAATAAAGGGTATTGAGGGATATCTCAGATAAATGGGTCTTTTCACAAACATTTTAGGAGTATTTTAAAGATAGGGCGGCATACGAAAAAATGGGAGGCAGGCGCAAGGTTCCTAATAAAGGCTTCTTTTAAGGTTCTTTTCAGATTTTGAATGGTTAATACTCATAGAATAAAGGGTATTGAGGGATATCTCAGATAAATGGGTCTTTTCGAAAACATTTTAGGAGTATTTTAAAGATTGGGCGGCAAACCAAAAAATGGGCGGAAGGCGCAAGGTTCCTAATAAGGGTTTCTTTTAAGGTTCTTTTCAGATTTTGAATGGTTAATACTCATAGAAGAAAAGGTATTGAGGGGTATCTCAGATAAGTGGGTCTTTTCGCAAACATTTTAGGAGTATTTTAAAGATTGGGCGGCAAACGAAAAAATGGGCGGCAGTCGCAAGGTTCCTAATAAGGGTTTCTTTTAAGGTTCTTTTCAGATTTTGAATGGTTAATACTCATAGAATAAAGGGTATTGAGGGGTATCTCAGATAAATGGGTCTTTTCACAAACATTTTAGGAGTATTTTAAAGATTGGGCGGCATACGAAAAAATGGGCGAAAGGCGCAAGGTTCCTATCAAATACTTTTTTAAAGGTTCTTTTAAGATTTTGAATGGTTAATACTCATAGAATAAAGGGTATTGAGGGATGTATTAGATAATGGGTCTTTTCGCAAAAATTTTAGGAGTATTTTAAAGATTGGGCAACATACGAAAGAATGGGCGGCAGGCGCAAGGTTCCTAATAAGGGTTTCTTTTAAGGTTCTTTTCAGATTTTGAATGGTTGATACTCATAGAATAAAGGGTATTGAGGGATATCTCAGTTAAATGGGTCTTTTCGCAAACATTTTAGGAGTATTTTAAAGATTGGGCGGCATACAAAAAAATGGGCGGAAGGCGCAAGGTTCCTAATAAGGGCTTCTTTTAAGGTTCTTTTCAGATTTTGAATGGTTGATACTCATAGAATAAAGGGTATTGAGGGATATCTCAGATAAATGGGTCTTTTCGCAAACATTTTAGGAGTATTTTAAAGATTGGGCGGCATACAAAAAAATGGGCGGAAGGCGCAAGGTTCCTAATAAGGGCTTCTTTTAAGGTTCTTTTCAGATTTTGAATGGTTAATACTCATAGAATAAAGGATATTGAGGGGTATCTCAGATAAATGGGTCTTTTCGCAAACATTTTAGGAGTATTTTAAAGATTGGGCGGCAAACGAAAAAATGGGCGGCAGGCGCAAGGTTCCTATCAGATACTTTTTTTAAGGTTCTTTTCAGATTTTGAATGGTTGATACTAATACAATAAAGGATATTGAGGAGTATCTCAGATAAGTGGGTCTTTTCGCAAACATTTTAGGAGTATTTTAAAGATTGGGCGGCAAACAAAAAAATGAGCGGCAGGCGCAAAATTCCTATCAGATACTTTTTTTAAGGTTCTTATCAGATTTTGAATGGTTGATACTAATACAATAAAGGATATTGAGGAGTATCTCAGATAAGTGGGTCTTTTCGCAAACATTTTAGGAGTATTTTAAAGATTGGGCGGCAAACGAAAAAATGGGCGGCAGGCGCAAGGTTCCTATCAGATACTTTTTTTAAGGTTCTTTTCAGATTTTGAATGGTTAATACTCATAGAATAAAGGGTATTGAGGGATATCTCAGATAAATGGGTCTTTTCGCAAACATTTTAGGAGTATTTTAAAGATTGGGCCGCATACAAAAAAATGGGCCGAAGTCGCAAGGTTCCTAATAAGGGCTTCTTTTAAGGTTCTTTTCAGATTTTGAATGGTAATACTCATAGAATAAAGGGTATTGAGGGATATCTCAGATAAATGGGTCTTTTCACAAACATTTTAGGAGTATTTTAAAGATAGGGCGGCATACGAAAAAATGGGAGGCAGGCGCAAGGTTCCTAATAAAGGCTTCTTTTAAGGTTCTTTTCAGATTTTGAATGGTTAATACTCATAGAATAAAGGGTATTGAATGATATCTCAGATAAATGGGTCTTTTCGAAAACATTTTAGGAGTATTTTAAAGATTGGGCGGCAAACCAAAAAATGGGCGGAAGGCGCAAGGTTCCTAATAAGGGTTTCTTTTAAGGTTCTTTTCAGATTTTGAATGGTTAATACTCATAGAAGAAAAGGTATTGAGGGGTATCTCAGATAAGTGGGTCTTTTCGCAAACATTTTAGGAGTATTTTAAAGATTGGGCGGCAAACGAAAAAATGGGCGGCAGTCGCAAGGTTCCTAATAAGGGTTTCTTTTAAGGTTCTTTTCAGAATTTGAATGGTTAATACTCATAGAATAAAGGGTATTGAGGGGTATCTCAGATAAATGGGTCTTTTCACAAACATTTTAGGAGTATTTTAAAGATTGGGCGGCATACGAAAAAATGGGCGAAAGGCGCAAGGTTCCTATCAAATACTTTTTTAAAGGTTCTTTTAAGATTTTGAATGGTTAATACTCATAGAATAAAGGGTATTGAGGGATGTATTAGATAATGGGTCTTTTCGCAAAAATTTTAGGAGTATTTTAAAGATTGGGCAACATACGAAAGAATGGGCGGCAGGCGCAAGGTTCCTAATAAGGGTTTCTTTTAAGGTTCTTTTCAGATTTTGAATGGTTGATACTCATAGAATAAAGGGTATTGAGGGATATCTCAGTTAAATGGGTCTTTTCGCAAACATTTTAGGAGTATTTTAAAGATTGGGCGGCATACAAAAAAATGGCCGGCAGTCGCAAGGTTCCTAATAAGGGCTTCTTTTAAGGTTCTTTTCAGATTTTGAATGGTTAATACTCATAGAATAAAGGATATTGAGGGGTATCTCAGATAAATGGGTCTTTTCGCAAACATTTTAGGAGTATTTTAAAGATTGGGCGGCAAACGAAAAAATGGGCGGCAGGCGCAAGGTTCCTATCAGATACTTTTTTTAAGGTTCTTTTCAGATTTTGAATGGTTGATACTAATACAATAAAGGATATTGAGGAGTATCTCAGATAAGTGGGTCTTTTCGCAAACATTTTAGAAGTATTTTAAAGATTGGGCGGCAAACGAAAAAATGGGCGGCAGGCGCAAGGTTCCTATCAGATACTTTTTTTAAGGTTCTTTTCAGATTTTGAATGGTTAATACTCATAGAATAAAGGGTATTGAGGGATATCTCAGATAAATGGGTCTTTTCGAAAACATTTTAGGAGTATTTTAAAGATTGGGCGGCAAACCAAAAAATGGGCGGAAGGCGCAAGGTTCCTAATAAGGGTTTCTTTTAAGGTTCTTTTCAGATTTTGAATGGTTAATACTCATAGAAGAAAAGGTATTGAGGGGTATCTCAGATAAGTGGGTCTTTTCGCAAACATTTTAGGAGTATTTTAAAGATTGGGCGGCAAACGAAAAAATGGGCGGCAGTCGCAAGGTTCCTAATAAGGGTTTCTTTTAAGGTTCTTTTCAGATTTTGAATGGTTAATACTCATAGAATAAAGGGTATTGAGGGGTATCTCAGATAAATGGGTCTTTTCACAAACATTTTAGGAGTATTTTAAAGATTGGGCGGCATACGAAAAAATGGGCGAAAGGCGCAAGGTTCCTATCAAATACTTTTTTAAAGGTTCTTTTAAGATTTTGAATGGTTAATACTCATAGAATAAAGGGTATTGAGGGATGTATTAGATAATGGGTCTTTTCGCAAAAATTTTAGGAGTATTTTAAAGATTGGGCAACATACGAAAGAATGGGCGGCAGGCGCAAGGTTCCTAATAAGGGTTTCTTTTAAGGTTCTTTTCAGATTTTGAATGGTTGATACTCATAGAATAAAGGGTATTGAGGGATATCTCAGTTAAATGGGTCTTTTCGCAAACATTTTAGGAGTATTTTAAAGATTGGGCGGCATACAAAAAAATGGGCGGAAGGCGCAAGGTTCCTAATAAGGGCTTCTTTTAAGGTTCTTTTCAGATTTTGAATGGTTAATACTCATAGAATAAAGGATATTGAGGGGTATCTCAGATAAATGGGTCTTTTCGCAAACATTTTAGGAGTATTTTAAAGATTGGGCGGCAAACGAAAAAATGGGCGGCAGGCGCAAGGTTCCTATCAGATACTTTTTTTAAGGTTATTTTCAGATTTTGAATGGTTGATACTAATACAATAAAGGATATTGAGGAGTATCTCAGATAAGTGGGTCTTTTCGCAAACATTTTAGGAGTATTTTAAAGATTGGGCGGCAAACAAAAAAATGAGCGGCAGGCGCAAAATTCCTATCAGATACTTTTTTTAAGGTTCTTATCAGATTTTGAATGGTTAATACTAATACAATAAAGGATATTGAGGAGTATCTCAGATAAGTGGGTCTTTTCGCAAACATTTTAGAAGTATTTTAAAGATTGGGCGGCAAACGAAAAAATGGGCGGCAGGCGCAAGGTTCCTATCAGATACTTTTTTTAAGGTTCTTTTCAGATTTTGAATGGTTAATACTCATAGAATAAAGGGTATTGAGGGATATCTCAGATAAATGGGTCTTTTCACAAACATTTTAGGAGTATTTTAAAGATTGGGCGGCAAACAAAATAATGGGAGGCAGGCGCAAGGTTTCTAATAAGGGCTTTTTTTAAGGTTCTTTTTAGATTTTGAATGGTAATACTCTTTGAATAAAGGGTATTGAGGGATATCTCAGATAAATGGGTCTTTTCGCAAACATTTTAGGAGTATTTTAAAGATTGGGTGGCAAACGAAAAAATGGGCGGAAGGCGCAAGGTTCCTAATAAGGTTTCTTTTAAGGTTCTTTTCAGATTTTGAATGGTTAATACTCATAGAATAAAGGATATTGAGGGCTATCTCTGATAAGTGGGTCTTTTCGCAAACATTTTAGGAGTATTTTAAAGATTGGGCGGCAAACGCAAAAATGGGCGGCAGGCTCAAGGTTCCTATCAGATACTTTTTTTAAGGTTCTTTTCAGATTTTGAATGGTTGATACTAATACAATAAAGGATATTGAGGAGTATCTCAGATAAGTGGGTCTTTTCACAAACATTTTAGGAGTATTTTAAAGATTGGGCGGCAAACAAAAAAATGAGCGGCAGGCGCAAAATTCCTATCAGATACTTTTTTTAAGGTTCTTATCAGATTTTGAATGGTTAATACTAATACAATAAAGGATATTGAGGGGTATCTCAGATAAGTGGGTCTTTTTGCAAACATTTTAGGAGTATTTTAAAGATTGGGCGGCAAACGCAAAAATGGGCGGCAGGCTCAAGGTTCCTATCAGATACTTTTTTTAAGGTTCTTTTCAGATTTTGAATGGTTAATACTAATACAATAAAGGATATTGAGGAGTATCTCAGATAAGTGGCTCTTTTCGCAAACATTTTAGGAGTATTTTAAAGATTGGGCGACATACCCAAAAATATGAGGCAGGCGCAAGGTTCCTAATAAGGGCTTCTTTTAAGGTTCTTTTCAGATTTTGAATGGTTAATACTCATAGAATAAAGGGTATTGAGGGATATCTCAGATAAATGGGTCTTTTCACAAACATTTTAGGAGTATTTTAAAGATTGGGCGGCAAACGAAAAAATGGGAGGAAGTCGCAAGGTTCCTAATAATGGTTTCTTTTAAGGTTCTTTTCAGATTTTGAATGGTTAATACTCATAGAATAAAGGGTATTGAGGGATATCTCAGATAAATGGGTCTTTTCGCAAACATTTTAGGAGTATTTTAAAGATTGGGCGGCAAACGAAAAAATGGGCGGAAGGCACAAGGTTCCTATCAGATACTTTTTTTAAGGTTCTTTTCAGAATTCGAATGGTTAATACTCATAGAATAAAGGGTATTGAGGGATATCTCAGATAAATGGGTCTTTTCGCAAACATTTTAGGAGTATTTTAAAGATTGGGCCGCAAACGCAAAAATGGGCGGCAGGCTCAAGGTTCCTATCAGATACTTTTTTTAAGGTTCTTTTCAGATTTTGAATGGTTGATACTAATACAATAAAGGATATTGAGGAGTATCTCAGATAAGTGGGTCTTTTCACAAACATTTTAGGAGTATTTTAAAGATTGGGCGGCAAACAAAAAAATGAGCGGCAGGCGCAAAATTCCTATCAGATACTTTTTTTAAGGTTCTTATCAGATTTTGAATGGTTAATACTAATACAATAAAGGATATTGAGGGGTATCTCAGATAAGTGGGTCTTTTTGCAAACATTTTAGGAGTATTTTAAAGATTGGGCGGCAAACGCAAAAATGGGCGGCAGGCTCAAGGTTCCTATCAGATACTTTTTTTAAGGTTCTTTTCAGATTTTGAATGGTTAATACTCATAGAATAAAGGGTATTGAGGGATATCTCAGATAAATGGGTCTTTTCACAAACATTTTAGGAGTATTTGAAAGATTGGGCAGCATACGAAAAAATGGGAGGCAGGCGCAAGGTTCCTAATAAGAGCTTCTTTTAAGGTTCTTTTCAGATTTTGAATGGTTAATACTCATAGAATAAAGGGTATTGAGGGATATCTCAGATAAATGGGTCTTTTCGCAAACATTTTAGGAGTATTTTAAAGATTGGGCGGCAAACGAAAAAATGGGCGGAAGTCGCAAGGTTCCTAATAAGGGTTTCTTTTAAGGTTCTTTTCAGATTTTGAATGGTTAATACTCATAGAATAAAGGGTATTGAGGGATGTATTAGATAATGGGTCTTTTCGCAAAAATATTAGGAGTATTTTAAAGATTGGGCGGCATACGAAAAAATGGGCGGCAGGCGCAAGGTTCCTAATAAGGGCTTCTTTTAAGGTTCTTTTCAGATTTTGAATGGTTGATACTCATAGAATAAAGGGTATTGAGGGATATCTCAGATTAATGGGTCTTTTCAAAACATTTTTGGAGTATTTTAAAGATTGGGCCGCAAACGAAAAATTGGGCGGCAGGCGCAAGGTTCTTATCAGATACATTTTTTAAGGATCTTTTCAGATTTTGAATGGTTAATACTGATAGAATAAAGGATATTGAGGGGTATCTCAGATAAATGGGTCTTTTCAAAACATTTTTGGAGTATTTTAAAGATTGGGCCGCAAACGAAAAATTGGGCGGCAGGCGCAAGGTTCCTATCAGATACTTTTTTAAAGGTTCTTTTCAGATTTTGAATGGTTAATACTAATACAATAAAGGATATTGAGGAGTATCTCAGATAAGTGGCTCTTTTCGCAAACATTTTAGGAGTATTTTAAAGATTGGGCGACATACCCAAAAATATGAGGCAGGCGCAAGGTTCCTAATAAGGGCTTCTTTTAAGGTTCTTTTCAGATTTTGAATGGTTAATACTCATAGAATAAAGGGTATTGAGGGATATCTCAGATAAATGGGTCTTTTCACAAACATTTTAGGAGTATTTTAAAGATTGGGCGGCAAACGAAAAAATGGGAGGAAGTCGCAAGGTTCCTAATAATGGTTTCTTTTAAGGTTCTTTTCAGATTTTGAATGGTTAATACTCATAGAATAAAGGGTATTGAGGGATATCTCAGATAAATGGGTCTTTTCACAAACATTTTAGGAGTATTTTAAAGATTGGGCGGCAAACGAAAAAATGGGAGGAAGTCGCAAGGTTCCTAATAATGGTTTCTTTTAAGGTTCTTTTCAGATTTTGAATGGTTAATACTCATAGAATAAAGGGTATTGAGGGATATCTCAGATAAATGGGTCTTTTCGCAAACATTTTAGGAGTATTTTAAAGATTGGGCGGCAAACGAAAAAATGGGAGGAAGTCGCAAGGTTCCTAATAATGGTTTCTTTTAAGGTTCTTTTCAGATTTTGAATGGTTAATACTCATAGAATAAAGGGTATTGAGGGATATCTCAGATAAATGGGTCTTTTCGCAAACATTTTAGGAGTATTTTAAAGATTGGGCGGCAAACGAAAAAATGGGCGGAAGGCACAAGGTTCCTATCAGATACTTTTTTTAAGGTTCTTTTCAGAATTCGAATGGTTAATACTCATAGAATAAAGGGTATTGAGGGATATCTCAGATAAATGGGTCTTTTCGCAAACATTTTAGGAGTATTTTAAAGATTGGGCCGCAAACGCAAAAATGGGCGGCAGGCGCAAAATTCCTATCAGATACTTTTTTTAAGGTTCTTATCAGATTTTGAATGGTTAATACTAATACAATAAAGGATATTGAGGGATATCTCAGATAAATGGGTCTTTTCGCAAACATTTTAGGAGTATTTTAAAGATTGGGCGGCATACAAAAAAATGGGCGGAAGGCGCAAGGTTTCTAATAAGGTTTCTTTTAAGGTTCTTTTCAGATTTTGAATGGTTAATACTCATAGAATAAAGGATATTGAGGGCTATTTCAGATAAGTGGGTCTTTTCGCAAACATTTTAGGAGTATTTTAAAGATTGGGCGGCATACAAAAAAATGGGCGGAAGGCGCAAGGTTCCAAATAAGGGCTTCTTTTAAGGTTCTTTTCAGATTTTGAATGGTTGATACTCATAGAATAAAGGGTATTGAGGGATATCTCAGATAAATGGGTCTTTTCGCAAACATTTTAGGAGTATTTTAAAGATTGGGCGGCATACGAAAAAATGGGCGAAAGGCGCAAGGTTCCTAATAAGGGTTTCTTTAATTGTTCTTTTCAGATTTTGAATGGTTAATACTCATAGAATAAAGGGTATTGAGAGACATCTCAGATAAATGGGTCTTTTCGCAAACATTTTAGGAGTATTTTAAAGATTGGGCGGCATACGAAAAAATGGGCGAAAGGCGAAAGGTTCCTCATAAGGGTTTCTTTAATTGTTCTTTTCAGATTTTGAATGGTTGATACTCATAGAATAAAGGGTATTGAGAGACATCTCAGATAAATGGGTCTTTTCGCAAACATTTTAGGAGTATTTTAAAGATTGGGCGGCATACAAAAAAATGGGCGGAAGGCGCAAGGTTCCTAATAAGGGCTTCTTTTAAGGTTCTTTTCAGATTTTGAATGGTAATACTCATAGAATAAAGGGTATTGAGGGATATCTCAGATAAATGGGTCTTTTCGCAAACATTTTAGGAGTATTTTAAAGATTGGGCGGCAAACGAAAAAATGGGCGGAAGGCACAAGGTTCCTATCAGATACTTTTTTTAAGGTTCTTTTCAGAATTCGAATGGTTAATACTCATAGAATAAAGGGTATTGAGGGATATCTCAGATAAATGGGTCTTTTCGCAAACATTTTAGGAGTATTTTAAAGATTGGGCGGCATACAAAAATATGGGCGGAAGGAGCAAGGTTCCTAATAAGGGCTTCTTTTAAGGTTCTTTTCAGATTTTGAATGGTTAATACTCATAGAATAAAGGGTATTGAGGGGTATCTCAGATAAATGGGTCTTTTCGCAAACATTTTAGAAGTATTTTAAAGATTGGGCGGCAAACGCAAAAATGGGCGGAAGGCCCAAAATTCCTATCAGATTCTTTTTTTAAGGTTCTTATCAGATTTTGAATGGTTAATACTAATACAATAAAGGATATTGAGGGATATCTCAGATAAATGGGTCTTTTCGCAAACATTTTAGGAGTATTTTAAAGATTGGGCGGCATACAAAAAAATGGGCGGAAGGCGCAAGGTTCCTAATAAGGTTTCTTTTAAGGTTCTTTTCAGATTTTGAATGGTTAATACTCATAGAATAAAGGATATTGAGGGCTATCTCAGATAAGTGGGTCTTTTCGCAAACATTTTAGGAGTATTTTAAAGATTTGGCGGCAAACCAAAAATGGGCGGCAGGCGCAAGGTTCCTATCAGATACTTTTTTTAAGGTTCTTTTCAGATTTTGAATGGTTAATACTCATAGAATAAAGGGTATTGAAGGATATCTCAGATAAATGGGTCTTTTCACAAACATTTTAGGAGTATTTTAAAGATTGGGCGGCATACGAAAAAATGGGAGGCAGGCACAAGGTTCCTAAAAAGGGCTTCTTTTAAGGTTCTTTTCAGATTTTGAATGGTTAATACTCATAGAATAAAGGGTATTGAGGGATATCTGAGATAAATGGGTCTTTTCGCAAACATTTTAGGAGTATTTTAAAGATTGGGCGGCAAACGAAAAAATGGGCGGAAGTCGCAAGAATCCTAATAAGGGTTTCTTTTAAGGTTCTTTTCAGATTTTGAATGGTTAATACTCATAGAATAAAGGGTATTGAGGGATGTATTAGATAATGGGTCTTTTCGCAAAAATATTAGGAGTATTTTAAAGATTGGGCGACATATGAAAAAATAGGCGGCAGGCGCAAGGTTCCTAATAAGGGCTTCTTTTAAGGTTCTTTTCAGATTTTGAATGGTTGATACTCATAGAATAAAGGGTATTGAGGGATATCTTAGATTAATGGGTCTTTTCAAAACATTTTTGGAGTATTTTAAAGATTGGGCCGCAAACGAAAAATTGGGCGGCAGGCGCAAGGTTCCTATCAGATACATTTTTTAAGGTTCTTTTCAGATTTTGAATGGTTAATACTGATAGAATAAAGGATATTGAGGGGTATCTCAGATAAATGGGTCTTTTCAAAACATTTTTAGAGTATTTTAAAGATTGGGCCGCAAACGAAAAATTGGGAGGCAGGCGCAAGGTTCCTAATAAGGGCTTCTTTTAAGGTTCTTTTCAGATTTTGAATGGTTAATACTCATAGAATAAAGGGTATTGAGGGATATCTCAGATAAATGGGTCTTTTCACAAACATTTTAGGAGTATTTTAAAGATTGGGCGGCAAACGAAAAAATGGGAGGAAGTCGCAAGGTTCCTAATAAGGGTTTCTTTTAAGGTTCTTTTCAGATTTTGAATGGTTAATACTCATAGAATAAAGGATATTAAGGGATATCTCAGATAAGTGGGTCTTTTCGCAAACATTTTAGGAGTATTTTAAAGATTTGGCGGCAAACGCAAAAATGGGCAGCAGGCGCAAGGTTCCTATCAGATACTTTTTTTAAGGTTCTTTTCAGATTTTGAATGGTTAATACTCATAGAATAAAGGGTATTGAGGGATATCTCAGATAAATGGGTCTTTTCACAAACATTTTAGGAGTATTTTAAAGATTGGGCGGCATACAAAAAAATGGGCGGAAGGCGCAAGGTTCCTAATAAGGGCTTCTTTTAAGGTTCTTTTCAGATTTTGAATGGTAATACTCATAGAATAAAGGGTATTGAGGGCTATCTCAGATAAATGGGTCTTTTCGCAAACATTTTAGGAGTATTTTAAAGATTGGGCGGCAAACGAAAAAATGGGCGGAAGGCACAAGGTTCCTATCAGATACTTTTTTTAAGGTTCTTTTCAGAATTCGAATGGTTAATACTCATAGAATAAAGGGTATTGAGGGATATCTCAGATAAATGGGTCTTTTCGCAAACATTTTAGGAGTATTTTAAAGATTGGGCGGCATACAAAAATATGGGCGGAAGGCGCAAGGTTCCTAATAAGGGCTTCTTTTAAGGTTCTTTTCAGATTTTGAATGGTTAATACTCATAGAATAAAGGGTATTGAGGGGTATCTCAGATAAATGGGTCTTTTTGCAAACATTTTAGGAGTATTTTAAAGATTGGGCCGCAAACGCAAAAATGGGCGGCAGGCGCAAAATTCCTATCAGATACTTTTTTTAAGGTTCTTATCAGATTTTGAATGGTTAATACTAATACAATAAAGGATATTGAGGGATATCTCAGATAAATGGGTCTTTTCGCAAACATTTTAGGAGTATTTTAAAGATTGGGCGGTATACAAAAAAATGGGCGGAAGGCGCAAGGTTTCTAATAAGGTTTCTTTTAAGGTTCTTTTCAGATTTTGAATGGTTAATACTCATAGAATAAAGGATATTGAGGGCTATTTCAGATAAGTGGGTCTTTTCGCAAACATTTTAGGAGTATTTTAAAGATTGGGCGGCATACAAAAAAATGGGCGGAAGGCGCAAGGTTCCTAATAAGGGCTTCTTTTAAGGTTCTTTTCAGATTTTGAATGGTTGATACTCATAGAATAAAGGGTATTGAGGGATATCTCAGATAAATGGGTCTTTTCGCAAACATTTTAGGAGTATTTTAAAGATTGGGCGGCATACAAAAAAATGGGCGGAAGGTGCAAGGTTCCTAATAAGGTTTCTTTTAAGGTTCTTTTCAGATTTTGAATGGTTAATACTCATAGAATAAAGGATATTGAGGGCTATCTCAGATAAGTGGGTCTTTTCGCAAACATTTTAGGAGTATTTTAAAGATTTGGCGGCAAACGCAAAAATAGGCGGCAGGCGCAAGGTTCCTATCAGATACTTTTTTTAAGGTTCTTTTCAGATTTTGAATGGTTAATACTCATAGAATAAAGGGTATTGAAGGATATCTCAGATAAATGGGTCTTTTCACAAACATTTTAGGAGTATTTTAAAGATTGGGCGGCATACGAAAAAATGGGAGGCAGGCGCAAGGTTTCTAATAAGGGCTTCTTTTAAGGTTCTTTTCAGATTTTGAATGGTTAATACTCATAGAATAAAGGGTATTGAGGGATATCTGAGATAAATGGGTCTTTTCGCAAACATTTTAGGAGTATTTTAAAGATTGGGCGGCAAACGAAAAAATGGGCGGAAGTCGCAAGAATCCTATCAGATACTTTTTTTAAGGTTCTTTTCAGAATTCGAATGGTTAATACTCATAGAATAAAGGGTATTGAGGGATATCTCAGATAAATGAGTCTTTTCGCAAACATTTTAGGAGTATTTTAAAGATTGGGCGGCATACAAAAATATGGGCGGAAGGCGCAAGGTTCCTAATAAGGGCTTCTTTTAAGGTTCTTTTCAGATTTTGAATGGTTAATACTCATAGAATAAAGGGTATTGAGGGGTATCTCAGATAAATGGGTCTTTTCGCAAACATTTTAGAAGTATTTTAAAGATTGGGCGGCAAACGCAAAAATGGGCGGAAGGCGCAAAATTCCTATCAGATACTTTTTTTAAGGTTCTTATCAGATTTTGAATGGTTAATACTAATACAATAAAGGATATTGAGGGATATCTCAGATAAATGGGTCTTTTCGCAAACATTTTAGGAGTATTTTAAAGATTGGGCGGCATACAAAAAAATGGGCGGAAGGCGCAAGGTTCCTAATAAGGTTTCTTTTAAGGTTCTTTTCAGATTTTGAATGGTTGATACTCATAGAATAAAGGGTATTGAGGGATATCTTAGATTAATGGGTCTTTTCAAAACATTTTTGGAGTATTTTAAAGATTGGGCCGCAAACGAAAAATTGGGCGGCAGGCGCAAGGTTCCTATCAGATACATTTTTTAAGGTTCTTTTCAGATTTTGAATGGTTAATACTGATAGAATAAAGGATATTGAGGGGTATCTCAGATAAATGGGTCTTTTCAAAACATTTTTAGAGTATTTTAAAGATTGGGCCGCAAACGAAAAATTGGGAGGCAGGCGCAAGGTTCCTATCAGATACTTTTTTTAAGGTTCTTTTCAGATTTTGAATGGTTAATACTCATAGAATAAAGGATATTGAGGGATGTCTCAGATAAGTGGGTCTTTTCGCAAACATTTTAGGAGTATTTTAAAGATTTGGCGGCAAACGCAAAAATGGGCAGCAGGCGCAAGGTTCCTATCAGATACTTTTTTTAAGGTTCTTTTCAGATTTTGAATGGTTAATACTCATAGAATAAAGGGTATTGAGGGATATCTCAGATAAATGGGTCTTTTCACAAACATTTTAGGAGTATTTTAAAGATTGGGCGGCATACAAAAAAATGGGCGGAAGGCGCAAGGTTCCTAATAAGGGCTTCTTTTAAGGTTCTTTTCAGATTTTGAATGGTAATACTCATAGAATAAAGGGTATTGAGGGATATCTCAGATAAATGGGTCTTTTCGCAAACATTTTAGGAGTATTTTAAAGATTGGGCGGCAAACGAAAAAATGGGCGGAAGGCACAAGGTTCCTATCAGATACTTTTTTTAAGGTTCTTTTCAGAATTCGAATGATTAATACTCATAGAATAAAGGGTATTGAGGGATATCTCAGATAAATGGGTCTTTTTGCAAACATTTTAGGAGTATTTTAAAGATTGGGCGGCATACAAAAATATGGGCGGAAGGCGCAAGGTTCCTAATAAGGGCATCTTTTAAGGTTCTTTTCAGATTTTGAATGGTTAATACTCATAGAATAAAGGGTATTGAGGGGTATCTCAGATAAATGGGTCTTTTCGCAAACATTTTAGAAGTATTTTAAAGATTGGGCGGCAAACGCAAAAATGGGCGGAAGGCGCAAAATTCCTATCAGATACTTTTTTTAAGGTTATTTTTAGATTTTGAATGGTTAATACTCATAGAATAAAGGGTATTGAAGGATATCTCAGATAAATGGGTCTTTTCACAAACATTTTAGGAGTATTTTAAAGATTGGGCGGCATACGAAAAAATGGGAGGCAGGCGCAAGGTTCCTAATAAGGGCTTCTTTTAAGGTTCTTTTCAGATTTTGAATGGTTAATACTCATAGAATAAAGGGTATTGAGGGATATCTGAGATAAATGGGTCTTTTCGCAAACATTTTAGGAGTATTTTAAAGATTGGGCGGCAAACGAAAAAATGGGCGGAAGTCGCAAGAATCCTAATAAGGGTTTCTTTTAAGGTTCTTTTCAGATTTTGAATGGTTAATACTCATAGAATAAAGGGTATTGAGGGATGTATTAGATAATGGGTCTTTTCGCAAAAATATTAGGAGTATTTTAAAGATTGGGCGGCATATGAAAAAATAGGCGGCAGGTGCAAGGTTCCTAATAAGGGCTTCTTTTAAGGTTCTTTTCAGATTTTGAATGGTTGATACTCATAGAATAAAGGGTATTGAGGGATATCTTAGAATAATGGGTCTTTTCAAAACATTTTTGGAGTATTTTAAAGATTGGGCCGCAAACGAAAAATTGGGCGGCAGGCGCAAGGTTCCTATCAGATACATTTTTTAAGGTTCTTTTCAGATTTTGAATGGTTAATACTGATAGAATAAAGGATATTGAGGGGTATCTCAGATAAATGGGTCTTTTCAAAACATTTTTAGAGTATTTTAAAGATTGGGCCGCAAACGAAAAATTGGGAGGCAGGCGCAAGGTTCCTAATAAGGGCTTCTTTTAAGGTTCTTTTCAGATTTTGAATGGTTAATACTCATAGAATAAAGGATATTGAGGGATATCTCAGATAAGTGGGTCTTTTCGCAAACATTTTAGGAGTATTTTAAAGATTTGGCGGCAAACGCAAAAATGGGCAGCAGGCGCAAGGTTCCTATCAGATACTTTTTTTAAGGTTCTTTTCAGATTTTGAATGGTTAATACTCATAGAATAAAGGGTATTGAGGGATATCTCAGATAAATGGGTCTTTTCACAAACATTTTAGGAGTATTTTAAAGATTGGGCGGCATACAAAAAAATGGGCGGAAGGCGCAAGGTTCCTAATAAGGGCTTCTTTTAAGGTTCTTTTCAGATTTTGAATGGTTAATACTCATAGAATAAAGGGTATTGAGGGGTATCTCAGATAAATGGGTCTTTTTGCAAACATTTTAGGAGTATTTTAAAGATTGGGCCGCAAACGCAAAAATGGGCGGAAGGCGCAAAATTCCTATCAGATACTTTTTTTAAGGTTCTTATCAGATTTTGAATGGTTAATACTAATACAATAAAGGATATTGAGGGATATCTCAGATAAATGGGTCTTTTCGCAAACATTTTAGGAGTATTTTAAAGATTGGGCGGTATACAAAAAAATGGGCGGAAGGCGCAAGGTTTCTAATAAGGTTTCTTTTAAGGTTCTTTTCAGATTGTGAATGGTTAATACTCATAGAATAAAGGATATTGAGGGCTATTTCAGATAAGTGGGTCTTTTCGCAAACATTTTAGGAGTATTTTAAAGATTGGGCGGCATACAAAAAAATGGGCGGAAGGCGCAAGGTTCCTAATAAGGGCTTCTTTTAAGGTTCTTTTCAGATTTTGAATGGTTGATACTCATAGAATAAAGGGTATTGAGGGATATCTCAGATAAATGGGTCTTTTCGCAAACATTTTAGGAGTATTTTAAAGATTGGGCGGCATACAAAAAAATGGGCGGAAGGTGCAAGGTTCCTAATAAGGTTTCTTTTAAGGTTCTTTTCAGATTTTGAATGGTTAATACTCATAGAATAAAGGATATTGAGGGCTATCTCAGATAAGTGGGTCTTTTCGCAAACATTTTAGGAGTATTTTAAAGATTTGGCGGCAAACGCAAAAATAGGCGGCAGGCGCAAGGTTCCTATCAGATACTTTTTTTAAGGTTCTTTTCAGATTTTGAATGGTTAATACTCATAGAATAAAGGGTATTGAAGGATATCTCAGATAAATGGGTCTTTTCACAAACATTTTAGGAGTATTTTAAAGATTGGGCGGCATACGAAAAAATGGGAGGCAGGCGCAAGGTTTCTAATAAGGGCTTCTTTTAAGGTTCTTTTCAGATTTTGAATGGTTAATACTCATAGAATAAAGGGTATTGAGGGATATCTGAGATAAATGGGTCTTTTCGCAAACATTTTAGGAGTATTTTAAAGATTGGGCGGCAAACGAAAAAATGGGCGGAAGTCGCAAGAATCCTATCAGATACTTTTTTTAAGGTTCTTTTCAGAATTCGAATGGTTAATACTCATAGAATAAAGGGTATTGAGGGATATCTCAGATAAATGAGTCTTTTCGCAAACATTTTAGGAGTATTTTAAAGATTGGGCGGCATACAAAAATATGGGCGGAAGGCGCAAGGTTCCTAATAAGGGCTTCTTTTAAGGTTCTTTTCAGATTTTGAATGGTTAATACTCATAGAATAAAGGGTATTGAGGGGTATCTCAGATAAATGGGTCTTTTCGCAAACATTTTAGAAGTATTTTAAAGATTGGGCGGCAAACGCAAAAATGGGCGGAAGGCGCAAAATTCCTATCAGATACTTTTTTTAAGGTTCTTATCAGATTTTGAATGGTTAATACTAATACAATAAAGGATATTGAGGGATATCTCAGATAAATGGGTCTTTTCGCAAACATTTTAGGAGTATTTTAAAGATTGGGCGGCATACAAAAAAATGGGCGGAAGGCGCAAGGTTCCTAATAAGGTTTCTTTTAAGGTTCTTTTCAGATTTTGAATGGTTGATACTCATAGAATAAAGGGTATTGAGGGATATCTTAGATTAATGGGTCTTTTCAAAACATTTTTGGAGTATTTTAAAGATTGGGCCGCAAACGAAAAATTGGGCGGCAGGCGCAAGGTTCCTATCAGATACATTTTTTAAGGTTCTTTTCAGATTTTGAATGGTTAATACTGATAGAATAAAGGATATTGAGGGGTATCTCAGATAAATGGGTCTTTTCAAAACATTTTTAGAGTATTTTAAAGATTGGGCCGCAAAAGAAAAATTGGGAGGCAGGCGCAAGGTTCCTAATAAGGGCTTCTTTTAAGGTTCTTTTCAGATTTTGAATGGTTAATACTCATAAAATAAAGGGTATTGAGGGATATCTCAGATAAATGGGTCTTTTCACAAACATTTTAGGAGTATTTTAAAGATTGGGCGGCAAACGAAAAAATGGGAGGAAGTCGCAAGGTTCCTAATAAGGGTTTCTTTTAAGGTTCTTTTCAGATTTTGAATGGTTAATACTCATAGAATAAAGGATATTGGGGATATCTCAGATAAGTGGGTCTTTTCGCAAACATTTTAGGAGTATTTTAAAGATTTGGCGGCAAACGCAAAAATGGGCAGCAGGCGCAAGGTTCCTATCAGATACTTTTTTTAAGGTTCTTTTCAGATTTTGAATGGTTAATACTCATAGCATAAAGGGTATTGAGGGATATCTCAGATAAATGGGTCTTTTCACAAACATTTTAGGAGTATTTTAAAGATTGGGCGGCATACAAAAAAATGGGCGGAAGGCGCAAGGTTCCTAATAAGGGCTTCTTTTAAGGTTCTTTTCAGATTTTGAATGGTAATACTCATAGAATAAAGGGTATTGAGGGATATCTCAGATAAATGGGTCTTTTCGCAAACATTTTAGGAGTATTTTAAAGATTGGGCGGCAAACGAAAAAATGGGCGGAAGGCACAAGGTTCCTATCAGATACTTTTTTTAAGGTTCTTTTCAGAATTCGAATGATTAATACTCATAGAATAAAGGGTATTGAGGGATATCTCAGATAAATGGGTCTTTTTGCAAACATTTTAGGAGTATTTTAAAGATTGGGCGGCATACAAAAATATGGGCGGAAGGCGCAAGGTTCCTAATAAGGGCTTCTTTTAAGGTTCTTTTCAGATTTTGAATGGTTAATACTCATAGAATAAAGGGTATTGAGGGGTATCTCAGATAAATGGGTCTTTTCGCAAACATTTTAGAAGTATTTTAAAGATTGGGCGGCAAACGCAAAAATGGGCGGAAGGCGCAAAATTCCTATCAGATACTTTTTTTAAGGTTATTTTTAGATTTTGAATGGTTAATACTCATAGAATAAAGGGTATTGAAGGATATCTCAGATAAATGGGTCTTTTCACAAACATTTTAGGAGTATTTTAAAGATTGGGCGGCATACGAAAAAATGGGAGGCAGGCGCAAGGTTCCTAATAAGGGCTTCTTTTAAGGTTCTTTTCAGATTTTGAATGGTTAATACTCATAGAATAAAGGGTATTGAGGAATATCTGAGATAAATGGGTCTTTTCGCAAACATTTTAGGAGTATTTTAAAGATTGGGCGGCAAACGAAAAAATGGGCGGAAGTCGCAAGAATCCTAATAAGGGTTTCTTTTAAGGTTCTTTTCAGATTTTGAATGGTTAATACTCATAGAATAAAGGGTATTGAGGGATGTATTAGATAATGGGTCTTTTCGCAAAAATATTAGGAGTATTTTAAAGATTGGGCGGCATATGAAAAAATAGGCGGCAGGCGCAAGGTTCCTAATAAGGGCTTCTTTTAAGGTTCTTTTCAGATTTTGAATGGTTGATACTCATAGAATAAAGGGTATTGAGGGATATCTTAGATTAATGGGTCTTTTCAAAACATTTTTGGAGTATTTTAAAGATTGGGCCGCAAACGAAAAATTGGGCGGCAGGGGCAAGGTTCCTATCAGATACATTTTTTAAGGTTCTTTTCAGATTTTGAATGGTTAATACTGATAGAATAAAGGATATTGAGGGGTATCTCAGATAAATGGGATTTTTCAAAACATTTTTAGAGTATTTTAAAGATTGGGCCGCAAACGAAAAATTGGGAGGCAGGCGCAAGGTTCGTAATAAAGGCTTTTTTTAAGGTTCTTTTCAGATTTTAAATGGTTAATACTCATAGAATAAAGGGTATTGAGGGATATCTCAGATAAATGGGTCTTTTCACAAACATTTTAGGAGTATTTTAAAGATTGGGCGGCAAACGAAAAAATGGGAGGAAGTCGCAAGGTTCCTTATAAGGGTTTCTTTTAAGGTTCTTTTCAGATTTTGAATGGTTAATACTCATAGAATAAAGGATATTGAGGGATATCTCAGATAAGTGGGTCTTTTCGCAAACATATTAGGAGTATTTTAAAGATTAGGCGGCAAACGCAAAAATGGGCAGCAGGCGCAAGTTTCCTATCAGATACTTTTTTTAAGGTTCTTTTCAGATTTTGAATGGTTAATACTCATAGAATAAAGGGTATTGAGGGATATCTCAGATAAATGGGTCTTTTCACAAACATTTTAGGAGTATTTTAAAGATTGGGCGGCATACAAAAAAATGGGCGGAAGGCGCAAGGTTCCTAATAAGGGCTTCTTTTAAGGTTCTTTTCAGATTTTGAATGGTTAATACTCATAGAATAAAGGGTATTGAGGGGTATCTCAGATAAATGGGTCTTTTCGCAAACATTTTAGAAGTATTTTAAAGATTGGGCGGCAAACGCAAAAATGGGCGGAAGGCGCAAAATTCCTATCAGATACTTTTTTTAAGGTTCTTATCAGATTTTGAATGGTTAATACTAATACAATAAAGGATATTGAGGGATATCTTAGATAAATGGGTCTTTTCGCAAACATTTTAGGAGTATTTTAAAGATTGGGCGGCATACAAAAAAATGGGCGGAAGGCCCAAGTTCCTAATTAGGTTTCTTTTAAGGTTCTTTTCAGATTTTGAATGGTTAATACTCATAGAATAAAGGATATTGAGGGATATCTCAGATAAATGGGTCTTTTCGCAAACATTTTAGGAGTATTTTAAAGATTGGGCGGCATACAAAAAAATGGGCGGAAGGCCCAAGTTCCTAATTAGGTTTCTTTTAAGGTTCTTTTCAGATTTTGAATGGTTAATACTCATAGAATAAAGGATATTGAGGGCTATCTCAGATAAGTGGGTCTTTTCGCAAACATTTTAGGAGTATTTTAAAGATTTGGCGGCAAACGCAAAAATGGGCGGCAGGCGCAAGGTTCCTATCAGATACTTTTTTTAAGGTTCTTTTCAGATTTTGAATGGTTAATACTCATAGAATAAAGGGTATGAAAGGATATCTCAGATAAATGGGTCTTTTCACAAACATTTTAGGGGTAATTTAAAGATTGGGCGGCATACGAAAAAATGGGAGGCAGGTGCAAGGTTCCTAATAAGGGCTTCTTTTAAGGTTCTTTTCAGATTTTGAATGGTTAATACTCATAGAATAAAGGATATTGAGGGATATCTCAGATAAATGGGTCTTTTCAAAACATTTTTAGAGTATTTTAAAGATTGGGCCGCAAACGAAAAAATGGGCGGAAGTCGCAAGAATCCTAATAAGGGTTTCTTTTAAGGTTCTTTTCAGATTTTGAATGGTTAATACTCATAGAATAAAGGGTATTGAGGGATGTATTAGATAATGGGTCTTTTCGCAAAAATATTAGGAGTATTTTAAAGATTGGACGGCATATGAAAAAATAGGCGGCAGGCGCAAGGTTCCTAATAAGGGCTTCTTTTAAGGTTCTTTTCAGATTTTGAATGGTTGATACTCATAGAATAA
This sequence comes from Phorcus lineatus, assembly GCA_921293015.1. Lineage (NCBI taxonomy): Eukaryota > Metazoa > Mollusca > Gastropoda > Trochida > Trochidae > Phorcus > Phorcus lineatus. Next base: position 197,141 of record OV121095.1, read on the forward strand.
AGGGTATTGAGGGATATCTTAGATTAATGGGTCTTTTCAAAACATTTTTGGAGTATTTTAAAGATTGGGCCGCAAACGAAAAATTGGGCGGCAGGCGCAAGGTTCCTATCAGATACATTTTTTAAGGTTCTTTTCAGATTTGAATGGTTAATACTGATAGAATAAAGGATATTGAGGGGTATCTCAGATAAATGGGTCTTTTCAAAACATTTTTAGAGTATTTTAAAGATTGGGCCGCAAACGAAAAATTGGGAGGCAAGCGCAAGGTTCCTAATAAGGGTTTCTTTTAAGGTTCTTTTCAGATTTTGAATGGTTAATACTCATAGAATAAATGATATTGAGGGGTATCTCAGATAAGTGGGTCTTTTCGCAAACATTTTAGGAGTATTTTAAAGATTGGGCGGCAAACGAAAAAATGGGAGGAAGTCGCAAGGTTCCTAATAAGGGTTTCTTTTAAGGTTCTTTTCAGATTTTGAATGGTTAATACTCATAGAATAAATGATATTGAGGGGTATCTCAGATAAGTGGGTCTTTTCGCAAACATTTTAGGAGTATTTTAAAGATTGGGCGGCGTACGAAAAAATGGGCGAAAGGCGCAAGGTTCCTAATAAGGGTTTCTTTAATTGTTCTTTTCAGATTTTGAATGGTTGATACTCATAGAATAAAGGGTATTGAGAGACATCTCAGATAAATGGGTCTTTTCGCAAACATTTTAGGAGTATTTTAAAGATTGGGCGGCATACAAAAAAATTGGGCGGCAGGCGCAAGGTTCCTAATAAGGGCTTCTTTTAAGGTTCTTTTCAGATTTTGAATGGTTAATACACATAGAATAAAGGGTATTGAGGGATATCTCAGATAAAAGGGTCTTTTCGCAAACATTTTAGGAGTATTTTAAAGATTAGGCGGCATACAAAAAAATGGGCGGAAGGCGCAAGGTTCCTAATAAGGGCTTTTTTTAAGGTTCTTTTCAGATTTTGAATGGTAATACTCTTTGAATAAAGGGTATTGAGGGATATCTCAGATAAATGGGTCTTTTCGCAAACATTTTAGGAGTATTTTAAAGATTGGGCGGCAAACGAAAAAATGGGCGGAAGGCACAAGGTTCCTATCAGATACTTTTTTTAAGGTTCTTTTCAGATTTTGAATGGTTGATACTCATAGAATAAAGGGTATTGAGGGATATCTTAGATTAATGGGTCTTTTCAAAACATTTTTGGAGTATTTTAAAGATTGGACCGCAAACGAAAAATTGGGCGGCAGGGGCAAGGTTCCTATCAGATACATTTTTTAAGGTTCTTTTCAGATTTTGAATGGTTAATACTGATAGAATAAAGGATATTGAGGGGTATCTCAGATAAATGGGATTTTTCAAAACATTTTTAGAGTATTTTAAAGATTGGGCCGCAAACGAAAAATTGGGAGGCAGGCGCAAGGTTCCTAATAAGGGCTTCTTTTAAGGTTCTTTTCAGATTTTGAATGGTTAATACTCATAGAATAAAGGGTATTGAGGGATATCTCAGATAAATGGGTCTTTTCACAAACATTTTAGGAGTATTTTAAAGATTGGGCGGCAAACGAAAAAATGGGAGGAAGTCGCAAGGTTCCTTATAAGGGTTTCTTTTAAGGTTCTTTTCAGATTTTGAATGGTTAATACTCATAGAATAAAGGATATTGAGGGGTATCTCAGATAAGTGGGTCTTTTCGCAAACATATTAGGAGTATTTTAAAGATTAGGCGGCAAACGCAAAAATGGGCAGCAGGCGCAAGTTTCCTATCAGATACTTTTTTTAAGGTTCTTTTCAGATTTTGAATGGTTAATACTCATAGAATAAAGGGTATTGAGGGATATCTCAGATAAATGGGTCTTTTCACAAACATTTTAGGAGTATTTTAAAGATTGGGCGGCATACAAAAAAATGGGCGGAAGGCGCAAGGTTCCTAATAAGGGCTTCTTTTAAGGTTCTTTTCAGATTTTGAATGGTAATACTCATAGAATAAAGGGTATTGAGGGATATCTCAGATAAATGGGTCTTTTCGCAAACATTTTAGGAGTATTTTAAAGATTGGGCGGCAAACGAAAAAATGGGCGGAAGGCACAAGGTTCCTATCAGATACTTTTTATAAGGTTCTTTTCAGAATTCGAATGGTTAATACTCATAGAAAAAAGGGTATTGAGGGATATCTCAGATAAATGGGTCTTTTCGCAAACATTTTAGGAGTATTTTAAAGATTGGGCGGCATACAAAAATATGGGCGGAAGGCGCAAGGTTCCTAATAAGGGCTTCTTTTAAGGTTCTTTTCAGATTTTGAATGGTTAATACTCATAGAATAAAGGGTATTGAGGGGTATCTCAGATAAATGGGTATTTTCGCAAACATTTTAGAAGTATTTTAAAGATTGGGCGGCAAACGCAAAAATGGGCGGAATGCGCAAAATTCCTATCAGATACTTTTTTTAAGGTTCTTATCAGATTTTGAATGGTTAATACTAATACAATAAAGGATATTGAGGGATATCTCAGATAAATGGGTCTTTTCGCAAACATTTTAGGAGTATTTTAAAGATTGGGCGGCATACAAAAAAATGGGCGGAAGGCCCAAGTTCCTAATTAGGTTTCTTTTAAGGTTCTTTTCAGATTTTGAATGGTTAATACTCATAGAATAAAGGATATTGAGGGCTATCTCAGATAAGTGGGTCTTTTCGCAAACATTTTAGGAGTATTTTAAAGATTTGGCGGCACACGCAAAAATGGGCGGCAGGCGCAAGGTTCCTATCAGATACTTTTTTTAAGATTCTTTTCAGATTTTGAATGGTTAATACTCATAGAATAAAGGGTATTGAAGGATATCTCAGATAAATGGGTCTTTTCACAAACATTTTAGGGGTAATTTAAAGATTGGGCGGCATACGAAAAAATGGGAGGCAGGTGCAAGGTTCCTAATAAGGGCTTCTTTTAAGATTCTTTTCAGATTTTGAATGGTTAATACTCATAGAATAAAGGGTATTGAGGGATATCTGAGATAAATGGGTCTTTTCGCAAACATTTTAGGAGTATTTTAAAGATTGGGCGGCAAACGAAAAAATGGGCGGAAGTCGCAAGAATCCTAATAAGGGTTTCTTTTAAGGTTCTTTTCAGATTTTGAATGGTTAATACTCATAGAATAAAGGGTATTGAGGGATGTATTAGATAATGGGTCTTTTCGCAAAAATATTAGAAGTATTTTAAAGATTGGACGGCATATGAAAAAATAGGCGGCAGGCGCAAGGTTCCTAATAAGGGCTTCTTTTAAGGTTCTTTTCAGATTTTGAATGGTTGATACTCATAGAATAAAGGGTATTGAGGGATATCTTAGATTAATGGGTCTTTTCAAAACATTTTTGGAGTATTTTAAAGATTGGGCCGCAAACGAAAAATTGGGCGGCAGGCGCAAGGTTCCTATCAGATACATTTTTTAAGGTTCTTTTCAGATTTGAATGGTTAATACTGATAGAATAAAGGATATTGAGGGGTATCTCAGATAAATGGGTCTTTTTAAAACAATTTTAGAGTATTTTAAAGATTGGGCCGCAAACGAAAAATTGGGAGGCAAGCGCAAGGTTCCTAATAAGGGTTTCTTTTAAGGTTCTTTTCAGATTTTGAATGGTTAATACTCATAGAATAAATGATATTGAGGGGTATCTCAGATAAGTGGGTCTTTTCGCAAACATTTTAGGAGTATTTTAAAGATTGGGCGGCAAACGAAAAAATGGGAGAAAGTCGCAAGGTTCCTAATAAGGGTTTCTTTTAAGGTTCTTTTCAGATTTTGAATGGTTGATACTCATAGAATAAAGGGTATTGAGAGACATCTCAGATAAATGGGTCTTTTCGCAAACATTTTAGGAGTATTTTAAAGATTGGGCGGCATACAAAAAAATTGGGCGGCAGGCGCAAGGTTCCTAATAAGGGCTTCTTTTAAGGTTCTTTTCAGATTTTGAATGGTTAATACACATAGAATAAAGGGTATTGAGGGATATCTCAGATAAAAGGGTCTTTTCGCAAACATTTTAGGAGTATTTTAAAGATTGGGCGGCATACAAAAAAATGGGCGGAAGGCGCAAGGTTCCTAATAAGGGCTTATTTTAAGGTTCTTTTCAGATTTTGAATGGTAATACTCTTTGAATAAAGGGTATTGAGGGATATCTCAGATAAATGGGTCTTTTCGCAAACATTTTAGGAGTATTTTAAAGATTGGGCAGCAAACGAAAAAATGGGCGGAAGGCACAAGGTTCCTATCAGATACTTTTTTTAAGGTTCTTTTCAGAATTCGAATGGTTAATACTCATAGAATAAAGGTTATTGAGGGATATCTCAGATAAATGGGTCTTTTTGCAAACATTTTAGGAGTATTTTAAAGATTGGGCGGCATACAAAAAAATGGGCGGAAGGCGCAAGGTTCCTAATAAGGGCTTCTTTTAAGGTTCTTTTCAGAATTTGAATGGTTAATACTCATAGAATAAAGGATATTGAGGGATATCTCAGATAAATGGGTCTTTTCGCAAACATTTTAGGAGTATTTTAAAGATTGGGCGGCATACAACAAAATGGGTAAAAGGCGCAAGGTTCCTAATAAGGGCTTCTTTTAAGGTTCTTTTCAGATTTTGAATGGTTAATACTCATAGAATAAAGGGTATTGAGGGATATCTCAGATTAATGGGTCTTTTCAAAACATTTTTGGAGTATTTTAAAGATTGGGCCGCAAACGAAAAATTGGGCGGCAGGCACAAGGTTCCTAATAAGGGTTTCTTTTAAGGTTCTTTTCAGATTTTGAATGGTAATACTCATAGAATAAAGGGTATTGAGGGATATCTCAGATAAATGGGTCTTTTTGCAAACATTTTAGGAGTATTTTAAAGATTGGGCGGCATACAACAAAATGGGTAAAAGGCGCAAGGTTCCTAATAAGGGCTTCTTTTAAGGTTCTTTTCAGATTTTGAATGGTTAATACTCATAGAATAAAGGATATTGAGGGGTATCTCAGATAAATGGGTCTTTTCACAAACATTTTAGGAGTATTTTAAAGATTGGGCGGCATACGAAAAAATGGGCGAAAGGCGCAAGGTTCCTATCAAATACTTTTTTAAAGGTTCTTTTAAGATTTTGAATGGTTAATACTCATAGAATAAAGGATATTGAGGGATGTATTAGATAATGGGTCTTTTCGCAAAAATTTTAGGAGTATTTTAAAGATTGGGCGGCATACGAAAAAATGAATGGCAGGCGCAAGGTTCCTAATAAGGGTTTCTTTTAAGGTTCTTTTCAGATTTTGAATGGTTGATACTCATAGAATAAAGGGTATTGAGGGATATCTCAGATAAATGGGTCTTTTTGCAAACATTTTAGGAGTATTTTAAAGATTGGGCGGCATACGAAAAAATGGGCGGAAGTCGCAAGGTTCCTAATAAGGGCTTCTTTTAAGGTTCTTTTCAGATTTTGAATGGTTAATACTCATAGAATAAAGGGTATTGAAGGATATCTCAGATAAATGGGTCTTTTCACAAACATTTTAGGAGTATTTTAAAGATTTGGCGGCATACGAAAAAATGGGAGGCAGGCGCAAGGTTCCTAATAAAGGCTTCTTTTAAGGTTCTTTTCAGATTTTGAATGGTTAATACTCATAGAATAAAGGGTATTGAGGGATATCTCAGATAAATGGGTCTTTTCGCAAACATTTTAGGAGTATTTTAAAGATTGGGCGGCAAACGAAAAAATGGGCGGAAGTCGCAAGGTTCCTAATAAGGGTTTCTTTTAAGGTTCTTTTCAGATTTTGAATGGTTAATACTCATAGAAGAAAAGGTATTGAGGGGTATCTCAGATAAGTGGGTCTTTTCACAAACATTTTAGGAGTATTTTAAAGATTGGGCGGCAAACGAAAAAATGGGCAGCAGTCGCAAGGTTCCTAATAAGGGTTTCTTTTAAGGTTCTTTTCAGATTTTGAATGGTTAATACTCATAGAATAAAGGATATTGCGGGGTATCTCAGATAAATGGGTCTTTTCACAAACATTTTAGGAGTATTTTAAAGATTGGGCGGCATACGAAAAAATGGGCGGCAGTCGCAAGGTTCCTAATAAGGGTTTCTTTTAAGGTTCTTTTCAGAATTTGAATGGTTAATACTCATAGAATAAAGGATATTGAGGGGTATCTCAGATAAATGGGTCTTTTCACAAACATTTTAGGAGTATTTTAAAGATTGGGCGGCATACGAAATAATGGGCGAAAGGCGCAAGGTTCCTATCAAATACTTTTTTAAAGGTTCTTTTAAGATTTTGAATGGTTAATACTCATAGAATAAAGGGTATTGAGGGATATCTCAGATAAATGGCACTGCAAGAAAAGGTGGGGTTTCCTCATGCATTATACGGCATTAAACCCTAAGAGTTTAATGCAATTTCCTCTGGAGGAAACCCTAGGCGTTTAATGACATTTCATCAGCATTAACCAGGGAATTTCCTCAGCGAAGGAAATGCCATGAAACTTAATTAAACTAGAGGAAACTGCAGGAAATGTTTGTGTTTTTGTCAAGTTGAAAATTATTATTTGCATTGATTATGTGTTGAAGAAATGTTTAGTAGAGATAACATGAAATAATAAGTTATGTCCTGTTAGAGAATTTTGGTGTATCTTTGTTGTACAAATGAAAAAAAAAGATACTTAAACACTCTGAATAAATATTTATAGATAAAAATGTTTATTAAATTACATATATAGTGATAAGAAGCATTAATTGAATTTTATATTCTAACCATATGCTCTACTAAGTGAAATGGACATTAATAAAAATTAAAGGGTTTGTACTGGTGTATTAAAGGGATAGATGGTACCTTTCATTCATAGGCATAATCTATACGTTACAACATAGAAATATGATTTTAGTTTTTAGTTCAATTCATTGATGTGATCGTTATTGGAGACATTGCGTAGCGCGGTGACAAAGCTTAGTAAATGCTCATGGCTGTGACTGAAGACTACATTCAAAATATGTTCTACAAATGAAATGCAAATAAACCGTATATACATAATTTATACTATCAAAGCAAGTATACTGATAGTTCAGCTGCAAAACAAACATATGAAACGTACCTTTTTCAGAGAATGTATCCATACAAACACAAATATCCAAATCCTGTTATAGGTAAGAACACATACTAGTATTCAACTATTATGACTGATCATTGATAGCACAAGTTGACGGCAGAAGGTTTAACCTACCACGACCAAAGTTTTTTCACATTATGACAAATCATGAACAAATTCTATGACTGTCTAATGCTTACTCAAGTTCATTGGTTATTATTTAGCCCCTGAGATCTCATTGGACAACTTGTTAATGTTGAGTTACTTTTTGTTTTTATAAAGCAGTCACGTGACGCGCCATCCTAATGACATAGAGATTTAGAGGGGGTCACCTCTCTGCACCTGCATGTGTTTATACAGCGTCCTTGACATCTATCTAACGAGTGGTCACCGTATGGCACGTAATTGGTCTGAGTGACTTGTCTGAATGGAAACAGACACTAACAAAACAAATACCGTCTCTGTGAAAACAATGCTTTATTTCTGTATAGAATATATGTAGTGAAAATAAAATTAATATTTACAGTTCATAGATGTATAATTGTTTTCAACGACATTTGTTTGCAGTTTAATTTTGTACAGACTATTACAGTTTACCTATGATCCATGATCATTTGTGTGTATCATTGCTATCATTGATATTCTTTTGAATCACCTATCAGTGAAAGAAAGGGGTTTTGGCGCTGATTTAATAGGGACTGCGTCTGTGCATGTCTTCATTTTTGTCGGCATGACTGGTGTTTTCCGGTTTGCAGGAACCTATACAAATAATTGGTAAAGCTTGCTTTAAACAAGTAGACGCTTAAACCCCAACCCAACAACAATGAACAAAGTTTAGATGTAAACAGTTTATCGTTTACGCGAAATAAATACAAGCAATAATCACCCTTAAAATAATCAAGTAATGAGGCAAAGAAACAAGGTGACAGTTATCTTGAAAATGTATACCTAAGTATATTTCACTTTTTGTGAAGCTTGTACAAATTCCTAAAGTGATTCGGTTCATTACCGGGAAAGCAACATTTCTGATGTTTAAACTAACAGACCAGGGGATTATACTGGCCAACTGCATCTTGCGAACAATAGAGGTAATTGGTGAGTTAAAATCGAAAAGTCAATCAGTGAGTAGTCAGTGCCTTCAGTCAGGGTGAGCGAAAATTCGTATATATTCATGTCTGCATTATAACCAAACGTTTTAATCCATTAAAACAACGTAAGTTACCTTCGGTGAAACTTCAAAGGGTTTTGACAGTAATGACAAATGTTGCTTTCATTGTAAGACGCAAGAGATTCAAAGATCAATCAATTACTACTTTAACTAGTAAAACTTGATATCTATCTGGAGTCTAGATAAGATATCACAGACAGTGTATTTAAAGCAAATTAAAGCACTATTTCATAACAATCAGTAAGAAGGGATTAATGTAGAATTTTAAAGATAATTGTGCTCTGTGTTTAGACCCAAATCTATCAAAAGTGTAGGGGAAATACGTCATTACAACTCTATACAGAAAATCAAAATTTCTTACTACGGACGCTTCTTAACTTGTGCTTGAAATGTGTCTTTCACGGCTAGCATTGAACTCACTACCTATAAGAAATTGATATGTATAGCGACAATGATTCCATAATAACAATTCATAGATAATATCTACCGCTTCTATAATCATCTGTCAAAGTTTGGTGCCTAATGAAAATCTTAATTAGCAACACATTTTCCTATTCAAAATAACAATGCATAATAAAGTAGATAATAAAGTTAGGGATGTGATTCAAATGTAATTGTTTATAACATGAATTATGATAATTTCAAGTATTTACATATTGATAAAATACTTATCAAAAGTTAAATATCCCTTACTTATTATTGTCCAAAATATAGATGTATTATTTCTTGGAGCAAAACTAGTGAACAGTGGTATACCGAACACATCAAAACAGCATGTGGTCACGATGATATTCAAAGTGAGTGAAGGATTTTAATACGTTTAATTGTTTTCATAACTATTATCATGAGTGGGCTCGTTAACCTTAATCCTCAAATCTTCATCGTCAAACAACAGGAAATGTTAAATACCGGGACAGTTTTACAAACGTCTTTCTCAGGTTGTTGCTATAAAGATTTTGATTACTAGTATATGCTTCTCTGTAGATCACACATATTATTTTTTTCTTATTGGCATCTACATTTAAATAAAATATATACTACATACTTCTTCCTTTCCATATTCCCCACTCTTTTAGACAAAAGGAACACACTGTGGATAACATAGTGGAATTTTATACTTGATAATTTATTTATTGTTTTTCGCAGAATATGTTGTAATTTTCAATAAATAATTCAATTTGCAGTTACTATTCACAAAGAATAAACTTTTTACACCAGTTAATAAGTAAAAGTAACATCGTTCCAAAGCACAACTCATATCAATTAACTTTAAGCATCAGCCAGTCATTAGGCATCCCCTACAACTTTATGATAATGTTGATATCGCTCTTGCATTTGATTACAAAGACGTTGTTTTCTGTTCAATTTATGAAACAATAAATGTTAAAACCAAATCGAATAATCTGTGTCATTTCTTAACTGCTTACACAATGAGGTAATTTTGCTGACGTTGTTATGTTAATCTTTATGTGAATGGGAAAGTCAATTTAGAAAAGGAGTTAAATAACCAAAGGGATGTAAATAATCAAAATTTCACCGAATATTTCCGATCTCTTGGTAAAGCAAAATCTTACTTACTTAAGTTGAGAGTTTTACGAGCGCTTTCAAGCGATAGCTGATGTCACGCTCGGGACGCAACCTTTATAAAAGAGCCTAAAATTTTGATAAAAAAGTGGGGGGTATTTTTGGAAGCCTGGTCTAAAAGCTGGGGGGGGGGGGGGGAATACTTTTTTAAATTATTAGAAATTTGGAATGTTTGGTATGCCTAAGTTAAGGGAGTTGAGGGGAGGGAGAAGGGGGGGTGGAGATGTGGTGTATTTTGTTGTGATTTTTACACGGGCCTCCTGGCCCGTATCTAAAACTAAAGCAAAATGAATAGCGCTGATTATATAAATCGGCAGTGGTGATGGGCTCTGGCACTAAACAGGTTGAGATGCATACAGATTGGTCGCTGACACTAATTGGCATATCTCCTTTGATTAGGTGACCATAACGCACCGAAAAAGTCAATTGTCGTAAACTAATTACCTTGGCGTCTCAATGTCTGAATGAAGGTAGGACTTGTTGTCTGTAAGAACTGTCGCTTTCCGATTGACTTTAATCATTATTATTACTAAAAGAAAAAATACTGCCTGATATTTTCAAACTCTCAACTTAAGCAAGCAAGCTAATATTGTTGCCTTAGAATGATCTTTGATATGATTTGATGCAAACTTATTTTTATTCAACAAACTTACTATCGATTGATATAGAAGTCTTATATTAATACCTTTCCAGTTATGTATTCAATACATATATCATTGAAATAAATATAATCAGATAGCAAGGGGAAAAATCCTATGTATTCAACGAAATGAATTATTTGCGTGCAATGAGTTTTAATTTGATGTAAGTCCGATACAAGAGACAATTGAACATTATTAGTAAATGTAAACTTCTTCAAGATATTTGCTACCAGGAATGGTCCATGTCAATTAATAATTCAAGGTATCTAGAACACTACTCTTGTCATAAATCTTTGTTAGAACCCGAGTTTTATATCATGAATTTAGAAGATAAATCTTTAAGACGGCACTATGTAAATTTAGAATTAGTTTACATGATTTTAGAATCAATTCCCTACGACAAAAAAATGGTGTATTGATAGATAATAAGATAAGTTTTTGCAGAAATTGTAACTCGGGCCATATTGAAGATGAATTTCATGTATTGTTTGTATGTTCAATGTATTCCCATTTAAGAAGCAGATATTTATCTTTTGTATCACTACCAGTTAGAGATAAACAACTTTTGTCCCATCTGCTAAAAATACTGATGTTATTAAATCTCTCGCAATCTATTTAAAACATGTATTCCTTGTAAGAAATGTCACCGCCACATGTACCACTTAATACTTCAACTGTACTTGTACTATAGGCCTGAAATACTGAATAAACAAATCTGAATCTGAATCTATAAACTTCATTTCTTATGTTTGAATTGTATGGACGAAACAATGTAATGTAATGACCCGGTGAATTAATTTTTGAATGAACACATTCATTGAAATAAGCTACCTTTTTAATATTCACGATTATTCAATATTGATTCCTAGAGTGACTTGGTAACATCAGTTTCTTTAGGTGGTACAGTATACAGACTAATTAATACTTTCATTCTCACAACGTTCTTCATTTTTAATGAAATCATTGGCATACTATGGTGGGGAAAATATGCTCTTTTGTATATTTAACTTCTGATTTTAATCTCGTTAATTTTTGTGTGTCAGGCACGTCTGCTTAGCGCCTGTCACTTCTATTGGTGACTCCCTCTCACACGCACCCGTATCCTGCCCAACAAGTTTATTGTCAAGTTGAGATCAGAGAGACATCCTTGATTGTCGGCTAGACTAGTTAACGAACTGTTAATTACCATGGAGCATAAATGTGCACCTGCTTTCTCACAGTTCAAACAGAGACCTGGAAAGCTTCTCGGTAAGACCTCAACGAAAAGGTAAGCTGTAATATTAGATTATATATATAAGACCCTTTCACATGTGATGAAACCTTTATGAATGTCCGACAGTCACCAATAACCATGGGATGCGACAGCGGAAAGAAAAAGGAATGATGACTTATTACAAGAAATATAAAATATCTTTGAAAATGTTATGAAATCTGTTGTTGAATGATCCAAACATTTACTTAGTTTACTGTTAGCACATCGTAGAGTTTAAGTACCGTATTCGACGTGATAAGCGCCCGGGGCGCTTAAAAAATTGGTAAAAGGGGGCGCTAATTAAAACGATAAAAATTGTCCTCAAGTTTAGTCTTGAAAGTGGTTTCTTATGATACACATGTCTTTGAAATATGGTTTTATAACTTTTATCATTTTGATGGTGGCTGGAGGTCTTGAAATACCCTGTATTCTTCACTTTAGTGGAAGTAAAAGACTTATTGCAAGACTGAAAAACCTCACTCAATGAATCAGCATGCAAGGTAAGCAATGTTGAGAGGTGGGCGCTAAATCAGGACTCATATTGTTCAGTCAAAAACGTGGTTGGTGGGCGCTTATAGGGGAGTGGGCGGTTATTAAGTCGAATACGGTATTTTTAATGAAAGTTTTCATACATTTGATATCATTTAATAATCCGAAGGTGACTCAGGAAAATAATAACTCCCTCATTTCACTAAATATTTAAAAGAATTGATATACGTTAGTAAACAATTTGTTACTTTTACAAACCTATCATCTGTGAATATATTGTTCTAAACACTGTGTTCGGGAGAAGCGTCATCATCGTCGATTGAGGTTAACAAATAACAAATAAATATGTTTTTGGACATTTCAATTTAACCGTTTGGTTCAAGTATGATGTGCTTGTGGTTCTTTGTCTAATAAATTGACCTCCGAAATGAATGTTGTTAATAAAATAACGAATTGCTAAACATACTAAGCTTGTTAAATAAATTGTAAACTCGTTTCATTCGCTATATCTATATTATAGTTTTCATTCGACTTCACAATGAAAATCGCATTCTTGATTAAACCAATAAGGGTCACATGTTATAATCCGATATTACAGGGAAAATAGACATGGGCATAGCGGGAATAATTTCTGTGTCTCTCAGACCGCTGAATAACAATAAAAGCATCCCGTCAGACGGTTCTTCCTAGTGAATGTCACCCTTATCCCCCCCCCCCCCCCCACTCCCTCCTGCTCCACCATCCACACTAATTGAGTCCAGTTAATTACCAATTTGAGATCAAAGAGGCATCATTAATTGCCGGCTAGTCCGATTAACAAAATGTATATTGTATGGGCTATTCTATTCGCTGAAAGCAGAAAATGATATTAGTAAACGAAATTATTGAAATAATTTTTTTTAAAACAGTGTAAATAAGGATAAAGTATACTTGTTTTTTAATGCAGGAGTAATATGGATGCAATGACTGTTAACAACAAAAACATTGTAATATTCATCTTACTATAATGTTATCTGACACATTATTTAACTTTTGATACGCATTTTCTTGACCAGTCTGCACTGTGCATTTGAGCGTCCTTTTTATAAACAATTGGCCAGCGAAGACTGGTATGTTTTGAATCACAACAAATAGTCGAAGGCTTAAAATGAATTTTTGTAAGGAAAATTGGAAGACGCTTTCGGATGATACGCTATTATGTACTGAATCTAATATCTAACAGAAAATAAGTATTTGTACTTAGTTAACGGGAGTATAGACAGACAGACAGACTAATATTTTATTAAAGTCTCACCTCTTTGCATTAAAAACATTAATACAGGTAAACAAACATAGATTAAGAGCCACCCATTGAGGGTTATGAGAGACTAAAACAAACAAAAAACACTGGAGTAACGCGCGTTCATTCCATAACTTTCCATATTTGGCAAGGCGGTCTTGCCAAAAACTGAAAGGCGTCCTTTCCACGCTAAGGAAAGGTCGCCTTTCCGTTGCCTATCTTTCCAAATCGATTAAGTCAATGAAGCGCGCATAAAATCGCACTTTATGTTTTTATCAATTCTAAGCAGTGTGGTTGAAAAGGGTTTTTTTATTTCTTATCTAAAACATGAATTTGATTTCATGAAATTTCGAGATCATGAAACTGTGTTAATCCTGGACGTGGAACGATTATTTTAAGATTAATAACTAGGAGAAAAGTGAAATGAAAAGCTGTTAAGAAGTCATTTTGTATTAAGTTAGTAGTTCAACATGTATTAAATCGAGTAGTTGAGTGGCATATTTAATTGGATAACATAGTTCACATATGTATAAAGGTCATTAAAGGGATTTACTATATAGTTATTTAACGTATAACGTATTTGTTATAATTTTATGGATAGTTATATGGCACTTTTCCACGCACTGATACATGCTTAAAGTGCATTACTCTGAAGGTAGCGAATTTGCAAAGCGGTTAATTAAGTCAGGTAAAAGTGAAAGCTGCCTCATATACTTCATTTCATAAATCAATAAAGCATGTGTTAGTTGATCAGTTAAACATGTGGAACGTACCTTTTCAGTGAATGTATCAACAAGAACATAAATATCCAAGTCCTTTTTAGCTCAAGAACAGAACCTAAACCCATCACTGATCAGTGGCTAAACAGATAAACGACACAATCTCTACATCCAGCTATCACATTCAAACAATAATGGCGACCAGATGAGAAAAAGAGAGCCGATGTAAAATTAGTTTGATAATGTCTTATCTAACCTCTCAGATTTCATTGGATAACAGGATGCAGTAAAACGTGTATCCTGTTGTTTCAAGACAAAAGAGACACCGTCCCGACAAATCAGACTGATACATGGTCACTTGTCTACAAGCCACCTGCATGTGTTTGTACAGCACGGTTGACACCTGCTCAATACCTGAAGCTGACAACTGGTCATAGTCTGATAGGTTTTATTGGTCTGAGATGCTAAATGGTATTATCTGACGCTAACGAGGACTCGTTGTTTTAGTAATATCTGTTAATTTTCTTAAATCAGAACAACATAACAATAATAAAATCTAAATTTGCCCATGCGGATCTCAGAAAAATAAGTCACTCACTGTAAAAAATAATATTGAATGCTTGATGACATAGATGAAAGAGAATGACCACACAAAATCATTTTTCATAGAGACACGAAAAAGGATGAACATACATCTTAATAAATAAATAATAACAACAAAAAGATCAGCACACACATCTCATATGATTTTCTCTGAAATTAAAATATTTAGTGATATTCGGAATTTTAACCACGAGTTTATAACAACATGCTGTTTTTTCTATATTTTGCTTGAGGTATCAAGTCAAAACATATTTTTTTATAAAATGGTACATGGTTTAACTCCACAATACCTCTCAATATGGGTTCCGCGTAATGTTTCAAATCTAAGCAGCTATAATTTAAGAAATTCCGAGAATCTACGTTTTACTGCTGGGCGATTGTCTCTTTTTAATAACTCTTTTCTTCCATCTACTGTTAACGCTTGGAACTCGCTGGATATAAGTGTCAGAAATGCAGAGTCGCTGACGCAATTTAAGAATTTGATTTCATGCGATAAAACTTTATCACCAATATTCAAAAAGTATATATCTTACGGTCCAAGGGGAACTCAAATTCTTCTTTGTCGCATACGCCTGGGCTGCAGTGATCTTAAGTCCCATCTGTTTGCTAGAGGGTTATCAGTAAATCGTGCCTGTTCCTGCGGAAACAGGCGGGAGGACCCTTTTCATTACTTTTATCAGTGTCCTTTATATGATGCTCTCAGATCAAATGCATACTATTTCTATAACGATTTAAACCTACAAACTATTCTTAGCGGCGATGAATCGTTGTCACAGAGCGATAACGAAACTATAATAAAATCTGTTTATCATTTCATATCTCATACCAACCGTTTTTGACAGTCTTTTGTTTCAAGTGCGGTACCGAATGCATGATAAATGACCAACTAATGAACTAGATTAACATTAGTACATTTCCATCAATGTAACTATAAACTTAATTGTTCTAACCCTTATTGTTGTAGGAGAAGCATTTATATAGGCTGATGTAGCCTGTTTGCTGATCCTTTTTCCGTTGCGTAATTTTATTGTTTTGCACAATATGTTGTATCTTTATTGGAAATAAAATATTGTTTAAATCAAGTCAAAACATATTAATGAACATAGAAACCTATGTTTTAAGGTAGAGGAATTTGGATGAGGTACCACTTTTTATAAAATAAACAATTTAACTTAGAATAAAGCCACTTAAACTAAAAGACATCAAGTTATTTTCATATATAAACAGTTGATATGATAAACTTTTGTCATATGCTCTTTATAGCCATTAATATAAGAAAACAAGTTTGAAATTAAGAACCCTGCAGAAGCAGGGAGCTTGGATCTAGATGGATCTTGATGTTGTTTTAAATAGGATTATTGTTAACTAAATGCTTGTTAAGGACCCTTCTTTAAAAATGTATTTAATGTAAAGTGGGTATGCAGTGTAATCTGTTATTTCTGTTTTGATAATAAAGCTTTTAGAAGAATCCCGGAGTAGCAGTGAGCTTAGGTCTAGATAAATAAGTCAATCTTGATGTTGTTTTAAATAGGATTACTGTTAACTAAATGCTTGTGAATGACCCTTTGTCAATAATTTACAGAAGAACATTGCAGAAAAGAGTGGGGGAAGTCTACATCAGTATTACACTATGTATTCTTAAATGGGGCGTGTACATTTTGACGCTCCAGAAGCAAGAGTGTAATGTGTTTATGAATATGTTGGATAGCAAGTTTGAAGGGAACTAGCCCGAATGCGCCAGACCATCTTCATTCTGAGGTAAGGCATTGATATAAATAATGTCTAAATCAAGGTTATTTTGTTGTATAAAGTACATCTCTTGGTTAGATCAATGCCTACCAAATATAGATCACTGATCTTCTAATATAGATTATGAATAACGAGACATATATCTACAGCCACCTTGACTTGTAAATGAATCAGAATTTGTCAAATAATATATTGCTCTCTCTGATTTGAATGCAGCTACCTAAATGAATATAAAATGAACGTTTTATATCTCCAACATCAGCATGTTCTTGTGGCGTTAATTATGAAGCCTCTCTTCATTATTTCCTATTGCGTTTGTGATTTTCGCCAAAATATGTTTTACTATACTAAAGGATTTGATTTAAAGCAATATTTTTGGTAATCATGACTTGTCTTCAGTTGAAAAAAGTTAATTGTTAAAATCAGTCCACATGCTTTTAAATTTAACAGGCAGGTATTTTCCCAAATAATGTTCACATGACATACATGGAGGATATGCCCTATTAATTAATTAACTTATTATTTTGATCTCGTTAATCTTTGTTGTCAAACGTCACTTCTTTTGCTGACTCTCTCCCTGCAAGTAAAAAAACTTGTGAGAACTTGTGCTATAAATAACAAAGCATAGCGAAATTTTTCAAAATTGTTGGGTATGCCTAACCATTAGCTTAACTGACGCACGTGATTATAAACATGAATTAAATTCAAAATAATCTTAGTAATTGAAGAAATCACGAAAATCGTTTACTTATGTGTATAAAGATGTGTGGAATAAAGAATGTTTTTATTCGTTAAGCAGCTAAAATTGCCACTACCGTATAGAACTGTCTTTACATCATATCCATGAATATAGAAATATATTTGCTCTTACAATTTTCGACAAAATAAGAGAAAATGTAACATACTTTGTCAATTTCCGCAAAAACACCTGGACGTGTCCGATATTTGTCTATTATATTTTTTGCATTCACTACAAGCGAGCTTGAGGCGCACTTGATTATTTGACAAAATCAAGAGCTTAAATTTAAAATGTATGCGACATTATCACATGGTATGAAACCGTTTGTTGAATGGCTAAGAGAACATTCACAGAAAGACTTATGAAGCAAAACCTGGAGCATGGAGAGCTAGTAAAAGGAATGTAAGAATTTTATAACGTGCCACCCGTACTTGATTGTCTTAACCATCCATTTATTTCACTGTTAGCACACCATGGAAGCAAGTCCAAATTTTACTTATTAGACAGAGGTGAATACGCAAGGTGAAGTTTTTATTTACAATATTTACCACTTTTAATGGATATGTGCACATATTGTAGTATCAGTATGTATAAAGTATCGTCAGTTGATTATAAATATCCATTAATTATTTGTTTTCATATATCCGTTTCAGTGTTCTTTTACAAAAATTGACTTGATATTATTGATATTTTGATAATTTTACTTTACACGGTGTTTCTAACCTTGACACAGAAATCTAAGTTATTTCCTTACTTCCTTAAATTTTAAAAGAATTGATACAACATAGGAATTGTCAGAAAACAATCTTATACCGTTTCATGTATGAGCAAACCTATCAACAGAAATGAATTGTTCATAAAACTATATCTTAAGCTATGCATGAGCCGATTGAGCTTTCTATAAAATCTTTTGTGGACATTTGAGGTTTGGTTCAAGTATGTAGTTCCGTGACCTCCGAAATAAGCCCTGTTAATGTAATAATGAATAGCCTAATATTTTCATCATAAATTGTAAACTCGATCATTGGCTAAATCTATATTTTAGATATGACATTCACATTTCACTTCACAGTGAAACTCAATTCATAATCCGTTAGTCCAGGTCTCGGCAATGGCATAGCGGGAATACTATAGCATAGACCGCCAAATAGCAATGAAAGCAATCCTGTCAGACGCTCTTTCCAAGCGAGTGTCAATTCCAGACGCCCCACCCCTCACGCCCCCTCCCCCTTCTGGTCCAGCCTCTACACTAAACGCATCCAGTTAATTACCACTTTGAGATCAAAGAGGCAACCTTGTTTGTCGGCAAGACAAATTAACAAGATGTATATTGTTCATAATGAGCGACTCTTCTCACAGAAAGCCTAAGGTGCATTATTTGAAATAGGGGATATGTAAGATTCAATAATATATTTTTGTGGATCTGTTTTATAGGATTTTTCTGTTTTGCTTGTTATTATCAAACGATAGAATTAGATTGTATGTTTCTAAATTCTATTTCTAAAATGTTCTTTATTATGTTAAGCTCATGAACAGTGAATTAATATTAGATCAACGCTTTGTTGTTGATATCATAAGTTTTACCATAATGATACATGGCATTGTAAGTTGCAAGATACATACACATACCTTATACACATACACATACCATGTTTCCTTAATTTGGACAGCGAACGGATCGGCGAACTAGCTGTTGCCTTAGAATTTACTTTCCTGTAATGATAATTTATGAGACATGTATATCTTTTCGAAATACATATCGAACAATCATAAACATGCATGATTAATGTAGTCATACATTTAAGTACAAATATTCGTTATATGATCCTGTATTTAGTTGTTTTATATAAAAGTTAACGATTGACAAGGGATATTGTCATCTTCACAATGCTCTTATTACATCAACATTCTATATTCTTTTTAAAAACTCATTCATACATTCTTGTATGCATAATACTTTTTACCTAATCCAATTAAATTTTGAACCTATGAAGCTTGGAATTTAAAAAAAAAACAAATAAAAACACTTTTTTAGTTTTGATATTTATTTATGAAACTGGTTTTGTCAAATTATGTACTTCATGCTGAGTTTAGAATGTGGCGACGCAATTGCACATCACAAGACACTGCTAAGATTTAATGCATACTTAGTTAGTTAGTTAGATTAAGAGTTTAACGAGCGCTTTCCAGCGAATGCTGATGTCACGCTCGGGCCGCAGCCTTTATAAAAAGGTCTAAAAAGGGGGGAAAATATTTTTTGAGAGCCTGGTCTAAAAAGGGGTGGGATTTTGAAATTTAGAAATTTGAAATAGTAGTAGAGCCTAGGTTAAGGGAGAGAAGGAGGGCGGGGTTGGGAGGGGGAGGAGAGGTGTGTTGTGTTGTGGGTTGTTGAGTATTTTAGTTTTTAGATACGGGCCAGGAGGCCCGTATCTTTAAGGTATATGCCTAAGGCATGATGTATGTGTGTTTTATTTAGTGGATTTAGTATTTGATGTATGTTGGTGGGGTTTAGGCCACTTGTTGCTAGTGTTGCGTTGAGTGTTGTGCGTTGTGTAGAGTAGTGTGTGCATTGGGTGATAATGTGGTGTATTGTTTCTGGGTGTTGGCAATGTGGGCAGTTGGGTGATGCAATATGTTTTTGTTTATGTTTATGCGTGTTGAGGCGGGTATGCCCCGTTTGTAGTTTAATGATAGCCCTATCTATATTGGTGTTTTTAGAATATATTATTTGCTTGCGGAGAGGTTTAGGGAGTAGTGTTTTAGTGTGGGTGGCTATAGTGGATTGTTGGTATTGTTGTTGCCATTTATACAGCATACTGTCCATAGCTGGGTCCTAATGTTGTCATAATTAACAGGTGCCTATTATGTAATCTATTTCCTGTCAAATTTCATTGTTAGATTAATTGTCTCAATTAGCAGTTTAATTTCCACACCTCTGCTTTGGACCCTTTGGTAAATGGCGGCCCATGTCAACATCCGTTCATACTGACATAACTCTTGGCATTACACAGCTAATTAGTACATCTTAACTACGACAAACATTATAAACCAATGAACTTGTAGAATATAAGATCAACCAATGAGAGGAAAATCTTCTGCAATGCTATCGATGCTTACAGTCACTTGAAAAAAGTAGATCATTTGGAA
Source organism: Phorcus lineatus (assembly GCA_921293015.1). Taxonomy (NCBI): domain Eukaryota; kingdom Metazoa; phylum Mollusca; class Gastropoda; order Trochida; family Trochidae; genus Phorcus; species Phorcus lineatus. The sequence continues at coordinate 217,624 of OV121095.1, forward strand.
AGGTACCCAAATTTAATAGGATTATTCAGGAAGTCGATCAAGTTGCAAACAATTCATGGATTACTTTTTTCTGACGATTGAAACGGGTATGTACTTTGTCATTGATAATCTTTCAAACTTCACTTTCAAAAAGGTCGCCATTTACCTTTGAAATCAAACAAATTATTGCGAACAAATGATAATCATTGGCCAAAATTGTTTCTTAACATTTTCCATGATTAAAATGCATACAATTTTCTAAATATCTTTTTATTTTGAATGATGCACTTTTCAAACTCTATATATCTTATTCATTTCATGTGTTTAAGTCAATCCTTTAAAAGTAAAATGATTTATTTAATTTCTGCAATAAAATAAAATTATGCAGGATATGATTCATCATTTAAAAACAAAGTCTTCTTTTGTTAAAAAAATGCGATGAAAAACGTTTTTAATTCTTTTTCAAAGGTAAATTAAATTTCATGTCTTAAAATCAATCTTTCAAACAGAATAAAGGTTTTCAAAATGTAAAAATAACTATAGGTTAACTTAATCAAAAGCTTCTAAAGATATTCATAACATGACGAATTTGACAAACAGAATAAAGGGACATAACTCTTGGTCAGACAGGTAAGGCGCTAATTAGTTTGAAAGGCTGTGGAAAGGTCACCTTGCCGTGCATTCTTTCCAAAGAGGCTTTGGAAAGGGCGTTCTTTAAGCCTTTGGAAAGGTGTGGAAGGGTGCCTCTTTCCTTTATGGAAAGGTGTGGAATGGTGCCTCTTTCCTCTTGGAAAGGACGCCTTTAAGCTTTTGGAATGAACGCTCGTTACTCCAGTGAAATAATCATGGGCTACATACGATAAAGCGTAAAACATGTTAAAAGGTACCATATATTAAACTCTATATAAAACAAAGGATATACTGTGTCTTAACATATTACTGACTAAAAATACGTTTATGATAGGTACATGTATCTCTAGGTTGCAAAATATACTGTAAAAATTGTTTGGTCTTATTATATTTGTTTGGTCTTATTATTATATTTGTTTGGTTATTCTTAGTTGTTTTGTGTATCTTTACATTATTATTAATCATTCCGCGACCATTTGACTCAACCTCATAGTGTAGTGGTTTGCGTGCGTCAGACACCGAGAGTTATGCCATGCTATGCAAAATTATAACTTATAAATAAATAACTATTAAAACTATGTTTTTAAGGCTTCAATCTTTTACTTAAAATCCCCTTTACGTCTTATCTTTTTATCACCTTGTATTTCAAATCATCGCATATATTCTGCTATTTATTATCTATTTATCTATAACTTGTATACAGTATATATGTGTTATTTTCTCGTACAGTGTTTCATAAGCCAAAATTTGGCTGGTTGTTAAAAGACTTACGTTATATTATATAATGTTTTATCAAAGTGCTTGATTAACTTGTCACACTTAGATAAACTATTTCTGTCTGTCTGTCTATGCCAGCCGAAGTTAACATGCTCGTGGCCCGGCGGGGGAAAACCTACTGTCTATATCTCCCTATGTCTCTATTTCCCTCTTTCCCTTATCCTTTCCGTTCTCCCTGATCAGTCCACTCTCTTTTGGATGGATGCTTGTCATCCGCGTCTTTTGATAATTGAAATATTGTTCAAAACACGTTATACCCCAACCCACTCACTCTTTTCATCCACCAAACGACTGTAGTAATGAATCTGATAGTATTATTCAGATACAGTTATACATATTGGCACTTGGTATATTTTCCTCGGCTTGTTTTGATTAACGTACTATATGTCATTCAAAGGTCATGTTTGACCTCCTCCATTCGCCTTCTTTTTCATATTTGTAAATTAATTGACCGTGACTTACCCCAACAACTGCCCCTTGCATAATGGCAGCATCAGTAGGCAAACTTTTTTCTGACTAGATAATTTACAAAACAAAACATTCTGTGAATACTCAGTGTTATTTGAACAAAGTTACAAGTCGTTTATTTTAATCAGAATATAAATTGTAAACAGTATCCATTAAATACACATTTGCCTATCGTTTAATGGGAACTACTTATATCAAATGTATAATAACTAATAATTACGCCAACACCAAATACCGACATAAACTAGAATGTATCTTAAGTATGAGTTTTTGTATACAGTTCAACACAGTTTAGAATAAGTATTATGTAAACATGTCTTAGGACATAATTACGTCCCATACAACGCCCATACCAAAAGGTAAACTGAAACTAGACGTCTTGAGAATAGTTTCTGAGCTATTATACCATCTACACAATCGGTGATATACCGAAATCCAATGGCGAATAGATAATACTTATTTGTACTTGATCTGTAAAATAGAGATTCAGGTTCAAACTTTAATGTTCATTATAATAAATACGTCACAATATTTACGATGGCATGATACACGAGACAGTACAGGTTTAGGATTGCTGTCAATTTGATGTCTTTATACATAATTAAAGGAGTCAGACTGAATATATCAAAATGCCTCCTTAGAGGTATAGCAACAAGGTAATATTGTGCCATGTCCTTCAGAATGCGTATCTGCATCAAAAGAAGACCCTTGCATATAAATAGCAGGGTAGTCGTGTCACTTTATCATAATACACACCCTGATATACATAACGACCACAAATACACATCATTGCTCCCACTGTAATTGCTGGTAATTAAGTAAGAGAATCACTTGGTGCAAAATACAGAACTGGTATTGAATTAAAGTGATATTCAACAAATGTCTTTATTCAATTTGCATGTAGTTTGTATATTGTCAGATATAATGTGTGTAAGAAAGGCTACTTTGAAAGATTATTCCCAAAGAAAAATGCAGGTAATGATAAGTCATATTTGATTAGTGTTAAGAAAGAATATTATATTACGTGTTATTAGTGCATATTAGTTTAAATTTATTATTATTATTTGTTTACCTTCTACATATTCCTTTTTGTAAACATGTTGTGACTGAAATAGTTGTATATTCAATGATCATACATAAACAAGTTGCAACATTTCAATCATCATTTTGTTATGTTAAGCGGAATCAACACTTGGTTTTGTATCCAATATTTATACTTTTGTAAACTATTGGACTGACTGATGTAACAGTTTTTGCAAGTCATGTCAAATAGATGTCTAAATACTAATTCATGTCAGTGATTTAACTAGAGTTGACAAAACATTTGATAAGACGGTTTTTTGAAGATCTAATTGTATAATAAATCCAAAATGATATATAACTCGGCCAACTTGAAATATATTTTATATACACATTTTGATTTGTAATTAACATTTTAGGTTATCGAGCAAATTGTCAAGTCAATAATCATATTTCGTTTAATCTGCAACATCAATGCTTTATGATAGTGTGGAGTCAGATTCACTACGTTATCTAAACTTTTCCAAAATTCCCCCTTTCCTGCCACGAGTTTGAATAAGTTAAGACTTCTGTTGTTCTACATTTAACCTTTGAATTTTGTTCTTTTGTCATACTTGCACTAGTAATTGTGATGAAAATGTTTGACAATGCCATTCAAACTCATGATATTAACGTCAAATTACAAATCTTTGAAGTTGTAAATCAATAATACATTTTGCATATTGTTTTTGTAGAAGTAAAGAATGTTTTTAAGAATTTTCAATAATTTCCTCTAGTTTCATATAGTTTAATATAATTTCCAAGAGTATCCTTCGTTTGGAAACTAGGCGTATACTCTGCATGAAATTATAGGAAACTGCCAGTTTCCTCTCGTATACTGTAGCTGAAATTCGGCATTTCCTTCTCATGAAACCTCATTAAACTACTCTATTTTCTCCAGTGTGGGTCTTTTCACAAACATTTTAGGAGTATTTTAAAGATTGGGCGTTATACAAAATAATGGGAGGCAGGCGCAAGGTTTCTAATAAGGGCTTTTTTTAAGGTTCTTTTCAGATTTTGAATGGTAATACTATTTGAATAAAGGGTATTGAGGGATATCTCAGATAAATGGGTCTTTTCGCAAACATTTCAGGAGTATTTTAAAGATTGGGTGGCAAATGAAAAAATGGGCGGAAGGCGCAAGGTTCCTAATAAGGTTTCTTTTAAGGTTCTTTTCAGATTTTGAATGGTTAATACTCATAGAATAAAGGATATTGAGGGCTATCTCAGATAAGTGGGTCTTTCGCAAACATTTTAGGAGTATTTTAAAGATTGGGCGGCAAACGCAAAAATGGGCGGCAGGCTCAAGGTTCCTATCAGATACTTTTTTTAAGGTTCTTTTCAGATTTTGAATGGTTAATACTCATAGAATAAAGGGTATTGAGGGATATCTCAGATAAATGGGTCTTTTCACAAACATTTTAGGAGTATTTGAAAGATTGGGCAGCATACGAAAAAATGGGAGGCAGGCGCAAGGTTCCTAATAAGGGCTTCTTTTAAGGTTCTTTTCAGATTTTGAATGGTTAATACTCATAGAATAAAGGGTATTGAGGGATATCTCAGATAAATGGGTCTTTTCGCAAACATTTTAGGAGTATTTTAAAGATTGGGCGGCAAACGAAAAAATGGGCGGAAGTCGCAAGGTTCCTAATAAGGGCTTCTTTTAAGGTTCTTTTCAGATTTTGAATGGTTAATACTCATAGAATAAAGGGTATTGAGGGATGTATTAGATAATGGGTCTTTTCGCAAAAATATTAGGAGTATTTTAAAGATTGGGCGGCATACGAAAAAATGGGCGGCAGGCGCAAGGTTCCTAATAAGGGCTTCTTTTAAGGTTCTTTTCAGATTTTGAATGGTTGATACTCATAGAATAAAGGGTATTGAGGGATATCTCAGATAAATGGGTCTTTTCAAAACATTTTTGGAGTATTTTAAAGATTGGGCCGCAAACGAAAAATTGGGCGGCAGGCGCAAGGTTCCTATCAGATACATTTTTTAAGGATCTTTTCAGATTTTGAATGGTTAATACTGATAGAATAAAGGATATTGAGGGGTATCTCAGATAAGTGGGTCTTTTCGCAAACATTTTAGGAGTATTTTAAAGATTGGGCGGCATACCCAAAAATATGAGGCAGGCGCAAGGTTCCTAATAAGGGCTTCTTTTAAGGTTCTTTTCAGATTTTGAATGGTTAATACTCATAGAATAAAGGGTATTGAGGGATATCTCAGATAAATGGGTCTTTTCACAAACATTTTAGGAGTATTTTAAAGATTGGGCGGCAAACGAAAAAATGGGAGGAAGTCGCAAGGTTCCTAATAATGGTTTCTTTTAAGGTTCTTTTCAGATTTTGAATGGTTAATACTCATAGAATAAATGATATTGAGGGGTATCTCAGATAAGTGGGTCTTTTCGCAAACATTTTAGGAGTATTTTAAAGATTGGGCGGCATACGAAAAAATGGGCGAAAGGCGCAAGGTTCTTAATAAGGGCTTCTTTTAAGGTTCTTTTCAGATTTTGAATGGTTAATACACATAGAATAAAGGGTATTGAGGGATATCTCAGATAAATGGGTCTTTTCGCAAACATTTTAGGAGTATTTTAAAGATTGGGCGGCATACAAAAAAATGGGCGGAAGGCGCAAGGTTCCTAATAAGGGCTTCTTTTAAGGTTCTTTTCAGATTTTGAATGGTAATACTCATAGAATAAAGGGTATTGAGGGATATCTCAGATTAATGGGTCTTTTCGCAAACATTTTAGGAGTATTTTAAAGATTGGGCGGCAAACGAAAAAATGGGCGGAAGGCACAAGGTTCCTATCAGATACTTTTTTTAAGGTTCTTTTCAGAATTCGAATGGTTAATACTCATAGAATAAAGGGTATTGAGGGATATCTCAGATAAATGGGTCTTTTCGCAAACATTTTAGGAGTATTTTAAAGATTAGGCGGTATACAAAAATATGGGCGGAAGGCGCAAGGTTCCTAATAAGGGCTTCTTTTAAGGTTCTTTTCCGATTTTGAATGGTTAATACTCATAGAATAAAGGGTATTGAGGGGTATCTCAGATAAATGGGTCTTTTCGCAAACATTTTAGGAGTATTTTAAAGATTGGGCCGCAAACGCAAAAATGGGCGGCAGGCGCAAAATTCCTATCAGATACTTTTTTTAAGGTTCTTATTAGATTTTGAATGGTTAATACTGATACAATAAAGGATAATCAGGGATATCTCAGATAAATGGGTCTTTTCGCAAACATTTTAGGAGTATTTTAAAGATTGGACGGCATACAAAAAAATGGGCGGAAGGCGCAAGGTTTCTAATAAGGTTTCTTTTAAGGTTCTTTTCAGATTTTGAATGGTTAATACTCATAGAATAAAGGATATTGAGGGCTATCTCAGATAAGTAGGTCTTTTCGCAAACATTTTAGGAGTATTTTAAAGATTTGGCGGCAAACGCAAAAATGGGCGGCAGGCGCAAGGTTCCTATCAGATACTTTTTTTAAGGTTCTTTTCAGATTTTGAATGGTTAATACTCATAGAATAAAGGGTATTGAGGGATATCTCAGATAAATGGGTCTTTTCACAAACATTTTAGGAGTATTTTAAAGATTGGGCGGCATACAAAAAAATGGGCGGAAGGCGCAAGGTTCCTAATAAGGGCTTCTTTTAAGGTTCTTTTCAGATTTTAAATGGTAATACTCATAGAATAAAGGGTATTGAGGGATATCTCAGATAAATGGGTCTTTTCGCAAACATTTTAGGAGTATTTTAAAGATTAAGCGGCAAACGAAAAAATGGGCGGAAGGCGCAAGGTTCCTATCAGATACTTTTTTTAAGGTTCTTTTCAGAATTCGAATGGTTAATACTCATAGAATAAAGGGTATTGAGGGATATCTCAGATAAATGGGTCTTTTCGCAAACATTTTAGGAGTATTTTAAAGATTGGGCGGCATACAAAAAAATGGGCGGAAGGCGCAACGTTCCTAATAAGGGCTTCTTTTAAGGTTCTTTTCAGATTTTGAATGGTTAATACTCATAGAATAAAGGGTATTGAGGGGTATCTCAGATAAATGGGTCTTTTCGCAAACATTTTAGAAGTATTTTAAAGATTGGGCGGCAAACGCAAAAATGGGCGGAAGGCGCAAAATTCCTATCAGATACTTTTTTTAAGGTTCTTATCAGATTTTGAATGGTTAATACTAATACAATAAAGGATATTGAGGGATATCTCAGATAAATGGGTCTTTTCGCAAACATTTTAGGAGTATTTTAAAGATTGGGCGGCATACAAAAAAATCGGCGGAAGGCGCAAGGTTCCTAATAAGGTTTCTTTTAAGGTTCTTTTCAGATTTTGAATGGTTAATACTCATAGAATCAAGGATATTGAGGGCTATCTCAGATAAGTGGGTCTTTTCGCAAACATTTTAGGAGTATTTTAAAGATTTGGCGGCAAACGCAAAAATGGGCGGCAGGCGCAAGGTTCCTATCAGATACTTTTTTTAAGGTTCTTTTCAGATTTTGAATGGTTAATACTCATAGAATAAAGGGTATTGAGGGATATCTCAGATAAATGGGTCTTTTCACAAACATTTTAGGAGTATTTTAAAGATTGGGCGGCATACGAGAAAATGGGAGGCAAACGCAAGGTTCCTAATAAGGGCTTCTTTTAAGGTTCTTTTCAGATTTTGAATGGTTAATACTCATAGAATAAAGGGTATTGAGGGGTATCTCAGATAAATGGGTCTTTTCGCAAACATTTTAGGAGTATTTTAAAGATTGGGCGGCAAACGAAAAAATGGGCGGAAGTCGCAAGAATCCTAATAAGGGTTTCTTTTAAGGTTCTTTTCAGATTTTGAATGGTTAATACTCATAGAATAAAGGGTATTGAGGGATGTATTAGATAATGGGTCTTTTCGCAAAAATATTAGGAGTATTTTAAAGATTGGGCGGCATATGAAAAAATAGGCGGCAGGCGCAAGGTTCCTAATAAGGGCTTCTTTTAAGGTTCTTTTCAGATTTTGAATGGTTGATACTCATAGAATAAAGGGTATTGAGGGATATCTCAGATTAATGGGTCTTTTCAAAACATTTTTGGAGTATTTTAAAGATTGGGCCGCAAACGAAAAATTGGGCGGCAGGCGCAAGGTTCCTATCAGATACATTTTTTAAGGTTCTTTTCAGATTTTGAATGGTTAATACTGATAGAATAAAGGATATTGAGGGGTATTTTAGATAAATGGGTCTTTTCAAAACATTTTTAGAGTATTTTAAAGATTGGGCCGCAAACGAAAAATTGGGAGGCAGGCGCAAGGTTCCTAATAAGGGCTTCTTTTAAGGTTCTTTTCAGATTTTGAATGGTTAATACTCATAGAATAAAGGGTATTGAGGGATATCTCAGATAAATGGGTCTTTTCACAAACATTTTAGGAGTATTTTAAAGATTGGGCGGCAAACGAAAAAATGGGAGGAAGTCGCAAGGTTCCTAATAAGGGTTTCTTTTAAGGTTCTTTTCAGATTTTGAATGGTTAATACTCATAGAATAAATGATATTGAGGGGTATCTCAGATAAGTGGGTCTTTTCGCAAACATTTTAGGAGTATTTTAAAGATTGGGCGGCATACGAAAAAATGGGCGAAAGGCGAAAGGTTCCTAATAAGGGTTTCTTTAATTGTTCTTTTCAGATTTTGAATGGTTGATACTCATAGAATAAAGGGTATTGAGAGACATCTCAGATAAATGGGTCTTTTCGCAAACATTTTAGGAGTATTTTAAAGATTGGGCGGCATACAAAAAATTTGGGCGGCAGGCGCAAGGTTCCAAATAAGGGCTTCTTTTAAGGTTCTTTTCAGATTTTGAATGGTTAATACACATAGAATAAAGGGTATTGAGGGATATCTCAGATAAAAGGGTCTTTTCGCAAACATTTTAGGAGTATTTTAAAGATTGGGCGGCATACAAAAAAATGGGCGGAAGGCGCAAGGTTCCTAATAAGGGCTTCTTTTAAGGTTCTTTTCAGATTTGGAATGGTAATACTCTTTGAATAAAGGGTATTGAGGGATATCTCAGATAAATGGGTCTTTTCGCAAACATTTTAGGAGTATTTTAAAGATTGGGCGGCAAACGAAAAAATGGGCGGAAGGCACAAGGTTCCTATCAGATACTTTTTTTAAGGTTCTTTTCAGAATTCGAATGGTTAATCCTCATAGAATAAAGGGTATTGAGGGATATCTCAGATAAATGGGTCTTTTTGCAAACATTTTAGGAGTATTTTAAAGATTGGGCGGCATACGAAAAAATGGGCGGAAGGCGCAAGGTTCCTAATAAGGGCTTCTTTTAAGGTTCTTTTCAGATTTTGAATGGTTAATACTCATAGAATAAAGGATATTGAGGGGTATCTCAGATAAATGGGTCTTTTCGCAAACATTTTAGGAGTATTTTAAAGATTGGGCGGCAAACGCAAAAATGTGCGACAGGCGCAACATTCCTATCAGATACTTTTTTTAAGGTTCTTATCAGATTTTGAATGGTTAATACTAATACAATAAAGGATATTGAGGGATATCTCAGATAAATGGGTCTTTTCGCAAACATTTTAGGAGTATTTTAAAGATTGGGCGGCATACAAAAAAATGGGCGGAAGGCGCAAGGTTCCTAATAAGGGCTTCTTTTAAGGTTCTTTTCAGATTTTGAATGGTTAATACTCATAGAATAAAGGATATTGAGGGGTATCTCAGATAAATGGGTCTTTTCGCAAACATTTTAGGAGTATTTTAAAGATTGGGCGGCAAACGCTAAAATGTGCGACAGGCGCAAAATTCCTATCAGATACTTTTTTTAAGGTTCTTATCAGATTTTGAATGGTTAATACTCATAGAATAAAGGGTATTGAGGGATATCTCAGATAAATGGGTCTTTTCGCAAACATTTTAGGAGTATTTTAAAGATTGGGCGGCATACAAAAATATGGGCGGAAGGCGCAAGGTTCCTAATAAGGGCTTCTTTTAAGGTTCTTTTCAGATTTTGAATGGTTAATACTCATAGAATAAAGGGTATTGAGGGGTATCTCAGATAAATGGGTCTTTTCGCAAACATTTTAGGGTTATTTTAAAGATTGGGCGGCAAACGCAAAAATGGGCGGAAGGCGCAAAATTCCTATCAGATACTTTTTTTAAGGTTCTTATCAGATTTTGAATGGTTAATACTAATACAATAAAGGATATTGAGGGATATCTCAGATAAATGGGTCTTTTCGCAAACATTTTAGGAGTATTTTAAAGATTGGGCGGCATACAAAAATATGGGCGGAAGGCGCAAGGTTCCTAATAAGGGCTTCTTTTAAGGTTCTTTTCAGATTTTGAATGGTTAATACTCATAGAATAAAGGGTATTGAGGGGTATCTCAGATAAATGGGTCTTTTCGCAAACATTTTAGGGTTATTTTAAAGATTGGGCGGCAAACGCAAAAATGGGCGGAAGGCGCAAAATTCCTATCAGATACTTTTTTTAAGGTTCTTATCAGATTTTGAATGGTTAATACTAATACAATAAAGGATATTGAGGGATATCTCAGATAAATGGGTCTTTTCGCAAACATTTTAGGAGTATTTTAAAGATTTGGCGGCAAACGCAAAAATGGGCGGCAGGCGCAAGGTTCCTATCAGATACTTTTTTTAAGGTTCTTTTCAGATTTTGAATGGTTAATACTCATAGAATAAAGGGTATTGAGGGATATCTCAGATTAATGGGTCTTTTTAAAACATTTTAGGAGTATTTTAAAGATAGGGCGGCATACGAAAAAATGGGAGGCAGGCGCAAGGTTCCTAATAAGGGCTTCTTTTAAGGTTCTCTTTAGATTCTGAATGGTTAATACTAATACAATAAAGGGTATTGAGGGATATCTCAGATAAATGGGTCTTTTCGCAAACATTTTAGGAGTATTTTAAAGATTGGGCGGCAAAAGAAAAAATGGGCGGAAGTCGCAAGGTTCCTAATAAGGGTTTCTTTTAAGGTTCTTTTCAGATTTTGAATGGTTAATACTCATAGAATAAAGGATATTGAGGGGTATCTCAGATAAATGGGTCTATTCGCAAACATTTTAGGAGTATTTTAATGATTGGGCGGCAAACACAAAAATGTGCGGCAGGCGCAAAATTCCTATCAGATACTTTTTTTAAGGTTCTTTTCAGATTTTGAATGGTTAATACTCATAGAATAAAGGATATTGAGGGATATCTCAGATTAATGGGTCTTTTCGCAAACATTTTAGGAGTATTTTAAAGATTGGGCGGCATACAAAAAAATGGGCGGAAGGCGCAAGGTTCCTAATAAGGGCTTCTTTTAAGGTTCTTTTCAGATTTTTAATGGTAATACTCTTTGAATAAAGGGTATTGAGGGATATCTTAGATAAATGGGTCTTTTTGCAAACATTTTAGGAGTATTTTAAAGATTGGTCGGCAAACGAAAAAATGGGCGGAAGGCGCAAGGTTCCTATCAGATACTTTTTTTAAGGTTCTTTTCAGATTTTGAATGGTTAATACTCTTTGAATAAAGGGTATTGAGGGATATCTCAGATAAATGGGTCTTTTTGCAAACATTTTAGGAGTATTTTAAAGATTGGGCGGCATACAAAAAAATGGGTGGAAGGCGCAAGGTTCCTAATAAGGTTTCTTTTAAGGTTCTTTTCAGATTTTGAATGGTTGATACTCATAGAATAAAGGATATTGAGGGCTATCTCAGATAAGTGGGTCTTTTCGCAAACATTTTAGGAGTATTTTAAAGATTGGGCCGCAAACGCAAAAATGGGCGGCAGGCGCAAGGTTCCTATCAGATACTTTTTTTAAGGTTCTTTTCAGATTTTGAATGGTTAATACTCATAGAATAAAGGGTATTGAGGGATATCTCAGATAAATGGGTCTTTTCACAAACATTTTAGGAGTATTTTAAAGATTGGGCGGCATACAAAAAAATGGGCGGAAGGCGCAAGGTTCCTAATAAGGGCTTCTTTTAAGGTTCTTTTCAGATTTTGAATGGTTAATACTCATAGAATAAAGGGTATTGAGGGGTATCTCAGATAAATGGGTCTTTTCGCAAACATTTTAGGGTTATTTTAAAGATTGGGCGGCAAACGCAAAAATGGGCGGAAGGCGCAAAATTCCTATCAGATACTTTTTTTAAGGTTCTTATCAGATTTTGAATGGTTAATACTAATACAATAAAGGATATTGAGGGATATCTCAGATAAATGGGTCTTTTCGCAAACATTTTAGGAGTATTTTAAAGATTGGGCGGCAAACGAAAAAATGGGCGGAAGGCACAAGGTTCCTATCAGATACTTTTTTTAAGGTTCTTTTTAGAATTCGAATGGTTAATCCTCATAGAATAAAGGGTATTGAGGGATATCTCAGATAAATGGGTCTTTTTGCAAACATTTTAGGAGTATTTTAAAGATTGGGCGGCATACGAAAAAATGGGCGGAAGGCGCAAGGTTCCTAATAAGGGCTTCTTTTAAGGTTCTTTTCAGATTTTGAATGGTTAATACTCATAGAATAAAGGATATTGAGGGGTATCTCAGATAAATGGGTCTTTTCGCAAACATTTTAGGAGTATTTTAAAGATTGGGCGGCAAACGCAAAAATGTGCGACAGGCGCAACATTCCTATCAGATACTTTTTTTAAGGTTCTTATCAGATTTTGAATGGTTAATACTAATACAATAAAGGATATTGAGGGATATCTCAGATAAATGGGTCTTTTCGCAAACATTTTAGGAGTATTTTAAAGATTGGGCGGCATACAAAAAAATGGGCGGAAGGCGCAAGGTTCCTAATAAGGGCTTCTTTTAAGGTTCTTTTCAGATTTTGAATGGTTAATACTCATAGAATAAAGGGTATTGAGGGGTATCTCAGATAAATGGGTCTTTTCGCAAACATTTTAGGGTTATTTTAAAGATTGGGCGGCAAACGCAAAAATGGGCGGAAGGCGCAAAATTCCTATCAGATACTTTTTTTAAGGTTCTTATCAGATTTTGAATGGTTAATACTAATACAATAAAGGATATTGAGGGATATCTCAGATAAATGGGTCTTTTCGCAAACATTTTAGGAGTATTTTAAAGATTTGGCGGCAAACGCAAAAATGGGCGGCAGGCGCAAGGTTCCTATCAGATACTTTTTTTAAGGTTCTTTTCAGATTTTGAATGGTTAATACTCATAGAATAAAGGGTATTGAGGGATATCTCAGATTAATGGGTCTTTTTAAAACATTTTAGGAGTATTTTAAAGATTGGGCGGCATACGAAAAAATGGGAGGCAGGCGCAAGGTTCCTAATAAGGGCTTCTTTTAAGGTTCTCTTTAGATTCTGAATGGTTAATACTAATACAATAAAGGGTATTGAGGGATATCTCAGATAAATGGGTCTTTTCGCAAACATTTTAGGAGTATTTTAAAGATTGGGCGGCAAAAGAAAAAATGGGCGGAAGTCGCAAGGTTCCTAATAAGGGTTTCTTTTAAGGTTCTTTTCAGATTTTGAATGGTTAATACTCATAGAATAAAGGATATTGAGGGGTATCTCAGATAAATGGGTCTATTCGCAAACATTTTAGGAGTATTTTAATGATTGGGCGGCAAACGCAAAAATGTGCGGCAGGCGCAAAATTCCTATCAGATACTTTTTTTAAGGTTCTTTTCAGATTTTGAATGGTTAATACTCATAGAATAAAGGATATTGAGGGATATCTCAGATTAATGGGTCTTTTCGCAAACATTTTAGGAGTATTTTAAAGATTGGGCGGCATACAAAAAAATGGGCGGAAGGCTCAAGGTTCCTAATAAGGGCTTCTTTTAAGGTTCTTTTCAGATTTTTAATGGTAATACTCTTTGAATAAAGGGTATTGAGGGATATCTTAGATAAATGGGTCTTTTTGCAAACATTTTAGGAGTATTTTAAAGATTGGTCGGCAAACGAAAAAATGGGCGGAAGGCGCAAGGTTCCTATCAGATACTTTTTTTAAGGTTCTTTTCAGATTTTGAATGGTTAATACTCATAGAATAAAGGGTATTGAGGGATATCTCAGATAAATGGGTCTTTTTGCAAACATTTTAGGAGTATTTTAAAGATTGGGCGGCATACAAAAAAATGGGTGGAAGGCGCAAGGTTCCTAATAAGGTTTCTTTTAAGGTTCTTTTCAGATTTTGAATGGTTGATACTCATAGAATAAAGGATATTGAGGGCTATCTCAGATAAGTGGGTCTTTTCGCAAACATTTTAGGAGTATTTTAAAGATTGGGCCGCAAACGCAAAAATGGGCGGCAGGCGCAAGGTTCCTATCAGATACTTTTTTTAAGGTTCTTTTCAGATTTTGAATGGTTAATACTCATAGAATAAAGGGTATTGAGGGATATCTCAGATAAATGGGTCTTTTCACAAACATTTTAGGAGTATTTTAAAGATTGGGCGGCATACAAAAAAATGGGCGGAAGGCGCAAGGTTCCTAATAAGGGCTTCTTTTAAGGTTCTTTTCAGATTTTGAATGGTTAAAACTCATAGAATAAAGGATATTGAGGGGTATCTCAGATAAATGGGTCTTTTCGCAAACATTTTAGGAGTATTTTAAAGATTGGGCGGCAAACGCAAAAATGTGCGACAGGCGCAAAATTCCTATCAGATACTTTTTTTAAGGTTCTTATCAGATTTTGAATGGTTAATACTCATAGAATAAAGGGTATTGAGGGATATCTCAGATAAATGGGTCTTTTCGCAAACATTTTAGGAGTATTTTAAAGATTGGGCGGCAAACGAAAAAATGGGCGGAAGGCACAAGGTTCCTATCAGATACTTTTTTTAAGGTTCTTTTCAGAATTCGAATGGTTAATCCTCATAGAATAAAGGGTATTGAGGGATTCTCAGATAAATGGGTCTTTTTGCAAACATTTTAGGAGTATTTTAAAGATTGGGCGGCATACGAAAAAATGGGCGGAAGGCGCAAGGTTCCTAATAAGGGCTTCTTTTAAGGTTCTTTTCAGATTTTGAATGGTTAATACTCATAGAATAAAGGATATTGAGGGGTATCTCAGATAAATGGGTCTTTTCGCAAACATTTTAGGAGTATTTTAAAGATTGGGCGGCAAACGCAAAAATGTGCGACAGGCGCAACATTCCTATCAGATACTTTTTTTAAGGTTCTTATCAGATTTTGAATGGTTAATACTAATACAATAAAGGATATTGAGGGATATCTCAGATAAATGGGTCTTTTCGCAAACATTTTAGGAGTATTTTAAAGATTGGGCGGCATACAAAAAAATGGGCGGAAGGCGCAAGGTTCCTAATAAGGGCTTCTTTTAAGGTTCTTTTCAGATTTTGAATGGTTAATACTCATAGAATAAAGGATATTGAGGGGTATCTCAGATAAATGGGTCTTTTCGCAAACATTTTAGGAGTATTTTAAAGATTGGGCGGCATACAAAAAAATGGGTGGAAGGCGCAAGGTTCCTAATAAGGTTTCTTTTAAGGTTCTTTTCAGATTTTGAATGGTTGATACTCATAGAATAAAGGATATTGAGGGCTATCTCAGATAAGTGGGTCTTTTCGCAAACATTTTAGGAGTATTTTAAAGATTGGGCCGCAAACGCAAAAATGGGCGGCAGGCGCAAGGTTCCTATCAGATACTTTTTTTAAGGTTCTTTTCAGATTTTGAATGGTTAATACTCATAGAATAAAGGGTATTGAGGGATATCTCAGATAAATGGGTCTTTTCACAAACATTTTAGGAGTATTTTAAAGATTGGGCGGCATACAAAAAAATGGGCGGAAGGCGCAAGGTTCCTAATAAGGGCTTCTTTTAAGGTTCTTTTCAGATTTTGAATGGTTAATACTCATAGAATAAAGGATATTGAGGGGTATCTCAGATAAATGGGTCTTTTCGCAAACATTTTAGGAGTATTTTAAAGATTGGGCGGCAAACGCAAAAATGTGCGACAGGCGCAAAATTCCTATCAGATACTTTTTTTAAGGTTCTTATCAGATTTTGAATGGTTAATACTCATAGAATAAAGGGTATTGAGGGATATCTCAGATAAATGGGTCTTTTCGCAAACATTTTAGGAGTATTTTAAAGATTGGGCGGCAAACGAAAAAATGGGCGGAAGGCACAAGGTTCCTATCAGATACTTTTTTTAAGGTTCTTTTCAGAATTCGAATGGTTAATCCTCATAGAATAAAGGGTATTGAGGGATATCTCAGATAAATGGGTCTTTTTGCAAACATTTTAGGAGTATTTTAAAGATTGGGCGGCATACGAAAAAATGGGCGGAAGGCGCAAGGTTCCTAATAAGGGCTTCTTTTAAGGTTCTTTTCAGATTTTGAATGGTTAATACTCATAGAATAAAGGATATTGAGGGGTATCTCAGATAAATGGGTCTTTTCGCAAACATTTTAGGAGTATTTTAAAGATTGGGCGGCAAACGCAAAAATGTGCGACAGGCGCAACATTCCTATCAGATACTTTTTTTAAGGTTCTTATCAGATTTTGAATGGTTAATACTAATACAATAAAGGATATTGAGGGATATCTCAGATAAATGGGTCTTTTCGCAAACATTTTAGGAGTATTTTAAAGATTGGGCGGCATACAAAAAAATGGGCGGAAGGCGCAAGGTTCCTAATAAGGGCTTCTTTTAAGGTTCTTTTCAGATTTTGAATGGTTAATACTCATAGAATAAAGGATATTGAGGGGTATCTCAGATAAATGGGTCTTTTCGCAAACATTTTAGGAGTATTTTAAAGATTGGGCGGCAAACGCAAAAATGTGCGACAGGCGCAAAATTCCTATCAGATACTTTTTTTAAGGTTCTTATCAGATTTTGAATGGTTAATACTCATAGAATAAAGGGTATTGAGGGATATCTCAGATAAATGGGTCTTTTCGCAAACATTTTAGGAGTATTTTAAAGATTGGGCGGCATACAAAAATATGGGCGGAAGGCGCAAGGTTCCTAATAAGGGCTTCTTTTAAGGTTCTTTTCAGATTTTGAATGGTTAATACTCATAGAATAAAGGGTATTGAGGGGTATCTCAGATAAATGGGTCTTTTCGCAAACATTTTAGGGTTATTTTAAAGATTGGGCGGCAAACGCAAAAATGGGCGGAAGGCGCAAAATTCCTATCAGATACTTTTTTTAAGGTTCTTATCAGATTTTGAATGGTTAATACTAATACAATAAAGGATATTGAGGGATATCTCAGATAAATGGGTCTTTTCGCAAACATTTTAGGAGTATTTTAAAGATTGGGCGGCATACAAAAATATGGGCTGAAGGCGCAAGGTTCCTAATAAGGGCTTCTTTTAAGGTTCTTTTCAGATTTTGAATGGTTAATACTCATAGAATAAAGGGTATTGAGGGGTATCTCAGATAAATGGGTCTTTTCGCAAACATTTTAGGGTTATTTTAAAGATTGGGCGGCAAACGCAAAAATGGGCGGAAGGCGCAAAATTCCTATCAGATACTTTTTTTAAGGTTCTTATCAGATTTTGAATGGTTAATACTAATACAATAAAGGATATTGAGGGATATCTCAGATAAATGGGTCTTTTCGCAAACATTTTAGGAGTATTTTAAAGATTTGGCGGCAAACGCAAAAATGGGCGGCAGGCGCAAGGTTCCTATCAGATACTTTTTTTAAGGTTCTTTTCAGATTTTGAATGGTTAATACTCATAGAATAAAGGGTATTGAGGGATATCTCAGATTAATGGGTCTTTTCAAAACATTTTAGGAGTATTTTAAAGATTGGGCGGCATACGAAAAAATGGGAGGCAGGCGCAAGGTTCCTAATAAGGGCTTCTTTTAAGGTTCTCTTTAGATTCTGAATGGTTAATACTAATACAATAAAGGGTATTGAGGGATATCTCAGATAAATGGGTCTTTTCGCAAACATTTTAGGAGTATTTTAAAGATTGGGCGGCAAAAGAAAAAATGGGCGGAAGTCGCAAGGTTCCTAATAAGGGTTTCTTTTAAGGTTCTTTTCAGATTTTGAATGGTTAATACTCATAGAATAAAGGATATTGAGGGGTATCTCAGATAAATGGGTCTATTCGCAAACATTTTAGGAGTATTTTAATGATTGGGCGGCAAACGCAAAAATGTGCGGCAGGCGCAAAATTCCTATCAGATACTTTTTTTAAGGTTCTTTTCAGATTTTGAATGGTTAATACTCATAGAATAAAGGATATTGAGGGATATCTCAGATTAATGGGTCTTTTCGCAAACATTTTAGGAGTATTTTAAAGATTGGGCGGCATACAAAAAAATGGGCGGAAGGCGCAAGGTTCCTAATAAGGGCTTCTTTTAAGGTTCTTTTCAGATTTTGAATGGTAATACTCTTTGAATAAAGGGTATTGAGGGATATCTTAGATAAATGGGTCTTTTTGCAAACATTTTAGGAGTATTTTAAAGATTGGTCGGCAAACGAAAAAATGGGCGGAAGGCGCAAGGTTCCTATCAGATACTTTTTTTAAGGTTCTTTTCAGATTTTGAATGGTTAATACTCATAGAATAAAGGGTATTGAGGGATATCTCAGATAAATGGGTCTTTTTGCAAACATTTTAGGAGTATTTTAAAGATTGGGCGGCATACAAAAAAATGGGTGGAAGGCGCAAGGTTCCTAATAAGGTTTCTTTTAAGGTTCTTTTCAGATTTTGAATGGTTGATACTCATAGAATAAAGGATATTGAGGGCTATCTCAGATAAGTGGGTCTTTTCGCAAACATTTTAGGAGTATTTTAAAGATTGGGCCGCAAACGCAAAAATGGGCGGCAGGCGCAAGGTTCCTATCAGATACTTTTTTTAAGGTTCTTTTCAGATTTTGAATGGTTAATACTCATAGAATAAAGGGTATTGAGGGATATCTCAGATAAATGGGTCTTTTCACAAACATTTTAGGAGTATTTTAAAGATTGGGCGGCAAACGAAAAAATGGGCGGCAGGCGCAAAATTCCTATCAGATACTTTTTTTAAGGTTCTTATCAGATTTTGAATGGTTAATACTGATACAATAAAGGATAATGAGGGATATCTCAGATAAATGGGTCTTTTCGCAAACATTTTAGGAGTATTTTAAAGATTGGACGGCATACAAAAAAATGGGCGGAAGGCGCAAGGTTTCTAAAAAGGTTTCTTTTAAGGTTCTTTTCAGATTTTGAATGGTTAATACTCATAGAATAAAGGATATTGAGGGCTATCTCAGATAAGTAGGTCTTTTCGCAAACATTTTAGGAGTATTTTAAAGATTTGGCGGCAAACGCAAAAATGGGCGGCAGGCGCAAGGTTCCTATCAGATTCTTTTTTTAAGGTTCTTTTCAGATTTTGAATGGTTAATACTCATAGAATAAAGGGTATTGAGGGATATCTCAGATAAATGGGTCTTTTCACAAACATTTTAGGAGTATTTTAAAGATTGGGCGGCATACAAAAAAATGGGCGGAAGGCGCAAGGTTCCTAATAAGGGCTTCTTTTAAGGTTCTTTTCAGATTTTGAATGGTAATACTCATAGAATAAAGGGTATTGAGGGATATCTCAGATAAATGGGTCTTTTCGCAAACATTTTAGGAGTATTTTAAAGATTAAGCGGCAAACGAAAAAATGGGCGGAAGGCACAAGGTTCCTATCAGATACTTTTTTTAAGGTTCTTTTCAGAATTCGAATGGTTAATACTCATAGAATAAAGGGTATTGAGGGATATCTCAGATAAATGGGTCTTTTCGCAAACATTTTAGGAGTATTTTAAAGATTGGGCGGCATACAAAAATATGGGCGGAAGGCGCAAGGTTCCTAATAAGGGCTTCTTTTAAGGTTCTTTTCAGATTTTGAATGGTTAATACTCATAGAATAAAGGGTATTGAGGGGTATCTCAGATAAATGGGTCTTTTCGCAAACATTTTAGAAGTATTTTAAAGATTGGGCGGCAAACGCAAAAATGGGCGGAAGGCGCAAAATTCCTATCAGATACTTTTTTTAAGGTTCTTATCAGATTTTGAATGGTTAATACTAATACAATAAAGGATATTGAGGTATATTTTAGATAAATGGGTCTTTTCGCAAACATTTTAGGAGTATTTTAAAGATTGGGCGGCATACAAAAAAATCGGCGGAAGGCGCAAGGTTCCTAATAAGGTTTCTTTTAAGGTTCTTTTCAGATTTTGAATGGTTAATACTCATAGAATCAAGGATATTGAGGGCTATCTCAGATAAGTGGGTCTTTTCGCAAACATTTTAGGAGTATTTTAAAGATTGGGCGGCAAACGCAAAAATGGGCGGCAGGCGCAAGGTTCCTATCAGATACTTTTTTTAAGGTTCTTTTCAGATTTTGAATGGTTAATACTCATAGAATAATGGGTATTGAGGGATATCTCAGATAAATGGGTCTTTTCACAAACATTTTAGGAGTATTTTAAAGATTTGGCGGCATACGAAAAAATGGGAGGCAGGCGCAAGGTTCCTAATAAGGGCTTCTTTTAAGGTTCTTTTCAGATTTTGAATGGTTAATACTCATAGAATAAAGGGTATTGAGGGGTATCTCAGATAAATGGGTCTTTTCGCAAACATTTTAGGAGTATTTTAAAGATTGGGCGGCAAACGAAAAAATGGGCGGAAGTCGCAAGAATCCTAATAAGGGTTTCTTTTAAGGTTCTTTTCAGATTTTGAATGGTTAATACTCATAGAATAATGGGTATTGAGGGATGTATTAGATAATGGGTCTTTTCGCAAAAATATTAGGAGTATTTTAAAGATTGGGCGGCATACAAAAAAATCGGCGGAAGGCGCAAGGTTCCTAATAAGGTTTCTTTTAAGGTTCTTTTCAGATTTTGAATGGTTAATACTCATAGAATCAAGGATATTGAGGGCTATCTCAGATAAGTGGGTCTTTTCGCAAACATTTTAGGAGTATTTTAAAGATTTGTCGGCAAACGCAAAAATGGGCGGCAGGCGCAAGGTTCCAATCAGATACTTTTTTTAAGGTTCTTTTCAGATTTTGAATGGTTAATACTCATAGAATAAAGGGTATTGAGGGATATCTCAGATAAATGGGTCTTTTCACAAACATTTTAGGAGTATCTTGGCGTCAAGATCGATAACACACTATGCATGAAGGACCAAATCGGTAACATCTGTCGAGGATGTTATGTCGAACTACGAAAGCTTGCATCCATACGGAAGAGTCTGACATCAGAGTCTACTGCCAAATTTGTAAATGCTTTTATTACCTCGAAATTGGACTACTGTAACTCTACCCTCTATGGTCTACCTACAGAACAGATTGATCGCCTCCAGGCAGTTCAAAACTCTGCAGCTCGACTTGTTCTAAAGAAGCGAAAGTATGATCATGTCACTCCTCTACTGCACGAACTACATTGGCTCCCAATCAAGTTCAGAGTGATGTATAAGCTGGCAACAATAGTGCACAGATATTTTGATGGTCAACTTCCTTCTTATCTCTCAAGTGAACTCTCAAAGTATGAACCAGAACGCAATCTACGATCAGCTAAAGTTTCATCTCTGTGTACCCCAAAGTTCAACCTTAAATCAGCAGGTGCAAGGGCTTTCAAGTGCGCTGGACCTACTGTCTGGAACTCGCTGCCTCCAGTTCTCAGAACTCAGCAAACACTTCAAAGTTTTAAGTCAGAACTGAAAACGCATCTCTTTAGGCTAGCTTTTGCTTAATCTCAGCAGTCAATTTTTCAGAGAAAAGAAAAAAGCGCACAGAGTCCTCTGAGAGGAGAACTGCGCTATAAAAGAACTATACATTATTATTATTATTATTATTTTAAAGATTGGGCGGCATACGAAAAAATGGGAGGCAGGCGCAAGGTTCCTAATAAGGGCTTCTTTTAAGGTTCTTTTCAGATTTTGAATGGTTAATACTCATAGAATAAAGGGTATTGAGGGGTATCTCAGATAAATGGGTCTTTTCGCAAACATTTTAGAAGTATTTTTAAGATTGGGCGGCAAACGCAAAAATGGGCGGAAGGCGCAAAATTCCTATCAGATACTTTTTTTAAGGTTCTTATCAGATTTTGAATGGTTAATACTAATACAATAAAGGATATTGAGGGATATCTCAGATAAATGGGTCTTTTCGCAAACATTTTAGGAGTATTTTAAAGATTGGGCGGCATAAAAAAAAATCGGCGGAAGGCGCAAGGTTCCTAATAAGGTTTCTTTTAAGGTTCTTTTCAGATTTTAAATGGTTAATACTCATAGAATCAAGGATATTGAGGGCTATCTCAGATAAGTGGGTCTTTTCACAAACATTTTAGGAGTATTTTAAAGATTTGGCGGCAAACGCAAAAATGGGCGGCAGGCGCAAGGTTCCTATCAGATACTTTTTTTAAGGTTCTTTTCAGATTTTGAATGGTTAATACTCATAGAATAAAGGGTATTGAGGGATATCTCAGATAAATGGGTCTTTTCACAAACATTTTAGGAGTATATTAAAGATTGGGCGGCATACGAAAAAATGGGAGGCAGGCGCAAGGTTCCTAATAAGGGCTTCTTTTAAGGTTCTTTTCAGATTTTGAATGGTTAATACTCATAGAATAAAGGGTATTGAGGGGTATCTCAGATAAATGGGTCTTTTCGCAAACATTTTAGGAGTATTTTAAAGATTGGGCGGCAAACGAAAAAATGGGCGGAAGTCGCAAGAATCCTAATAAGGGTTTCTTTTAAGGTTCTTTTCAGATTTTGAATGGTTAATACTCATAGAATAAAGGGTATTGAGGGATGTATTAGATAAATGGGTCTTTTTGCAAACATTTTAGGAGTATTTTAAAGATTGGGCAGCATACAAAAAAATCGGCGGAAGGCGCAAGGTTCCTAATAAGGTTTCTTTTAAGGTTCTTTTCAGATTTTGAATGGTTAATACTCATAGAATCAAGGATATTGAGGGCTATCTCAGATAAGTGGGTCTTTTCGCAAACATTTTAGGAGTATTTTAAAGATTTGGCGGCAAACGCAAAAATGGGCGGCAGGCGCAAGGTTCCTATCAGATACTTTTTTTAAGGTTCTTTTCAGATTTTGAATGGGTAATACTCATAGAATAAAGGGTATTGAGGGATATCTCAGATAAATGGGTCTTTTCACAAACATTTTAGGAGTATTTTAAAGATTGGGCGGCATACGAAAAAATGGGAGGCAGGCGCAAGGTTCCTAATAAGGGCTTCTTTTAAGGTTCTTTTCAGATTTTGAATGGTTAATAGTCATAGAATAAAGGGTATTGAGGGGTATCTCAGATAAATGGGTCTTTTCGCAAACATTTTAGGAGTATTTTAAAGATTGGGCGGCAAACGAAAAAATGGGCGGAAGTCGCAAGAATCCTAATAAGGGTTTCTTTTAAGGTTCTTTTCAGATTTTGAATGGTTAATACTCATAGAATAAAGGGTATTGAGGGATGTATTAGATAATGGGTCTTTTCGCAAAAATATTAGGAGTATTTTAAAGATTGGGCGGCATATGAAAAAATAGGCGGCAGGCGCAAGGTTCCTAATAAGGGCTTCTTTTAAGGTTCTTTTCAGATTTTGAATGGTTGATACTCATAGAATAAAGGGTATTGAGGGATATCTCAGATTAATGGGTCTTTTCAAAACATTTTTGGAGTATTTTAAAGATTGGGCCGCAAACGAAAAATTGGGCGGCAGGCGCAAGGTTCCTATCAGATACATTTTTTAAGGTTCTTTTCAGATTTTGAATGGTTAATACTGATAGAATAAAGGATATTGAGGGGTATTTTAGATAAATGGGTCTTTTCAAAACATTTTTAGAGTATTTTAAAGATTGGGCCGCAAACGAAAAATTGGGAGGCAGGCGCAAGGTTCCTAATAAGGGCTTCTTTTAAGGTTCTTTTCAGATTTTGAATGGTTAATACTCATAGAATAAAGGGTATTGAGGGATATCTCAGATAAATGGGTCTTTTCACAAACATTTTAGGAGTATTTTAAAGATTGGGCGGCAAACGAAAAAATGGGAGGAAGTCGCAAGGTTCCTAATAAGGGTTTCTTTTAAAGTTCTTTTCAGATTTTGAATGGTTAATACTCATAGAATAAATGATATTAAGGGGTATCTCAGATAAGTGGGTCTTTTCGCAAACATTTTAGGAGTATTTTAAAGATTGGGCGGCATACGAAAAAATGGGCGAAAGGCGAAAGGTTCCTAATAAGGGTTTCTTTAATTGTTCTTTTCAGATTTTGAATGGTTGATACTCATAGAATAAAGGGTATTGAGAGACATCTCAGATAAATGGGTCTTTTCGCAAACATTTTAGGAGTATTTTAAAGATTGGGCGGCATACAAAAAAATTGGGCGGCAGGCGCAAGGTTCCAAATAAGGGCTTCTTTTAAGGTTCTTTTCAGATTTTGAATGGTTAATACACATAGAATAAAGGGTATTGAGGGATATCTCAGATAAAAGGGTCTTTTCGCAAACATTTTAGGAGTATTTTAAAGATTGGGCGGCATACAAAAAAATGGGCGGAAGGCGCAAGGTTCCTAATAAGGGCTTTTTTTAAGGTTCTTTTCAGATTTGGAATGGTAATACTCTTTGAATAAAGGGTATTGAGGGATATCTCAGATAAATGGGTCTTTTCGCAAACATTTTAGGAGTATTTTAAAGATTGGGCGGCAAACGAAAAAATGGGCGGAAGGCACAAGGTTCCTATCAGATACTTTTTTTAAGGTTCTTTTCAGAATTCGAATGGTTAATCCTCATAGAATAAAGGGTATTGAGGGATATCTCAGATAAATGGGTCTTTTTGCAAACATTTTAGGAGTATTTTAAAGATTGGGCGGCATACGAAAAAATGGGCGGAAGGCGCAAGGTTCCTAATAAGGGCTTCTTTTAAGGTTCTTTTCAGATTTTGAATGGTTAATACTCATAGAATAAAGGATATTGAGGGGTATCTCAGATAAATGGGTCTTTTCGCAAACATTTTAGGAGTATTTTAAAGATTGGGCGGCAAACGCAAAAATGGGCGACAGGCGCAACATTCCTATCAGATACTTTTTTTAAGGTTCTTATCAGATTTTGAATGGTTAATACTAATACAATAAAGGATATTGAGGGATATCTCAGATAAATGGGTCTTTTCGCAAACATTTTAGGAGTATTTTAAAGATTGGGCGGCATACAAAAAAATGGGCGGAAGGCGCAAGGTTCCTAATAAGGGCTTCTTTTAAGGTTCTTTTCAGATTTTGAATGGTTAATACTCATAGAATAAAGGATATTGAGGGGTATCTCAGATAAATGGGTCTTTTCGCAAACATTTTAGGAGTATTTTAAAGATTGGGCGGCAAACGCAAAAATGTGCGACAGGCGCAAAATTCCTATCAGATACTTTTTTTAAGGTTCTTATCAGATTTTGAATGGTTAATACTCATAGAATAAAGGGTATTGAGGGATATCTCAGATAAATGGGTCTTTTCGCAAACATTTTAGGAGTATTTTAAAGATTGGGCGGCATACAAAAATATGGGCGGAAGGCGCAAGGTTCCTAATAAGGGCTTCTTTTAAGGTTCTTTTCAGATTTTAAATGGTTAATACTCATAGAATAAAGGGTATTGAGGGGTATCTCAGATAAATGGGTCTTTTCGCAAACATTTTAGGGTTATTTTAAAGATTGGGCGGCAAACGCAAAAATGGGCGGAAGGCGCAAAATTCCTATCAGATACTTTTTTTAAGGTTCTTATCAGATTTTGAATGGTTAATACTAATACAATAAAGGATATTGAGGGATATCTCAGATAAATGGGTCTTTTCGCAAACATTTTAGGAGTATTTTAAAGATTGGGCGGCATACAAAAAAATGGGCGGAAGGCGCAAGGTTCCTAATAAGGTTTCTTTTAAGGTTCTTTTCAGATTTTGAATGGTTGATACTCATAGAATAAAGGATATTGAGGGCTATCTCAGATAAGTGGGTCTTTTCGCAAACATTTTAGGAGTATTTTAAAGATTTGGCGGCAAACGCAAAAATGGGCGGCAGGCGCAAGGTTCCTATCAGATACTTTTTTTAAGGTTCTTTTCAGATTTTGAATGGTTAATACTCATAGAATAAAGGATATTGAGGGATATCTCAGATTAATGGGTCTTTTTAAAACATTTTAGGAGTATTTTAAAGATTGGGCGGCATACGAAAAAATGGGAGGCAGGCGCAAGGTTCCTAATAAGGGCTTCTTTTAAGGTTCTTATCAGATTCTGAATGGTTAATACACATAGAATAAAGGGTATTGAGGGATATCTCAGATAAATGGGTCTTTTCGCAAACATTTTAGGAGTATTTTAAAGATTGGGCGGCAAACGAAAAAATGGGCGGAAGTCGCAAGGTTCCTAATAAGGGTTTCTTTTAAGGTTCTTTTCAGATTTTGAATGGTTAATACTCATAGAATAAAGGATATTGAGGGGTATCTCAGATAAATGGGTCTATTCGCAAACATTTTAGGAGTATTTTAAAGATTGGGCGGCAAACGCAAAAATGTGCGGCAGGCGCAAAATTCCTATCAGATACTTTTTTTAAGGTTCTTTTCAGATTTTGAATGGTTAATACTCATAGAATAAAGGATATTGAGGGATATCTCAGATTAATGGGTCTTTTCGCAAACATTTTAGGAGTATTTTAAAGATTGGGCGGCATACAAAAAAATGGGCGGAAGGCGCAAGGTTCCTAATAAGGGCTTCTTTTAAGGTTCTTTTCAGATTTTGAATGGTAATACTCTTTGAATAAAGGGTATTGAGGGATATCTCAGATAAATGGGTCTTTTCGCAAACATTTTAGGAGTATTTTAAAGATTGGTCGGCAAACGAAAAAATGGGCGGAAGGCGCAAGGTTCCTATCAGATACTTTTTTTAAGGTTCTTTTCAGATTTTGAATGGTTAATACTCATAGAATAAAGGGTATTGAGGGATATCTCAGATAAATGGGTCTTTTCGCAAACATTTTAGGAGTATTTTAAAGATTGGGCGGCATACAAAAAAATGGGTGGAAGGCGCAAGGTTCCTAATAAGGGCTTCTTTTAAGGTTCTTTTCAGATTTTGAATGGTTAATACTCATAGAATAAAGGATATTGAGGGATATCTCAGATTAATGGGTCTTTTCAAAACATTTTTGGAGTATTTTAAAGATTGGGCCGCAAACGAAAAATTGGGCGGCAGGCGCAAGGTTCCTATCAGATACTTTTTTTAAGGTTCTTTTCAGATTTTGAATGGTTAATACTAATACAATAAAGGATATTGAGGGATATCTCAGATAAATGGGTCTTTTCGCAAACATTTTAGGAGTATTTTAAAGATTGGGTGGCATACAAAAAAATGGGCGGAAGGCGCAAGGTTCCTAATAAGGTTTCTTTTAAGGTTCTTTTCAGATTTTGAATGGTTGATACTCATAGAATAAAGGATATTGAGGGCTATCTCAGATAAGTGGGTCTTTTCGCAAACATTTTAGGAGTATTTTAAAGATTTGGCGGCAAACGCAAAAATGGGCGGCAGGCGCAAGGTTCCTATCAGATACTTTTTTTAAGGTTCTTTTCAGATTTTGAATGGTTAATACTCATAGAATAAAGGGTATTGAGGGATATCTCAGATTAATGGGTCTTTTTAAAACATTTTAGGAGTATTTTAAAGATTGGGCGGCATACGAAAAAATGGGAGGCAGGCGCAAGGTTCCTAATAAGGGCTTCTTTTAAGGTTCTTATCAGATTCTGAATGGTTAATACTAATACAATAAAGGGTATTGAGGGATATCTCAGATAAATGGGTCTTTTCGCAAACATTTTAGGAGTATTTTAAAGATTGGGCGGCAAACGAAAAAATGGGCGGAAGTCGCAAGGTTCCTAATAAGGGTTTCTTTTAAGGTTCTTTTCAGATTTTGAATGGTTAATACTCATAGAATAAAGGATATTGAGGGGTATCTCAGATAAATGGGTCTATTCGCAAACATTTTAGGAGTATTTTAATGATTGGGCGGCAAACACAAAAATGTGCGGCAGGCGCAAAATTCCTATCAGATACTTTTTTTAAGGTTCTTTTCAGATTTTGAATGGTTAATACTCATAGAATAAAGGATATTGAGGGATATCTCAGATTAATGGGTCTTTTCGCAAACATTTTAGGAGTATTTTAAAGATTGGGCGGCATACAAAAAAATGGGCGGAAGGCGCAAGGTTCCTAATAAGGGCTTCTTTTAAGGTTCTTTTCAGATTTTGAATGGTAATACTCTTTGAATAAAGGGTATTGAGGGATATCTCAGATAAATGGGTCTTTTCGCAAACATTTTAGGAGTATTTTAAAGATTGGTCGGCAAACGAAAAAATGGGCGGAAGGCGCAAGGTTCCTATCAGATACTTTTTTTAAGGTTCTTTTCAGATTTTGAATGGTTAATACTCATAGAATAAAGGGTATTGAGGGATATCTCAGATAAATGGGTCTTTTCGCAAACATTTTAGGAGTATTTTAAAGATTGGGCGGCATACAAAAAAATGGGTGGAAGGCGCAAGGTTCCTAATAAGGGCTTCTTTTAAGGTTCTTTTCAGATTTTGAATGGTTAATACTCATAGAATAAAGGATATTGAGGGATATCTCAGATTAATGGGTCTTTTCAAAACATTTTTGGAGTATTTTAAAGATTGGGCCGTAAACGAAAAATTGGGCGGCAGGCGCAAGGTTCCTATCAGATACTTTTTTTAAGGTTCTTTTCAGATTTTAAATGGTTAATACTAATACAATAAAGGATATTGAGGAGTATCTCAGATAAGTGGGTCTTTTCGCAAACATTTTAGAAGTATTTTAAAGATTGGGCGGCATACAAAAAATGGGCGGAAAGCGCAAGGTTCCTTTCAAATACTTTTTTTTAAGGTTCTTTTCAGATTTTGAATGGTTAATACTCATAGAATAAAGGGTATTGAGGGGTATCTCAGATAAATGGGTCTTTTCGCAAACATTTTAGGAGTATTTTAAAGATTGGGCGGCAAACGCAAAAATGTGCGGCAGGCGCAAAATTCCTATCAAATACTTTTTTTAAGGTTCTTTTCAGATTTTGAATGGTTAATACTCATAGAATAAAGGATATTGAGGGATATCTCAGATTAATGGGTCTTTTCGCAAACATTTTAGGAGTATTTTAAAGATTGGGCGGCATACAAAAAAATGGGCGGAAGGCGCAAGGTTCCTAATAAGGGCTTCTTTTAAGGTTCTTTTCAGATTTTGAATGGTAATACTCTTTGAATAAAGGGTATTGAGGGATATCTCAGATAAATGAGTCTTTTCGCAAACATTTTAGGAGTATTTTAAAGATTGGGCGGCAAACGAAAAAATGGGCGGAAGGCGCAAGGTTCCTATCAGATACTTTTTTTAAGGTTCTTTTCAGATTTCGAATGGTTAATACTCATAGAATAAAGGGTATTGAGGGATATCTCAGATAAATGGGTCTTTTCGCAAACATTTTAGGAGTATTTTAAAGATTGGGCGGCATACAAAAAAATGGGCGGAAGGCGCAAGGTTCCTAATAAGGGCTTCTTTTAAGGTTCTTTTCAGATTTTGAATGGTTAATACTCATAGAATAAAGGATATTGAGGGGTATCTCAGATAAATGGGTCTTTTTGCAAACATTTTAGGAGTATTTTAAAGATTGGGTGGCAAACGAAAAAATGGGCGGAAGGCGCAAGGTTCCTAATAAGGGCTTCATTTAAGGTTCTTTTCAGATTTTGAATGGTAATACTCATAGAATAAAGGATATTGAGGGGTATTGAGGGATAAGTGGGTCTTTTCGCAAACATTTTAGGAGTATTTTAAAGATTTGGGGGCATACAAAAAAATGGGCGGAAGGCGCAAGGTTCCTAATAATAGCTTCTTTTAAGGTTCTTTTCAGATTTTGAATGGTTGATACTCATAGAATAAAGGATATTGAGAGACATCTCAGATAAATGGGTCTTTTCGCAAACATTTTAGGAGTATTTTAAAGATTGGGCGGCATACAAAAAAATGGGAGGCAGGCGCAAGGTTCCTAATAAGGGCTTCTTTTAAGGTTCTTTTCAGATTTTGAATGGTTAATACACATAGAATAAAGGGTATTGAGGGATATCTCAGATAAATGGGTCTTTTCGCAAACATTTTAGGAGTATTTTAAAGATTGGGCGGCCTACGAAAAAATGGGCGGCAGGCGCAAGGTTCCTAATAAGGGTTTCTTTTAAGGTTCTTTTCAGATTTTGAATGGTTGATACTCATAGAATAAAGGATATTGAGAGACATCTCAGATAAATGGGTCTTTTCGCAAACATTTTAGGAGTATTTTAAAGATTGGGCGGCATACAAAAAAATGGGAGGCAGGCGCAAGGTTCCTAATAAGGGCTTCTTTTAAGGTTCTTTTCAGATTTTGAATGGTTAATACACATAGAATAAAGGGTATTGAGGGATATCTAAGATAAATGGGTCTTTTCGCAAACATTTTAGGAGTATTTTAAAGATTGGGCGGCATACAAAAAAATGGGCGGAAGGCGCAAGGTTCCTAATAAGGGCTTCTTTTAAGGTTCTTTTCAGATTTTGAATGGTAATACTCTTTGAATAAAGGGTATTGAGGGATATCTCAGATAAATGGGTCTTTTCGCTAACATTTTAGGAGTATTTTAAAGATTGGGCGGCATACAAAAAAATGGAAGGCAGGCGCAAGGTTCCTAATAAGGGCTTCTTTTAAGGTTCTTTTCAGATTTCGAATGGTTAATACTCATAGAATAAAGGGTATTGAGGGATATCTCAGATAAATGGGTCTTTTCACAAACATTTTAGGAGTATTTTAAAGATTGGGCGGCATACAAAAAAATGGGAGGCAGACGCAAGGTTCCTAATAAGGGCTTCTTTTAAGGTTCTTTTCAGATTTTGAATGGTAATACTCTTTAAATAAAGGTTATTGAGGGATATCTCAGATAAATGGGTCTTTTCGCAAACATTTTAGGAGTATTTTAAAGATTGGGCGGCAAACGAAAAAATGGGCGGAAGGCGCAAGGTTCCTAATAAGGGTTTCTTTTAAGGTTCTTTTCAGATTTTAAATGGTTAATACTCATAGAATAAAGGATATTGAGGGTATCTCAGATAAGTGGGTCTTTTCGCAAACATTTTAGGAGTATTTTAAAGATTGGGCCGCAAACGCAAAAATGTGCGGCAGGCGCAAGATTCCTATCAGATACTTTTTTTAAGGTTCTTTTCAGATTTCGAATGGTTAATACTCATAGAATAAAGGGTATTGAGGGATATCTCAGATAAATGGGTCTTTTCACGAACATTTTAGGAGTATTTTAAAGATTGGGCGGCATACAAAAAAATGGGCGGAAGGCGAAAAGTTCCTAATAAGGGTTCCTTTTAAGGTTCTTTTCAGATTTTGAATGGTTAATACTCATAGAATAAAGGATATTGAGGGCTATCTCAGATAAATGGGTCTTTTCGCAAACATTTTAGGAGTATTTTAAAGATTGGGCGGCAAACACAAAAATGTGCGGCAGGCGCAAGGTTCCTTTCAAATACTTTTTTTAAGGTTCTTTTCAGATTTTGAATGGTTAATACTGGTAGAATAAAGGATATTGAGGGATATCTCAGATTAATGGGTCTTTTCAAAACATTTATGGAGTATTTTAAAGATTGGGCTGCAAACGAAAAATTGGGCGGCAGGCGCAAGGTTCCTATCAGATACTTTTTTTAAGGTTCTTTTCAGATTTTGAATGGTTAATACTAATACAATAAAGGATATTGAGGAGTATCTCAGATAAGTGGGTCTTTTTGCAAACATTTTAGGAGTATTTTAAAGATTGGGCGGCAAACGAAAAAATGGGCGGCAGGCGCAAGGTTCCTATCAGATACTTTTTTTAAGGTTCTTATCAGATTTTGAATGGTTAATACTAATACAATAAAGGATATTGAGGAGTATCTCAGATAAGTGGGTCTTTTCGCAAACATTTTAGGAGTATTTTAAAGATTGGGCTGCAAACGAAAAAATGGGCGGCAGGCGCAAGGTTCCTATCAGATACTTTTTTTAAGGTTCTTTTCAGATTTTGAATGGTTAATACTCATAGAATAAAGGGTATTGAGGGATATCTCAGATAAATGGGTCTTTTCACAAACATTTTAGGAGTATTTTAAAGATTGGGCGGCATACAAAAAAATGGGAGGCAGGCGCAAGCTTCCTAATAAGGGCTTCTTTTAAGGTTCTTTTCAGATTTTGAATGGTAATACTCTTTGAATAAAGGGTATTGAGGGATATCTCAGATAAATGGGTCTTTTCGCAAACATTTTAGGAGTATTTTAAAGATTGGGCGGCAAACGAAAAAATGGGCGGAAGGCGCAAGGTTCCTAATAAGGGCTTCATTTAAGGTTCTTTTCAGATTTTGAATGGTAATACTCATAGAATAAAGGATATTGAGAGACATCTCAGATAAATGGGTCTTTTCGCAAACATTTTAGGAGTATTTTAAAGATTGGGGGGCATACAAAAAAATGGGCGGAAGGCGCAAGGTTCCTAATAAGGGCTTCTTTTAAGGTTCTTTTCAGATTTTGAATGGTTGATACTCATAGAATAAAGGATATTGAGAGACATCTCTGATAAATGGGTCTTTTCGCAAACATTTTAGGAGTATTTTAAAGATTGGGCGGCAAACGCAAAAATGGGCAGCAGGCGCAAGGTTCCTATCAGATACTTTTTTTAAGGTTCTTTTAAGATTTTGAATGGTTAATACTCATAGAATAAAGGGTATTGAGGGATGTATTAGATAATGGGTCTTTTCGCAAAAATTTTAGGACTATTTTAAAGATTGGGCGGCCTACGAAAAAATGGGCGGCAGGCGCAAGGTTCCTAATAAGGGTTTCTTTTTAAGATTCTTTTCAGATTTTGAATGGTTGATACTCATAGAATAAAGGATATTGAGAGAGATCTCAGATAAATGGGTCTTTTCGCAAACATTTTAGGAGTATTTTAAAGATTGGGCGGCATACAAAAAAATGGGAGGCAGACGCAAGGTTCCTAATAAGGGCTTCTTTTAAGGTTCTTTTCAGATTTTGAATGGTTAATACACATAGAATAAAGGGTATTGAGGGATATCTCAGATAAATGGGTCTTTTCGCAAACATTTTAGGAGTATTTTAAAGATTGGGCGGCATACAAAAAAATGGGCGGAAGGCGCAAGGTTCCTAATAAGGGCTTCTTTTAAGGTTCTTTTCAGATTTTGAATGGTTAATACTCATAGAATAAAGGGTATTGAGGGATATCTCAGATAAATGGGTCTTTTCACAAACATTTTAGGAGTATTTTAAAGATTGGGCGGCATACAAAAAAATGGGAGGCAGGCGCAAGGTTCCTAATAAGGGCTTCTTTTAAGGTTCTTTTCAGATTTTGAATGGTAATACTCTTTAAATAAAGGTTATTGAGGGATATCTCAGATAAATGGGTCTTTTCGCAAACATTTTAGGAGTATTTTAAAGATTGGGCGGCAAACGAAAAAATGGGCGGAAGGCGCAAGGTTCCTAATAAGGGTTTCTTTTAAGGTTCTTTTCAGATTTTAAATGGTTAATACTCATAGAATAAAGGATATTGAGGGTATCTCAGATAAGTGGGTCTTTTCGCAAACATTTTAGGAGTATTTTAAAGATTGGGCGGCAAACGCAAAAATGTGCGGCAGGCGCAAGGTTCCTATCAGATACTTTTTTTAAGGTTCTTTTCAGATTTCGAATGGTTAATACTCCTAGAATAAAGGGTATTGAGGGATATCTCAGAAAAATGGGTCTTTTCACGAACATTTTAGGAGTATTTTAAAGATTGGGCGGCATACAAAAAAATGGGCGGAAGGCGAAAAGTTCCTAATAAGGGTTCCTTTTAAGGTTCTTTTCAGATTTTGAATGGTTAATACTCATAGAATAAAGGATATTGAGGGGTATCTCAGATAAATGGGTCTTTTCGCAAACATTTTAGGAGTATTTAAAAGATTGGGCGGCAAACGAAAAAATGTGCGGCAGGCGCAAGGTTCCTATCAAATACTTTTTTTAAGGTTCTTTTTAGATTTTAAATGGTTAATACTGATAGAACAAAGGATATTGAGGGGTATCACAGATAAATGGGTCTTTTCAAAACATTTTTGGAGTATTTTAAAGATTGGGCCGCAAACGAAAAATTGGGCGGCAGGCGCAAGGTTCCTATCAGATACTTTTTTTAAGGTTCTTTTCAGATTTTGAATGGTTAATACTGGTAGAATAAAGGATATTGAGGGATATCTCAGATGAATGGGTCTTTTCACAAACATTTTAGGAGTATTTTAAAGATTGGGCGGCATACAAAAAAATGGGAGGCAGGCGCAAGCTTCCTAATAAGGGCTTCTTTTAAGGTTCTTTTCAGATTTTGAATGGTAATACTCTTTGAATAAAGGGTATTGAGGGATATCTCAGATAAATGGGTCTTTTCGCAAACATTTTAGGAGTATTTTAAAGATTGGGCGGCAAACGAAAAAATGGGCGGAAGGCGCAAGGTTTCTAATAAGGGCTTCATTTAAGGTTCTTTTCAGATTTTGAATGGTAATACTCATAGAATAAAGGATATTGAGGGGTATTGAGGGATAAGTGGGTCTTTTCGCAAACATTTTAGGAGTATTTTAAAGATTGGGGGGCATACAAAAAAATGGGCGGAAGGCGCAAGGTTCCTAATAAGGGCTTCTTTTAAGGTTCTTTTCAGATTTTGAATGGTTGATACTCATAGAATAAAGGATATTTAGAGACATCTCAGATAAATGGGTCTTTTCGCAAACATTTTAGGAGTATTATAAAGATTGGGCGGCAAACGCAAAAATGGGCAGCAGGCGCAAGGTTCCTATCAGATACTTTTTTTAAGGTTCTTTTAAGATTTTGAATGGTTAATACTCATAGAATAAAGGGTATTGAGGGATGTATTAGATAATGTGTCTTTTCGCAAAAATTTTAGGACTATTTTAAAGATTGGGCGGCCTACGAAAAAATGGGCGGCAGGCGCAAGGTTCCTAATAAGGGTTTCTTTTTAAGCTTCTTCTCAGATTTTGAATGGTTGATACTCATAGAATAAAGGATATTGAGAGAGATCTCAGATAAATGGGTCTTTTCGCAAACATTTTAGGAGTATTTTAAAGATTGGGCGGCATACAAAAAATTTTGAGGCAGACGCAAGGTTCCTAATAAGGGCTTCTTTTAAGGTTATTTTCAGATTTTGAATGGTTAATACACATAGAATAAAGGGTATTGAGGGATATCTCAGATAAATGGGTCTTTTCGCAAACATTTTAGGAGTATTTTAAAGATTGGGCGGCATACAAAAAAATGGGCGGAAGGCGCAAGGTTCCTAATAAGGGCTTCTTTTAAGGTTCTTTTCAGATTTTGAATGGTTAATACTCATAGAATAAAGGGTATTGAGGGATATCTCAGATAAATGGGTCTTTTCACAAACATTTTAGGAGTATTTTAAAGATTGGGCGGCATACAAAAAAATGGGAGGCAGGCGCAAGGTTCCTAATAAGGGCTTCTTTTAAGGTTCTTTTCAGATTTTGAATGGTAATACTCTTTAAATAAAGGTTATTGAGGGATATCTCAGATAAATGGGTCTTTTCGCAAACATTTTAGGAGTATTTTAATGATTGGGCGGCAAACGAAAAAATGGGCGGAAGGCGCAAGGTTCCTAATAAGGGTTTCTTTTAAGGTTCTTTTCAGATTTTAAATGGTTAATACTCATAGAATAAAGGATATTGAGGGTATCTCAGATAAGTGGGTCTTTTCGCAAACATTTTAGGAGTATTTTAAAGATTGGGCGGCAAACGCAAAAATGTGCGGCAGGCGCAAGGTTCCTATCAGATACTTTTTTTAAGGTTCTTTTCAGATTTCGAATGGTTAATACTCCTAGAATAAAGGGTATTGAGGGATATTTTAGATAAATGGGTCTTTTCACGAACATTTTAGGAGTATTTTAAAGATTGGGCGGCATACAAAAAAATGGGCGGAAGGCGAAAAGTTCCTAATAAGGGTTCCTTTTAAGGTTCTTTTCAGATTTTGAATGGTTAATACTCATAGAATAAAGGATATTGAGGGGTATCTCAGATAAATGGGTCTTTTCACAAACATTTTAGGAGTATTTAAAAGATTGGGCGGCAAACGAAAAAATGTGCGGCAGGCGCAAGGTTCCTATCAAATACTTTTTTTAAGGTTCTTTTCAGATTTTAAATGGTTAATACTGATAGAACAAAGGATATTGAGGGGTATCACAGATAAATGGGTCTTTTCAAAACATTTTTGGAGTATTTTAAAGATTGTGCCGCAAACGAAAAATTGGGCGGCAGGCGCAAGGTTCCTATCAGATACTTTTTTTAAGGTTCTTTTCAGATTTTGAATGGTTAATACTGGTAGAATAAAGGATATTGAGGGATATCTCAGATTAATGGGTCTTTTCAAAACATTTTTGGAGTATTTTAAAGATTGGGCGGCAAACGAAAAATTGGGCGGCAGGCGCAAGGTTCCTATCAGATACTTTTTTTAAGGTTCTTTTCAGATTTTGAATGGTTAATACTAATACAATAAAGGATATTGAGGAGTATCTCAGATAAGTGGGTCTTTTTGCAAACATTTTAGGAGTATTTTAAAGATTGGGCGGCAAACGAAAAAATGGGCGGCAGGCGCAAGGTTCCTATCAGATACTTTTTTTAAGGTTCTTTTCAGATTTTGAATGGTTAATACTAATACAATAAAGGATATTGAGGAGTATCTCAGATAAGTGGGTCTTTTCGCAAACATTTTAGGAGTATTTTAAAGATTGGGCTGCAAACGAAAAAATGGGCGGCAGGCGCAAGGTTCCTATCAGATACTTTTTTTAAGGTTATTTTCAGATTTTGAATGGTTAATACTCATAGAATAAAGGGTATTGAGGGATATCTCAGATAAATGGGTCTTTTCACAAACATTTTAGGAGTATTTTAAAGATTGGGCGGCATACAAAAAAATGGGAGGCAGGCGCAAGCTTCCTAATAAGGGCTTCTTTTAAGGTTCTTTTCAGATTTTGAATGGTAATACTCTTTGAATAAAGGGTATTGAGGGATATCTCAGATAAATGGGTCTTTTCGCAAACATTTTAGGAGTATTTTAAAGATTGGGCGGCAAACGAAAAAATGGGCGGAAGGCGCAAGGTTCCTAATAAGGGTGTCTTTTAAGGTTCATTTCAGATTTTGAATGGTTAATACTCATAGAATAAAGGATATTGAGGGATATCTCAGATTAATGGGTCTTTTCAAAACATTTTTGGAGTATTTTAAAGATTGGGCGGCAAACGAAAAATTGGGCGGCAGGCGCAAGGTTCCTATCAGATACTTTTTTTAAGGTTCTTTTCACATTTTGAATGGTTAATACTAATACAATAAAGGATATTGAGGAGTATCTCAGATAAGTGGGTCTTTTCGCAAACATTTTAGGAGTATTTTAAAGATTGGGCGGCAAACGAAAAAATGGGCGGCAGGCGCAAGGTTCCTATCAGATACTTTTTTTAAGGTTCTTATCAGATTTTGAATGGTTAATACTAATACAATAAAGGATATTGAGGAGTATCTCAGATAAGTTGGTATTTTCGCAAACATTTTAGGAGTATTTTAAAGATTGGGCGGCAAACGAAAAAATGGGCGGAAGGCGCAAGGTTCCTAACAAGGGTTTCTTTTAAGGTTCTTTTCAGATTTTGAATGGTAATACTCTTTGAATAAAGGGTATTGAGGGATATCTCAGATAAATGGGTCTTTTCGCAAACATTTTAGGAGTATTTTAAAGATTGGGCGGCATACAAAAAAATGGGAGGCAGGCGCAAGGTTCCTAATAAGGGCTTCTTTTAAGGTTCTTTTCAGATTTTGAATGGTTAATACTCATAGAATAAAGGGTATTGAGGGATATCTCAGATAAATGGGTCTTTTCACAAACATTTTAGGAGTATTTTAAAGATTGGGCGGCATACAAAAAAATGGGAGGCAGGCGCAAGGTTCCTAATAAGGGCTTCTTTTAAGGTTCTTTTCAGATTTTGAATGGTAATACTCTTTAAATAAAGGTTATTGAGGGATATCTCAGATAAATGGGTCTTTTCGCAAACATTTTAGGAGTATTTTAATGATTGGGCGGCAAACGAAAAAATGGGCGGAAGGCGCAAGGTTCCTAATAAGGGTTTCTTTTAAGGTTCTTTTCAGATTTTAAATGGTTAATACTCATAGAATAAAGGATATTGAGGGTATCTCAGATAAGTGGGTCTTTTCGCAAACATTTTAGGAGTATTTTAAAGCTTGGGCGGCAAACGCAAAAATGTGCGGCAGGCGCAAGGTTCCTATCAGATACTTTTTTTAAGGTTCTTTTCAGATTTCGAATGGTTAATACTCATAGAATAAAGGGTATTGAGGGATATCTCAGATAAATGGGTCTTTTCACGAACATTTTAGGAGTATTTTAAAGATTGGGCGGCATACAAAAAAATGGGCGGAAGGCGAAAAGTTCCTAATAAGGGTTCCTTTTAAGGTTCTTTTCAGATTTTGAATGGTTGATACTCATAGAATAAAGGATATTGAGGGGTATCTCAGATAAATGGGTCTTTTCGCAAACATTTTAGGAGTATTTTAAAGATTGGGCGGCAAACGCAAAAATGTGCGGCAGGCGCAAGGTTCCTATCAAATACTTTTTTTAAGGTTCTTTTCAGATTTTAAATGGTTAATACTGATAGAACAAAGGATATTGAGGGGTATCACAGATAAATGGGTCTTTTCAAAACATTTTTGGAGTATTTTAAAGATTGGGCCGCAAACGAAAAATTGGGCGGAAGGCGCAAGGTTCCTATCAGATACTTTTTTTAAGGTTCTTTTCAGATTTTGAATGGTTAATACTGGTAGAATAAAGGATATTGAGGGATATCTCAGATTAATGGGTCTTTTCAAAACATTTTTGGAGTATTTTAAAGATTGGGCCGCAAACGAAAAATTGGGCGGCAGGCGCAATGTTCCTATCAGATACCTTTTTTAAGGTTCTTTTCTGATTTTGAATGGTTGATACTAATACAATAAAGGATATTGAGGAGTATCTCAGATAAGTGGGTCTTTTCGCAAACATTTTAGGAGTATTTTAAAGATTGGGCTGCAAACGAAAAAATGGGCGGCAGGCGCAAGGTTCCTATCAGATACTTTTTTTAAGGTTCTTTTCAGATTTTGAATGGTTAATACTCATAGAATAAAGGGTATTGAGGGATATCTCAGATAAATGGGTCTTTTCACAAACATTTTAGGAGTATTTTAAAGATTGGGCGGCATACAAAAAAATGGGAGGCAGGCGCAAGCTTCCTAATAAGGGCTTCTTTTAAGGTTCTTTTCAGATTTTGAATGGTAATACTCTTTGAATAAAGGGTATTGAGGGATATCTCAGATAAATGGGTCTTTTCGCAAACATTTTAGGAGTATTTTAAAGATTGGGCTGCAAACGAAAAAATGGGCGGAAGGCGCAAGGTTCCTAATAAGGGTGTCTTTTAAGGTTCATTTCAGATTTTGAATGGTTAATACTCATAGAATAAAGGATATTGAGGGATATCTCAGATTCATGGGTCTTTTCAAAACATTTTTGGAGTAATTTAAAGATTGGGCCGCAAACGAAAAATTGGGCGGCAGGCGCAAGGTTCCTATCAGATACTTTTTTTAAGGTTCTTTTCACATTTTGAATGGTTAATACTAATACAATAAAGGATATTGAGGAGTATCTCAGATAAGTGGGTCTTTTCGCAAACATTTTAGGAGTATTTTAAAGATTGGGCGGCAAACGAAAAAATGGGCGGCAGGCGCAAGGTTCCTATCAGATACTTTTTTTAAGGTTCTTATCAGATTTTGAATGGTTAATACTAATACAATAAAGGATATTGAGGAGTATCTCAGATAAGTGGGTCTTTTCGCAAACATTTTAGGAGTATTTTAAAGATTGGGCTGCAAACGAAAAAATGGGCGGAAGTCGCAAGGTTCCTAATAAGGGTTTCTTTTAAGGTTCTTTTCAGATTAGGAATGGTTAATACTCATAGAATAAAGGATATTGAGGGGTATATCAGATAAGTGGGTCTTTTCGCAAACATTTTAGGAGTATTTTAAAGATTGGGCGGCAAACGAAAAAATGGGAGGAAGTCGCAAGGTTCCTAATAAGGGTTTCTTTTAATGTTCTTTTCAGATTTTGAATGGTTAATACTCATAAAATAAATGATATTGAGGGGTATCTCAGATAAGTGGGTCTTTTCGCAAACATTTTAGGAGTATTTTAAAGATTGGGCGGCAAACGAAAAATTGGGCGGCAGACGCAAGGTTCCTATCAAATTCTTTTTTTAAGGTTCTTTTCAGATTTTGAATGGTTAATACTGGTAGAATAAAGGATATTGAGGGATATCTCAGATTAATGGGTCTTTTCGCAAACATTTTAGGAGTATTTTAAAGATTGGGCTGCATACGAAAAAATGGGCGAAAGGCGCAAGGTTCCTATCAAATACTTTTTTAAAAGTTGTCTTCAGATTTTGAATGGTTAATACTCATAGAATAAAGGGTATTGAGGGATATCTCAGATAAATGGGTCTTTTCGCAAACATTTTAGGAGTATTTTAAAGATTGAGCTGCAAACGAAAAAATGGGCGGAAGTCGCAAGGTTCCTAATAAGGGTTTCTTTTAAGGTTCTTTTCAGATTTGGAATGGTTAATACTCATAGAATAAAGGATATTGAGGGGTATCTCAGATAAGTGGGTCTTTTCGCAAACATTTTAGGAGTATTTTAAAGATTGGGCGGCAAATAAAAAAATGGGAGGAAGTCGCAAGGTTCCTAATAAGGGTTTCTTTTAATGTTCTTTTCAGATTTTGAATGGTTAATACTCATAAAATAAATGATATTGAGGGGTATCTCAGATAAGTGGGTCTTTTCGCAAACATTTTAGGAGTATTTTAAAGATTGGGCGGCAAACGAAAAATTGGGCGGCAGACGCAAGGTTCCTATCAAATTCTTTTTTTAAGGTTCTTTTCAGATTTTGAATGGTTAATACTGGTAGAATAAAGGATATTGAGGGATATCTCAGATTAATGGGTCTTTTCAAAACATTTTTGGAGTATTTTAAAGATTGGGCGGCAAACGAAAAATTGGGCGGCAGGCGCAAGGTTCCTATCAGATACTTTTTTAAAGGTTCTTTTCAGATTTTGAATGGTTAATACTAATACAATAAAGGATATTGAGGAGTATCTCAGATAAGTGGGTCTTTTTGCAAACATTTTAGGAGTATTTTAAAGATTGGGCCGCAAACGAAAAAATGGGCGCCAGGCGCAAGGTTCCTATCAGATACTTTTTTTAAGGTTCTTTTCAGATTTTCAATGGTTAATACTCATAGAATAAAGAGTATTGAGGGATATCTCAGATAAATGGGTCTTTTCACAAACATTTTAGGAGTATTTTAAAGATTGGGCGGCATACAAAAAAATGGGAGGCAGGCGCAAGGTTCCTAATAAGGGCTTCTTTTAAGGTTCTTTTCAGATTTTGAATGGTAATACTCTTTGAATAAAGGGTATTGAGGGATATCTCAGATAAATGGGTCTTTTCGCAAACATTTTAGGAGTATTTTAAAGATTGGGCGGCAAACGAAAAAATGGGCGGAAGGCGCAAGGTTCCTAATAAGGGTTTCTTTTAAGGTTCTTTTCAGATTTTGAATGGTTAATACTCATAGAATAAAGGATATTGAGGAGTATCTCAAATAAGTGGGTCTTTTCGCAAACATTTTAGAAGTATTTTAAAGATTGGGCCGCAAACGAAAAAATGGGCGGCAGGCGCAAGGTTCCTATCAGATACTTTTTTTAAGGTTCTTTTCAGATTTTGAATGGTTAATACTCATAGAATAAAGGGTATTGAGGGATATCTCAGATAAATGGGTCTTTTCGCAAACATTTTAGGAGTATTTTAAAGATTGGGCCGCAAACGAAAAATTGGGCGGCAGGCGCAAGGTTTCTATCAGATACTTTTTTTAAGGTTCTTTTCAGATTTTCAATGGTTAATACTAATACAATAAAGGATATTGAGGAGTATCTCAAATAAGTGGGTCTTTTCGCAAACATTTTAGGAGTATTTTAAAGATTGGGCCGCAAACGAAAAAATGGGCGGCAGGCGCAAGGTTCCTATCAGATACTTTTTTTAAGGTTCTTATCAGATTTTGAATGGTTAATACTAATACAATAAAGGATATTGAGTAGTATCTCAGATAAGTGGGTCTTTTCGCAAACATTTTAGGAGTATTTTAAAGATTGGGCGGCAAACGAAAAAATGGGCGGAAGGCGCAAGGTTCCTAATAAGGGTTTCTTTTAAGGTTCTTTTCAGATTTTGAATGGTAATACTCATAGAATAAAGGATATTGAGGAGTATCTCAGATAAGTGGGTCTTTTCGCAAACATTTTAGGAGTATTTTAAAGATTGGGCGGCATACGAAAAAATGGGCGAAAGGCGCAAGGTTCCTATCAAATAATTTTTTAAAGGTTCTTTTCAGATTTTGAATGGTTAATACTCATAGAATAAAGGGTATTGAGGGATGTATTAGATAATGGGTCTTTTCGCAAAAATTTTAGGAGTATTTTAAAGATTGGGCGGCATACGAAAAAATGGGAGGCAGGCGCAAGGTTCCTAATAAGGGCTTCTTTTAAGGTTCTTTTCAGATTTTGAATGGTTAATACTCATAGAATAAAGGGTATTGAGGGATATCTCAGATAAATGGGTCTTTTCGCAAACATTTTAGGAGTATTTTAAAGATTGGGCTGCAAACGAAAAAATGGGCGGAAGTCGCAAGGTTCCTAATAAGGGTTTCTTTTAAGGTTCTTTTCAGATTTGGAATGGTTAATACTCATAGAATAAAGGATATTGAGGGGTATCTCAGATAAGTGGGTCTTTTCGCAAACATTTTAGGAGTATTTTAAAGATTGGGCGGCAAACGAAAAAATGGGAGGAAGTCGCAAGGTTCCTAATAAGGGTTTCTTTTAATGTTCTTTTCAGATTTTGAATGGTTAATACTCATAAAATAAATGATATTGAGGGGTATCTCAGATAAGTGGGTCTTTTCGCAAACATTTTAGGAGTATTTTAAAGATTGGGCGGCAAACGAAAAATTGGGCGGCAGACGCAAGGTTCCTATCAAATTCTTTTTTTAAGGTTCTTTTCAGATTTTGAATGGTTAATACTGGTAGAATAAAGGATATTGAGGGATATCTCAGATTAATGGGTCTTTTCAAAACATTTTTGGAGTATTTTAAAGATTGGGCGGCAAACGAAAAATTGGGCGGCAGGCGCAAGGTTCCTATCAGATACTTTTTTTAAGGTTCTTTTCAGATTTTGAATGGTTAATACTAATACAATAAAGGATATTGAGGAGTATCTCAGATAAGTGGGTCTTTTTGCAGACATTTTAGGAGTATTTTAAAGATTGGGCCGCAAACGAAAAAATGGGCGCCAGGCGCAAGGTTCCTATCAGATACTTTTTTTAAGGTTCTTTTCAGATTTTCAATGGTTAATACTCATAGAATAAAGGGTATTGAGGGATATCTCAGATA
The DNA here is from genome assembly GCA_921293015.1 of Phorcus lineatus. Taxonomy (NCBI): domain Eukaryota; kingdom Metazoa; phylum Mollusca; class Gastropoda; order Trochida; family Trochidae; genus Phorcus; species Phorcus lineatus. The sequence goes on from OV121095.1 coordinate 261,154, forward strand.
AATGGGTCTTTTCACAAACATTTTAGGAGTATTTTAAAGATTGGGCGGCATACAAAAAAATGGGCGGCAGGCGCAACGTTCCAAATAAGGGCTTCTTTTAAGGTTCTTTTCAGATTTTGAATGGTAATACTCTTTGAATAAAGGGTATTGAGGGATATCTCAGATAAATGGGTCTTTTCGCAAACATTTTAGGAGTATTTTAAAGATTGGGCGGCAAACGAAAAAATGGGCGGAAGGCGCAAGGTTCCTAATAAGGGTTTCTTTTAAGGTTCTTTTCAGATTTTGAATGGTTAATACTCATAGAATAAAGGATATTGAGGGGTATCTAAGATAAGTGGGTCTTTTCGCAAACATTTTAGGAGTATTTTAAAGATTGGGCGGCAAACGCAAAAATGGGCGGCAGGCGCAAGGTTCCTATCAGATACTTTTTTTAAGGTTCTTTTCAGATTTTGAATGGTTAATACTCATAGAATAAAGGGTATTGAGGGATATCTCAGATAAATGGGTCTTTTCGCAAACATTTTAGGAGTATTTTAAAGATTGGGCCGCAAACGAAAAATTGGGCGGCAGGCGCAAGGTTTCTATCAGATACTTTTTTTAAGGTTCTTTTCAGATTTTCAATGGTTAATACTAATACAATAAAGGATATTGAGGAGTATCTCAAATAAGTGGGTCTTTTCGCAAACATTTTAGGAGTATTTTAAAGATTGGGCCGCAAACGAAAAAATGGGCGGCAGGCGCAAGGTTCCTATCAGATACTTTTTTTAAGGTTCTTATCAGATTTTGAATGGTTAATACTAATACAATAAAGGATATTGAGGAGTATCTCAAATAAGTGGGTCTTTTCGCAAACATTTTAGGAGTATTTTAAAGATTGGGCCGCAAACGAAAAAATGGGCGGCAGGCGCAAGGTTCCTATCAGATACTTTTTTTAGGGTTCTTATCAGATTTTGAATGGTTAATACTAATACAATAAAGGATATTGAGGAGTATCTCAGATAAATGGGTCTTTTTGCAAACATTTTAGGAGTATTTTAAAGATTGGGCGGCATACGAAAAAATGGGCGAAAGGCGCAAGGTTCCTATCAGATACTTTTTTTAAGGTTCTTATCAGATTTTGAATGGTTAATACTAATACAATAAAGGATATTGAGGAGTATCTCAGATAAGTGGGTCTTTTTACAAACATTTTAGGAGTATTTTAAAGATTGGGCGGCAAACGAAAAAATGGGCGCCAGGCGCAAGGTTCCTATCAGATACTTTTTTTAAGGTTCTTTTTAGATTTTGAATGGTTAATACTCTTAGAATAAAGGGTATTGAGGGATATCTCAGATAAATGGGTCTTTTCACAAACATTTTAGGAGTATTTTAAAGATTGGGCGGCATACAAAAAAATGGGAGGCAGGCGCAAGGTTCCTAATAAGGGCTTCTTTTAAGGTTCTTTTCAGATTTTGAATGGTTAATACTCTTTGAATAAAGGGTATTGAGGGATATCTCAGATAAATGGGTCTTTTCGCAAACATTTTAGGAGTATTTTAAAGATTGGGCGGCAAACGAAAAAATGGGCGGAAGGCGCAAGGTTCCTAATAAGGGTTTCTTTTAAGGTTCTTTTCAGATTTTGAATGGTTAATACTCATAGAATAAAGGATATTGAGGTGTATCTAAGATAAGTGGGTCTTTTCGCAAACATTTTAGGAGTATTTTAAAGATTGGGCGGCAAACGCAAAAATGGGCGGCAGGCGCAAGGTTCCTATCAGATACTTTTTTTAAGGTTCTTTTCAGATTTTGAATGGTTAATACTCATAGAATAAAGGGTATTGAGGGATATCTCAGATAAATGGGTCTTTTCGCAAACATTTTAGGAGTATTTTAAAGATTGGGCCGCAAACGAAAAATTGGGCGGCAGGCGCAAGGTTTCTATCAGATACTTTTTTTAAGGTTCTTTTCAGATTTTCAATGGTTAATACTAATACAATAAAGGATATTGAGGAGTATCTCAAATAAGTGGGTCTTTTCGCAAACATTTTAGGAGTATTTTAAAGATTGGGCCGCAAACGAAAAAATGGGCGGCAGGCGCAAGGTTCCTATCAGATACTTTTTTTAAGGTTCTTATCAGATTTTGAATGGTTAATACTAATACAATAAAGGATATTGAGGAGTATCTCAAATAAGTGGGTCTTTTCGCAAACATTTTAGGAGTATTTTAAAGATTGGGCCGCAAACGAAAAAATGGGCGGCAGGCGCAAGGTTCCTATCAGATACTTTTTTTTAGGGTTCTTATCAGATTTTGAATGGTTAATACTAATACAATAAAGGATATTGAGGAGTATCTCAGATAAATGGGTCTTTTTGCAAACATTTTAGGAGTATTTTAAAGATTGGGCGGCATACGAAAAAATGGGCGAAAGGCGCAAGGTTCCTATCAAATACTTTTTTTAAGGTTCTTATCAGATTTTGAATGGTTAATACTAATACAATAAAGGATATTGAGGAGTATCTCAGATAAGTGGGTCTTTTTACAAACATTTTAGGAGTATTTTAAAGATTGGGCGGCAAACGAAAAAATGGGCGCCAGGCGCAAGGTTCCTATCAGATACTTTTTTTAAGGTTCTTTTTAGATTTTGAATGGTTAATACTCTTAGAATAAAGGGTATTGAGGGATATCTCAGATAAATGGGTCTTTTCACAAACATTTTAGGAGTATTTTAAAGATTGGGCGGCATACAAAAAAATGGGAGGCAGGCGCAAGGTTCCTAATAAGGGCTTCTTTTAAGGTTCTTTTCAGATTTTGAATGGTTAATACTCTTTGAATAAAGGGTATTGAGGGATATCTCAGATAAATGGGTCTTTTCGCAAACATTTTAGGAGTATTTTAAAGATTGGGCGGCAAACGAAAAAATGGGCGGAAGGCGCAAGGTTCCTAATAAGGGTTTCTTTTAAGGTTCTTTTCAGATTTTGAATGGTTAATACTCATAGAATAAAGGATATTGAGGTGTATCTCAGATAAGTGGGTCTTTTCGCAAACATTTTAGGAGTATTTTAAAGATTGGGCGGCAAACTAAAAATTGGGCGGCAGGCGCAAGGTTCCTATCAGATACTTTTTTTAAGGTTCTTTTCAGATTTTCAATGGTTAATACTAATACAATAAAGGATATTGAGGAGTATCTCAAATAAGTGGGTCTTTTCACAAACATTTTAGGAGTATTTTAAAGATTGGGCCGCAAACGAAAAAATGGGCGGCAGTCGCAAGGTTCCTATCAGATACATTTTTTAAGGTTCTTTTCAGATTTTGAATGGTTAATACTAATACAATAAAGGATATTGAGGAGTATCTCAAATAAATGGGTCTTTTTGCAAACATTTTAGGAGTATTTTAAAGATTGGGCAGCAAACGAAAAAATGGGCGCCAGGCGCAAGGTTCCTATCAGATACTTTTTTTAAGGTTCTTTTCAGATTTTGAATGGTTAATACTCTTAGAATAAAGGGTATTGAGGGATATCTCAGATAAATGGGTCTTTTCACAAACATTTTAGGAGTATTTTAAAGATTGGGCGGCATACAAAAAAATGGGAGGCAGGCGCAAGGTTCCTAATAAGGGCTTCTTTTAAGGTTCTTTTCATATTTTGAATGGTAATACTCTTTGAATAAAGGGTATTGAGGGATATCTCAGATAAATGGGTCTTTTCGCAAACATTTTAGGAGTATTTTAAAGATTGGGCGGCAAACGAAAAAATGGGCGGAAGGCGCAAGGTTCCTAATAAGGGTTTCTTTTAAGGTTCTTTTCAGATTTTGAATGGTTAATACTCATAGAATAAAGGATATTGAGGGGTATCTAAGATAAGTGGGTCTTTTCGCAAACATTTTAGGAGTATTTTAAAGATTGGGCGGCAAACGCAAAAATGGGCGGCAGGCGCAAGGTTCCTATCAGATACTTTTTTTAAGGTTCTTTTCAGATTTTGAATGGTTAATACTCATAGAATAAAGGGTATTGAGGGATATCTCAGATAAATGGGTCTTTTCGCAAACATTTTAGGAGTATTTTAAAGATTGGGCCCGCAAACGAAAAATTGGGCGGCAGGCGCAAGGTTTCTATCAGATACTTTTTTTAAGGTTCTTTTCAGATTTTCAATGGTTAATACTAATACAATAAAGGATATTGAGGAGTATCTCAAATAAGTGGGTCTTTTCGCAAACATTTTAGGAGTATTTTAAAGATTGGGCCGCAAACGAAAAAATGGGCGGCAGGCGCAAGGTTCCTATCAGATACTTTTTTTAAGGTTCTTATCAGATTTTGAATGGTTAATACTAATACAATAAAGGATATTGAGGAGTATCTCAAATAAGTGGGTCTTTTCGCAAACATTTTAGGAGTATTTTAAAGATTGGGCCGCAAACGAAAAAATGGGCGGCAGGCGCAAGGTTCCTATCAGATACTTTTTTTAGGGTTCTTATCAGATTTTGAATGGTTAATACTAATACAATAAAGGATATTGAGGAGTATCTCAGATAAATGGGTCTTTTTGCAAACATTTTAGGAGTATTTTAAAGATTGGGCGGCATACGAAAAAATGGGCGAAAGGCGCAAGGTTCCTATCAGATACTTTTTTTAAGGTTCTTATCAGATTTTGAATGGTTAATACTAATACAATAAAGGATATTGAGGAGTATCTCAGATAAGTGGGTCTTTTTACAAACATTTTAGGAGTATTTTAAAGATTGGGCGGCAAACGAAAAAATGGGCGCCAGGCGCAAGGTTCCTATCAGATACTTTTTTTAAGGTTCTTTTTAGATTTTGAATGGTTAATACTCTTAGAATAAAGGGTATTGAGGGATATCTCAGATAAATGGGTCTTTTCACAACATTTAGGAGTATTTTAAAGATTGGGCGGCATACGAAAAAATGGGAGGCAGGCGCAAGGTTCCTAATAAGGGCTTCTTTAAGGTTCTTTTCAGATTTTGAATGGTTAATACTCTTTGAATAAAGGGTATTGAGGGATATCTCAGATAAATGGGTCTTTTCGCAAACATTTTAGGAGTATTTTAAAGATTGGGCGGCAAACGAAAAAATGGGCGGAAGGCGCAAGGTTCCTAATAAGGGTTTCTTTTAAGGTTCTTTTCAGATTTTGAATGGTTAATACTCATAGAATAAAGGATATTGAGGTGTATCTCAGATAAGTGGGTCTTTTCGCAAACATTTTAGGAGTATTTTAAAGATTGGGCGGCAAACTAAAAATTGGGCGGCAGGCGCAAGGTTCCTATCAGATACTTTTTTTAAGGTTCTTTTCAGATTTTCAATGGTTAATACTAATACAATAAAGGATATTGAGGAGTATCTCAAATAAGTGGGTCTTTTTCACAAACATTTTAGGAGTATTTTAAAGATTGGGCCGCAAACGAAAAAATGGGCGGCAGTCGCAAGGTTCCTATCAGATACATTTTTTAAGGTTCTTTTCAGATTTTGAATGGTTAATACTAATACAATAAAGGATATTGAGGAGTATCTCAAATAAATGGGTCTTTTTGCAAACATTTTAGGAGTATTTTAAAGATTGGGCAGCAAACGAAAAAATGGGCGCCAGGCGCAAGGTTCCTATCAGATACTTTTTTTAAGGTTCTTTTCAGATTTTGAATGGTTAATACTCTTAGAATAAAGGGTATTGAGGGATATCTCAGATAAATGGGTCTTTTCACAAACATTTTAGGAGTATTTTAAAGATTGGGCGGCATACAAAAAAATGGGAGGCAGGCGCAAGGTTCCTAATAAGGGCTTCTTTTAAGGTTCTTTTCAGATTTTGAATGGTAATACTCTTTGAATAAAGGGTATTGAGGGATATCTCAGATAAATGGGTCTTTTCGCAAACATTTTAGGAGTATTTTAAAGATTGGGCGGCAAACGAAAAAATGGGCGGAAGGCGCAAGGTTCCTAATAAGGGTTTCTTTTAAGGTTCTTTTCAGATTTTGAATGGTTAATACTCATAGAATAAAGGATATTGAGGGGTATCTCAGATAAGTGGGTCTTTCGCAAACATTTAGGAGTATTTTAAAGATTGGGCGGCAAACTAAAAATTGGGCGGCAGGCGCAAGGTTCCTATCAGATACTTTTTTTAAGGTTCTTTTCAGATTTTCAATGGTTAATACTAATACAATAAAGGATATTGAGGAGTATCTCAAATAAGTGGGTCTTTTCACAAACATTTTAGGAGTATTTTAAAGATTGGGCCGCAAACGAAAAAATGGGCGGCAGGCGCAAGGTTCCTATCAGATACTTTTTTTAAGGTTCTTTTCAGATTTTGAATGGTTAATACTAATACAATAAAGGATATTGAGGAGTATCTCAGATAAATGGGTCTTTTTGCAAACATTTTAGGAGTATTTTAAAGATTGGGCAGCAAACGAAAAAATGGGCGGCAGGCGCAAGGTTCCTATCAGATACTTTTTTTTAAGGTTCTTTTCAGATTTTGAATGGTTAATACTCATAGAATAAAGGGTATTGAGGGATATCTCAGATAAATGGGTCTTTTCACAAACATTTTAGGAGTATTTTAAAGATTGGGGGGCATACGAAAACAATGGGAGGCCAGGCGCAAGGTTCCTAATAAAGGCTTCTTTTAAGGTTCTTTCAGATTTTGAATGGTTAATACTCATAGAATAAAGGGTATTGAGGGATATCTCAGATAAATGGGTCTTTTCGCAACATTTTAGGAGTATTTTAAAGATTGGGCCGGCAAACGCAACAAATGGGCGGAAGTCGCAAGGTTACTAATAAGGGTTTCTTTTAAGGTTCTTTTCAGATTTTGAATGGTTAATACTCAAAGAATAAAGGATATTGAGGGGTATCTCAGATAAGTGGGTCTTTTCGCAAACATTTTAGGAGTATTTTAAAGATTGGGCGGCATACGAAAAAATGGGCGAAAGGCGCAAGTTTCCTATCAAATACTTTTTTAAAGGTTCTTTTAAGATTTTGAATGGTTAATACTCATAGAATAAAGGGTATTGAGGGATATCTCAGATTAATGGGTCTTTTCAAAACATTTTAGGAGTATTTTAAAGATTGGGCTGCAAACAAAAAAATGGGCGGCAGGCGCAAGGTTCCTATCAGATACTTTTTTTAAGGTTCTTTTAAGATTTTGAACGGTAATACTCTTTGAATAAAGGGTATTGAGGGATATCTCAGATAAATGGGTCTTTTCGCAAACATTTTAGGAGTATTTTAAAGATTGGGCGGCATACGAAAAAATGGGAGGCAGGCGCAAGGTTCCTAATAAGGGCTTCTTTTAAGGTTCTTTTCAGATTTTGAATGGTTAATACTCTTTGAATAAAGGGTATTGAGGGATATCTCAGATAAATGGGTTTTTTTTGCAAACATTTTAGGAGTATTTTAAAGATTGGGCGGCAAACGAAAAAATGGGCGGAAGGCGCAAGGTTCCTAATGAGGGCTTCTTTTAAGGTTCTTTTAAGATTTTGAATGGTTAATACTCATAGAATAAAGGATATTGAGGGGTATCTCAGATAAGTGGGTCTTTTCGCAAACATTTTAGGAGTATTTTAAAGTTTGGGCGGCAATCGAAAAAATGGGCGGAAGGCGCAAGGTTCCTATCAGATACTTTTTTTAAGGTTCTTTTAAGATTTTGAATGGTTAATACTCATAGAATAAAGGATATTGAGGGGTATCTCAAATAAGTGGGTCTTTTCACAAACATTTTAGGAGTATTTTAAAGATTGGGCGGCAAACGAAAAAATGGGCGGAAGGCGCAAGGTTCCTATCAAATACTTTTTTTAAGGTTCTTTTCAGATTTTGAATGGTAATACTCATAGAATAAAGGATATTGAGGGGTATCTCAGATAAATGGGTCTTTTCGCAAACATTTTAGGAGTATTTTAAAGATCGGGCGGCAAACGAAAAAATGGGAGGAAGTCGCAAGGTTCCTAATAAGGGTTTCTTTTAAGGTTCTTTTCAGATTTTGAATGGTTAATACTCATAGAATAAAGGATATTGAGGGGTATCTCAGATAAGTGGGTCTTTTCGCAAACATTTTAGGAGTATTTTAAAGATTGGGCGGCATATGAAAAAATGGGCGAAATGCGCAAGGTTCCTATCAAATACTTTTTTAAAGGTTCTTTTAAGTTTTTGAATGGTTAATACTCATAGAATAAAGGGTATTGAGGGATGTATTAGATAATGGGTCTTTTCGCAAAAATTTTAGGAGTATTTTAAAGATTGGGCGGCATACGAAAAAATGGGCGGCAGGCGCAAGGTTCCTATCAGATACTTTTTTTAAGGTTCTTTTCAGATTTTGAATGGTTAATACTCATAGAATAAAGGGTATTGAGGGATATCTAAGATAAATGGGTCTTTTCGCAAACATTTTAGGAGTATTTTAAAGATTGGGCGGCAAACGAAAAAATGGGTGGCAGGCGCAAGGTTCCTATCAGATACTTTTTTTAAGGTTCTTTTCAGATTTTGAATGGTTAATACTCATAGAAAAAAGGGTATTGAGGGATATCTCAGATAAATGGGTCTTTTCACAAACATTTTAGGAGTATTTTAAAGATTGGGCGGCATACGAAAAAATGGGAGGCAGGCGCAAGGTTCCTAATAAGGGCTTCTTTTAAGGTTCTTTTCAGATTTTGAATGGTTAATACTCATAGAATAAAGGGTATTGAGGGATATCTGAGATAAATGGGTCTTTTCGCAAACATTTTAGGAGTATTTTAAAGATTGGGCGGCAAACTAAAAAATGGGAGGAAGTCACAAGGTTCCTAATAAGGGTTTCTTTTAATGTTTTTTTCAGATTTTGAATGGTTAATACTCATAGAATAAAGGATATTGAGGGGTATCTCAGATAAGTGGGTCTTTTCGCAAACATTTTAGGAGTATTTTAAAGATTGGGCGGCATACGAAAAAATGGGCGAAAGGCGCAAGGTTCCTATCAAATACTTTTTTAAAGGTTCTTTTAAGATTTTGAATGGTTAATACTCATAGAATAAAGGGTATTGAGGGATATATTAGATAATGGGTCTTTTCGCAAAAATTTTAGGAGTATTTTAAAGATTGGGCGGCATACGAAAAAATGGGCGGCAGGCGCAAGGTTCCTAATAAGGGTTTCTTTTAAGGTTCTTTTCAGATTTTGAATGGTTAATACTCATAGAATAAAGGATATTAAGAGGTATCTCAGATAAGTGGGTCTTTTCGCAAACATTTTAGGAGTATTTTAAAGATTGGGCGGCAAACGCAAAAATAGGCGGCAGGCGCAAGGTTCCTATCAGATACTTTTTTTAAGGTTCTTTTCAGATTTTGAATGGTTAATACTCATAGAATAAAGGATATTGAGGGATATCTGAGATAAGTGGGTCTTTTCGCAAACATTTTAGGAGTATTTTAAAGCTTGGGCGGCAAACAAAAAAATGGGCGGAAGGCGCAAGGTTCCTAATGAGGGCTTCTTTTAAGGTTCTTTTCAGATTTTGAATGGTTAATACTCATAGAATAAAGGGTATTGAGGGATATCTCAGATTAATGGATCTTTTTAAAACATTTTAGGAGTATTTTAAAGATTGGGCCGCAAACAAAAAAATGGGCGGCAGGCGCAAGGTTCCTATCAGATACTTTTTTTAAGGTTCTTTTCAGATTTTGAATGGTTAATACTCATAGAATAAAGGGTATTGAGGGATATCTCAGATAAATGGGTCTTTTCACAAACATTTTAGGAGTATTTTAAAGATTGGGCGGCATACAAAAAAATGGGAGGCAGGCGCAAGGTTCCTAATAAGGGTTTCTTTTAAGGTTCTTTTCAGATTTTGAATGGTAATACTTTTTGAATAAAGGGTATTGAGGGATATCTCAGATAAATGGGTCTTTTCGCAAACATTTTAGGAGTATTTTAAAGATTGGGCGGCAAACGAAAAAATAGGCGGAAGGCGCAAGGTTCCTATCAAATACTTTTTTAAGGTTCTTTTAAGATTTTGAATGGTTAATACTCATAGAATAAAGGGTATTGAGGGATATCTCAGATAAATGGGTCTTTTCACAAACATTTTAGGAGTATTTAAAGATTGGGCGGCATGCGAAAAAATGGGCGGAAGGCGCAAGGTTCCTAATAAGGGTGTCTTTTAAGGTTCTTTTCAGATTATGAATGGTTAATACTTATAGAATAAAGGGTATTGAGGGATATCTCAGATAAATGGGTCCTTTCACAAACATTTTAGGAGTATTTTAAAGATTGGGCGGCTTACAAAAAAATGGGCGGCAGGCACAAGGTTCCTAATAAGGGCTTCTTTTAAGGTTCTTTTCAGATTTTGAATGGTTAATACTCATAGAATAAAGGGTATTGAGGGATATCTCAGATTATTGGGTCTTTTCACAAACATTTTAGGAGTATTTTAAAGATTGGGCGGCAAACGAAAAATTGGGCGGCAGGCGCAAGGTTCCTATCAAATACTTTTTTTAAGGTTCTTTTCAGATTTTGAATGGTAATACTCATAGAATAAAAGGTATTGAGGGATATCTCAGATAAATTGGTCTTTTCACAAACATTTTAGGAGTATTTTAAAGATTGGGCGGCATGCGAAAAAATAAGCGGAAGTCGCAAGGTTCCTAATAAGGGCTTCTTTTAAGGTTCTTTTCAGATTATGAATGGTTATTACTCATAGAATAAAGGGTATCGAGGGATATCTCAGAGAATTGGGTCTTTTCGCGAACATTTTAGGAGTATTTTAAAGATTGGGCGGCATACAAAAAAAGGGGAGGAAGGCGCAAGGTTCCTAATAAGGGCTTCTTTTAAGGTTCTTTTCAGATTTTGAATGGTTAATACTCATAGAATAAAGGGTATTGAGGGATATCCCAGATAAATGTGTCTTTTTGCAAACATTTTAGAAGTATTTTAGAGATTGGGCGGCATACAAAAAAATGGGCGGAAGGCGCAAGGTTCCTAATAAGGGCTTCTTTAAAGGTTCTTTTCAGATTTTGAATGGTTAATACTCATAGAATAAAGGGTATTGAGGGATATCTCAGATTAATGGGTCTTTTCAAATTATTTTAGGAGTATTTTAAATATTGGGCGGGAAACGAAAATTGGGCGGCAGGCGCAAGGTTTCTATCAGATACTTTTTTTAAAGTTCTTTTCAGATTTTGAATGGTTAATACTAATACAATAAAGGATATTGAGGGGTATCTCAGATAAGTGGGTCTTTTCGCAAACATTTTAGGAGTATTTTAAAGATTGGGCGGCAAACAAAAAAATGGGCGGCAGGCGCAAGGTTCCTATCAGATACTTTTTTTAAGGTTCTTTTCAGATTTTGAATGGTTAATACTCATAGAATAAAGGGTATTAAGGGATATCTCAGATAAATGGGTCTTTTCACAAACATTTTAGGAGTATTTTAAAGATTGGGCGGCATACAAAAAAATGGGAGACAGGCGCAAGGTTCCTAATAAGGGCTTCTTTTAAGGTTCTTTTCAGATTTTGAATGGTAATACTCTTTAAATAAATGGTATTGAGGGATATCTCAGATAAATGGGTCTTTTCGCAAACATTTTAGGAGTATTTTAAAGATTGGGCGGCAAACGAAAAAATGGGCGGAAGGCGCAAGGTTCCTAATAAGGGCTTCTTTTAAGGTTCTTTTCAGATTTTGAATGGTTAATACTCATAGAATAAAGGATATTGAGGGGTATCTCAGATAATTGGGTCTTTTCGCAAACATTTTAGGAGTATTTTAAAGATTGGGCGGCAAACGAAAAAATGGGCGGCAGGCGCAAGGTTCCTATCAGATACTTTTTTTAAGGTTCTTTTAATATTTTGAATGGTTAATACTCATAGAATAAAGGATATTGAGGGGTATCTCAGATAAGTGGGTCTTTTCGCAAACATTTTAGGAGTATTTTAAAGATTGGGCGGCATACGAAAAAATGTGAGGAAGTCGCAAGGTTCCTAATAAGGGTTTCTTTTAATGTTCTTTTCAGATTTTGAATGGTTAATACTCATAGAATAAAGGATATTGAGGGGTATCTCAGATAAGTTGGTATTTTCGCAAACATTTTAGGAGTATTTTAAAGATTGGGCGACATACGAAAAAATGGGCGGCAGGCGAAAGGTTCCTAATAAGGGTTTCTTTTAAGGTTCTTTTCAGATTTTGAATGGTTAATACTCATAGAATAAAGGGTAATGAGGGATATCTCAGATAAATGGGTCTTTTCACAAACATTTTAGGAATATTTTAAAGATTGGGCGGCAAACGAAAAAATGGGCAGAAGGCGCAAGGTTCCTATCAGATACTTTTTTTAAGGTTCTTTTCAGATTTTGAATGGTTAACACTCATAGAATAAAGGATATTGAGGGGTATCTCAGATAAGTGGGTCTTTTCGCAAACATTTTAGGAGTATTTTAAAGATTGGGCGGCAAAGGCAAAAATGGGCGGCATGCGCAAGGTTACTATCAGATTCTTTTTTTAAGGTTCTTTTCAGATTTTGAATGGTTAATACTCATAGAATAAAGGTTATTGAGGGATATCTCAGATAAGTGGGTCTTTTCGCAAACATTTTAGGAGTATTTTAAAGTATTTAAAAAATTTTAGGAGTATTTTAAACTTTGGGCAGCAAACGAAAAAATGGGCGGCAGGCGCAAGGTTCCTATCAGATACTTTTTTTAAGGTTCTTTTAAGATTTTGAATGGTTAATACTCAAAGAATAAAGGATATTGAGGGATGTATTAGATAATGGGTCTTTTCGCAAAAATTTTAGGAGTATTTTAAAGATTGGGCAGCATACGAAAAAATGGGCGGCAGGCGCAAGGTTCCTAATAAGGGTTTCTTTTAAGGTTCTTTTCAGATTTTGAATGGTTGATACTCATAGAATGAAGGGTATTGAGGGATATCTCCGATTAATCAGTCTTTTCAAAACATTTAAGGAGTATTTTAAAGATTGAGCGGCAAACGAAAAATTGGGCGGCAGGCGCAAGGTTCCTATCAAATACTTTTTTTAAGGTTCTTTTCAGATTTTGAATGGTTAATACTCATAGAATAAAGGATATTGAGGGATATCTCAGATAAATGGGTCTTTTCACAAACATTTTAGGAGTATTTTAAAGATTGGGCGGCAAACGAAAAATTGGGCGGCAGGCGCAAGGTTCCTATCAAATACTTTTTTAAAGGTTCTTTTCAGATTTTGAATGGTAATACTTATAGAATGAAGGGTATTGAGGGATATCTCAGATAAATGGGTCTTTTCACAAACATTTTAGGAGTATTTTAAAGATTGGGCGGCATGCGAAAAAATGGGCGGAAGTCGCAAGGTTCCTAATAAGGGCTTCTTTTAAGTTTCTTTTCAGATTTTGAATGGTTAATACTCATAGAATAAAGGGTATTGAGGGATATCTCAGATTAATGGGTCTTTTCAAAACATTTTAGGAGTATTTTAAAGATTGGGCGGCAAACGAAAAATTGGGCGGCAGGCGCAAGGTTTCTATCAAATACTTTTTTTAAGGTTCTTTTCAGATTTTGAATGGTAATACTCATAGAATAAAGGGTATTGAGGGATATCTCAGATAAATTGGTCTTTTCACAAACATTTTAGGAGTATTTTAAAGATTGGGCGACAAACGAAAAATTGGGCGGCAGACGCAAGGTTCCTATCAAGTACTTTTTTAAAGGTTCTTTTCAGATTTTGAATGGTAATACTCATAGAATGAAGGGTATTGAGGGATATCTCAGATAAATGGGTCTTTTCACAAACATTTTAGGAGTATTTTAAAGATTGGGCGGCATACGATAAAATGGGCGGAAGGCGCAAGGTTCCTAATAAGGGTTTCTTTTAAGGTTCTTTTCAGATTTTGAATGGTTAATACTCATAAAATAAAGGATATTGAGGGATATCTCAGATAAATGGGTCTTTTCGCAAACATTTTAGGAGTATTTTAAAGATTGGGCGGCAAACGAAAAAATGGGCGGAAGGTGCAAGGTTCCTATCAAATACTTTTTTGAAGGTTCTTTTCAGATTTTGAATGGTTTATACTCATAGAATAAAGGATATTGAGGGGTATCTCAGATAAATGAGTCTTTTCACAAACATTTTAGGAGTATTTTAAAGATTGGGCGTCAAACGAAAAATTGGGCGGCAGGCGCAAGGTTCCTATCAAATACTTTTTTAAAGGTTCTTTTCAGATTTTGAATGGTTAATACTCATAGAATAAAGGGTATTGAGGGATGTATTAGATAATGGGTTTTTTCGCAAAAATTTGAGGAGTATTTTAAAGATTGGGCGGCAAACGAAAAAATGGGCGGAAGGCGCAAGGTTCCTAATAAGGGTTTCTTTAAAGGTTCTTTTCAGATTTTGAATGGTTAATACTCATAAAATAAAGGATATTGAGGGATATCTCAGATAAATGGGTCTTTTCGCAAACATTTTAGGTGTATTTTAAAGATTGGGCGGCAAACGAAAAAATGGGTCAAAAGGTGCAAGGTTCCTATCAAATACTTTTTTGAAGGTTCTTTTCAGATTTTGAATGGTTTATACTCATAGAATAAAGGATATTGAGGGGTATCTCAGATAAATGGGTCTTTTCACAAACATTTTAGGAGTATTTTAAAGATTGGGCGGCAAACGAAAAATTGGGCGGCAGGCGCAAGGTTCCTATCAAATACTTTTTTAAAGGTTCTTTTCAGATTTTGAATGTTAATACTCATAGAATAAAGGGTTTTGAGGGATGTATTAGATAATGGGTTTTTTCGCAAAAATTTTAGGAGTATTTTAAAGATTGGGCAGCATACGAAAAAATGGGCGGAAGGCGCAAGGTTCCTAATAAGTGTTTCTTTTAAGGTTCTTTTCAGATTTTGAATGGTTAATACTCATAGAATAAAGGGTATTGAGGGATATCTCAGATTAATGGGTCTTTTCAAAACATTTTAGGAGTATTTTAAAGATTGGGCGGCAAACGAAAAATTAGGAGGCAGGCGCAAGGTTTCTATCAAATACTTTTTTTAAGGTTCTTTTCAGATTTTGAATGGTAATACTCATAGAATAAAGGGTATTGAGGGATATCTCAGATAAATTGGTCTTTTCACAAACATTTTAGGAGTATTTTAAAGATTGGGCGGCAAACGAAAAAATGGGTCAAAAGGTGCAAGGTTCCTATCAAATACTTTTTTGAAGGTTCTTTTCAGATTTTGAATGGTTTATACTCATAGAATAAAGGATATTGAGGGGTATCTCAGATAAATGGGTCTTTTCACAAACATTTTAGGAGTATTTTAGCAAGTATTTTTAAAGATTGGGCGGCAAACGAAAAATTGGGCGGCAGGCGCAAGGTTCCTATCAAATACTTTTTTAAAGGTTCTTTTCAGATTTTGAATGGTTAATACTCATAGAATAGAGGGTATTGAGGGATGTATTAGATAATGGGTTTTTTAGCAAAAATTTTAGGAGTATTTTAAAGATTGGGCGGCATACGAAAAAATGGGCGGAAGGCGCAAAGTTCCTAATAAGTGTTTCTTTTAAGGTTATTTTCAGATTTTGAATGGTTGATACTCATAAAATAAAGGGTATTGAGGGATATATCAGATAAATGGGTCTTTTTGCAAACATTTTAGGAGTATTTTAAAGATTGGGCGGCATACGCAAAAATGGGCGGAAGGCGCAAGGTTCCTAATAAGGGCTTCTTTTAAGGTTCTTTTCAGATTTTGAATGGTTAATACTCATAGAATAAAGGGTATTGAGGGATATCTCAGATTAATGGGTCTTTTCAAAACATTTTAGGAGTATTTTAAAGATTGGGCGGCAAACAAAAAATTGGGCGGCAGGCGCAAGGTTTCTATCAAATACTTTTTTTAAGGTTCTTTTCAGATTTTGAATGGTAATACTCATAGAATAAAGGGTATTGAGGGATATCTCAGATAAATGGGTCTTTTCACAAACATTTTAGGAGTATTTTAAAGATTGGGCGACAAACGAAAAATGGGCGGCAGACGCAAGGTTCCTATCAAGTACTTTTTTAAAGGTTCTTTTCAGATTTTGAATGGTAATACTCATAGAATGAAGGGTATTGCGGGACATCTCAGATAAATGGGTCTTTTCACAAACATTTTAGGAGTATTTTAAAGATTGGGCGGCATGCGAAAAAATGGGCGGAAGTCGCAAGGTTCCTTATAAGGGCTTCTTTTAAGCTTCTTTTCAGATTTTGAATGGTTAATACTGACAGAATAAAAGGTACTGAGGGATATCTCAGATAAATGGGTCTTTTCACAAACATTTTAGGAGTATTTTAAAGATTGGGCGGAATACGAAAAAATGGGCGGAATTCGCAAGGTTCCTAATAAGGGTTACTTTTAAGGTGCTTTTCAGATTTTAAATAGTTAATACTCATAAAATAAAGGATATTGAGGGATATCTCAGATAAATGGGTCTTTTCGCAAACATTTTAGGAATATTTTAAAGATTGGGCGGCAAACGAAAAAATGGGCGGAAGGCGCAAGGTTCTTATCAAATTAATGGGTCTTTTCAAAACATTTTAGGAGTATTTTAAAGATTGGGCGGCAAACGAAAAAATGGGCGGCAGGCGCAAGGTTCCTATCAAATACTTTTTTTAAGGTTCTTTTCAGATTTTGAATGGTAATACTCATAGAATATAGGGTATTGAGGGATATCTCAGATAAATGGGTCTTTTCACAAACATTTTAGGAGTATTTTAAAGATTGGGCGGCAAACGAAAAAATGGGCGGCAGGCACAAGGTTCCTATCAAATACTTCTTTTAAGGTTCTTTTCAGATTTTGAATGGTAATATCAATAGAATAAAGGGTATTGAGGGATATCTCAGATAAATGGGTCTTTTCACAAACATTTTAGGAGTATTTTAAAGATTGGGCGGCAAACGAAAAAATGGGCGGCAGGCACAAAGTTCCTATCAAATACTTTTTTTAAGGTTCTTTTCAGATTTTGAATGGTAATATTCATAGAATAAAGGGTATTTAGGGATATCTCAGATAAATGGGTCTTTTCACAAACATTTTAGGAGTATTTTAAAGATTGGGCGGCATGCGAAAAAATGGGCGGAAGTCGCAAGGTTCCTAATAAGGGTTTCTTTTAAGGTTCTTTTCAGATTTTGAATGGTTAATACTCATAGAAAAAAGGGTATTGAGGGATATCTCAGATAAATGGGTCTTTTCACAAACATTTTAGGAGTATTTTAAAGATTGGGCGGCATACGAAAAAATGGGAGGCAGGCGCAAGGTTCCTATCAAATACTTTTTTTAAAGGTTCTTTTCAGATTTTGAATGGTTAATACTCATAGAATAAAGGATATTGAGGGGTATCTCAGATAAATGGATCTTTTCACAAACATTTTAGGAGTATTTTAAAAGATTGGGAGGCAAACGAAAAAATGGGCGGCAGGCACAAGGTTCCTATCAAATACTTTTTTTAAAGTTCTTTTCAGATTTTGAATGGTAATACTCATAGAAAAAAGGGTATTGAGGGGTATCTCAGATAAGTGGGTCTTTTCACAAACATTTTAGGAGTATTTTAAAGATTGGGAGGCAAATGAAAAAATGGGCGAAAGGTGCAAGGTTCCTATCAAATACTTTTTTAAAGGTTCTTTTCAGATTTTGAATGGTTAATACTCATAGAATAAAGGGTATTGGGGGATGGATTAGATAATGGGTCTTTTCGCAAAAATTTTAGGAGTATTTAAAAGATTGGGCGGCATACGAAAAAATGGGCGGAAGGCGCAAGGTTCCCATAAAGGGTTTCTTTTAAGGTTCTTTTCAGATTTTGAATGGTTGATACTCATAGAATAAAGGGTATTGAGGGATATATCAGATAAATGGGTCTTTTTGCAAACATTTTAGGAGTATTTTAAAGATTGGGCGGCATACGCAAAAATGGGCAGAAGGCGCAAGGTTCCTAATAAGGGCTTCTTTAAAGGTTCTTTTCAGATTTTGAATGGTTAATACTCATAGAATAAAGGGTATTGAGGGATATCTCAGATTAATGGGTCTTTTTAAAACATTTTAGGAGTATTTTAAAGATTGGGCGGCAAACGAAAAATTAGGCGGCAGGCGCAAGGTTTCTATCAAATACTTTTTTTAAGGTTCTTTTCAGATTTTGAATGGTAATACTCATAGAATAAAGGGTATTGAGGGATACCTCAGATAAATGGGTCTTTTCACAAACATTTAAGGAGTATTTTAAAGATTGGGCGGCAAACGAAAAAATGGGTCAAAAGGTGCAAGGTTCCTATCAAATACTTTTTTAAAGGTTCTTTTCAGATTTTGAATGGTTAATACTCATAGAATAAAGGGTATTGAGGGATGGATTAGATAATGGGTCTTTTCGCAAAAATTTTAGGAGTATTTTAAAGATTGGGCGGCATACGAAAAAATGGGCGGAAGGCGCAAGGTTCCTAATAAGGGTTTCTTTTAAGGTTCTTTTCAGATTTTGAATGGTTGATACTCATAGAATAAAGGGTATTGAGGGATATCCCAGATGAATGGGTTTTTTCGCAAACAGTTTAGGAGTATTTTAAAGATTGGGCGGCATACAAAAAAATGGGCGGAAGGCGCAAGGTCCCTAATAAGGGCTTCTTTTAAGGTTCTTTTCAGATTTTGAATGGTTAATACTCATAGAATAAAGGGTATTGAGGGATATCTCAGATTAATGGGTCTTTTCAAAACATTTTAGGAGTATTTTAAAGATTGGGCGGCAAACGAAAAATATGGCAGCAGGCGCAAGGTTCCTATCAAATACTTTTTTTAAGGTTCTTTTCAGATTTTGAATGGTAATACTCATAGAATAAAGGGTATTGAGGGATATCTCAGATAAATGGGTCTTTTCACAAACATTTAAGGAGTATTTTAAAGATTGGGCGGCAAACGAAAAAATGGGTCAAAAGGTGCAAGGTTCATATCAAATACTTTTTTGAAGGTTCTTTTCAGATTTTGAATGGTTTATACTCATAGAATAAAGGATATTGAGGGGTATCTCAGATAAATGGGTCTTTTCACAAACATTTTAGGAGTATTTTAGCAAGTATTTTTAAAGATTGGGCGGCAAATGAAAAAATGGGCGAAAGGTGCAAGGTTCCTATCAAATACTTTTTTAAAGGTTCTTTTCAGATTTTGAATGGTTAATACTCATAGAATAAAGGGTATTGGGGGATGGATTAGATAATGGGTCTTTTCGCAAAAATTTTAGGAGTATTTAAAAGATTGGGCGGCATACGAAAAAATGGGCGGAAGGCGCAAGGTTCCCATAAAGGGTTTCTTTTAAGGTTCTTTTCAGATTTTGAATGGTTGATACTCATAGAATAAAGGGTATTGAGGGATATATCAGATAAATGGGTCTTTTTGCAAACATTTTAGGAGTATTTTAAAGATTGGGCGGCATACGCAAAAATGGGCAGAAGGCGCAAGGTTCCTAATAAGGGCTTCTTTAAAGGTTCTTTTCAGATTTTGAATGGTTAATACTCATAGAATAAAGGGTATTGAGGGATATCTCAGATTAATGGGTCTTTTTAAAACATTTTAGGAGTATTTTAAAGATTGGGCGGCAAACGAAAAATTAGGCGGCAGGCGCAAGGTTTCTATCAAATACTTTTTTTAAGGTTCTTTTCAGATTTTGAATGGTAATACTCATAGAATAAAGGGTATTGAGGGATACCTCAGATAAATGGGTCTTTTCACAAACATTTTAGGAGTATTTTAAAGATTGGGCGGCAAACGAAAAAATGGGTCAAAAGGTGCAAGGTTCCTATCAAATACTTTTTTAAAGGTTCTTTTCAGATTTTGAATGGTTAATACTCATAGAATAAAGGGTATTGAGGGATGGATTAGATAATGGGTCTTTTCGCAAAAATTTTAGGAGTATTTTAAAGATTGGGCGGCATACGAAAAAATGGGCGGAAGGCGCAAGGTTCCTAATAAGGGTTTCTTTTAAGGTTCTTTTCAGATTTTGAATTGTTGATACTCATATAATAAAGGGTATTGAGGGATATCCAGATAAATGGGTTTTTTCGCAAACATTTTAGGAGTATTTTAAAGATTGGGCGGCATACAAAAAAATGGGCGGAAGGCGCAAGGTCCCTAATAAGGGCTTCTTTTAAGGTTCTTTTCAGATTTTGAATGGTTAATACTCATAGAATAAAGGGTATTGAGGGATATCTCAGATTAATGGGTCTTTTCAAAACATTTTAGGAGTATTTTAAAGATTGGGCGGCAAACGAAAAATATGGCAGCAGGCGCAAGGTTCCTATCAAATACTTTTTTTAAGGTTCTTTTCAGATTTTGAATGGTAATACTCATAGAATAAAGGGTATTGAGGGATATCTCAGATAAATGGGTCTTTTCACAAACATTTAAGGAGTATTTTAAAGATTGGGCGGCAAACGAAAAAATGGGTCAAAAGGTGCAAGGTTCATATCAAATACTTTTTTGAAGGTTCTTTTCAGATTTTGAATGGTTTATACTCATAGAATAAAGGATATTGAGGGGTATCTCAGATAAATGGGTCTTTTCACAAACATTTTAGGAGTATTTTAGCAAGTATTTTTAAAGATTGGGCGGCAAACGAAAAATTGGGCGGCAGGCGCAAGGTTCCTATCAAATACTTTTTTAAAGGTTCTTTTCAGATTTTGAATGGTTAATACTCATAAAATAAAGGGTATTGGGGGATGGATTAGATAATGGGTCTTTTCGCAAAAATTTTAGGAGTATTTTAAAGATTGGGCGGCATACGAAAAAATGGGCGGAAGGCGCAAGGTTCCTAATAATGGTTTCTTTTAAGGTTCTTTTCAGATTTTGAATGGTTGATACTCATAGAATAAAGGGTATTGAGGGATATCCCAGATGAATGGGTTTTTTCGCAAACAGTTTAGGAGTATTTTAAAGATTGGGCGGCATACAAAAAAATGGGCGGAAGGCGCAAGGTCCCTAATAAGGGCTTCTTTTAAGGTTCTTTTCAGATTTTGAATGGTTAATACTCATAGAATAAAGGGTATTGAGGGATATCTCAGATTAATGGGTCTTTTCAAAACATTTTAGGAGTATTTTAAAGATTGGGCGGCAAACGAAAAATATGGCAGCAGGCGCAAGGTTCCTATCAAATACTTTTTTTAAGGTTCTTTTCAGATTTTGAATGGTAATACTCATAGAATAAAGGGTATTGAGGGATATCTCAGATAAATGTGTCTTTTCACAAACATTTTAGGAGTATTTTAAAGATTGGGTGGCATGCAAAAAAATGGGCGGCAGGCACAAGGTTCCTATCAAATACTTTTTTTAAGGTTCTTTTCAGATTTTGAATGGTAATACTCATAGAATAAAGGGTATTGAGGGATATCTCAGATAAATGGGTCTTTTCACAAACATTTTAGGAGTCGTTTAAAGCTTGGGCAGCATGCGAAAAAATGGGCGGAAGTCGCAAGGTTCTAAATAAGGGCTTCTTTTAAGGTTCTTTTCAGATTTTGAATGGTTAATACTGATAGAATAAAGGGTATTGAGGGATATCTCAGATAAATGGGTCTCTTCACAAACATTTTAGGAGTATTTTAAAGATTGGGCGGCAAACGAAAAAAAGGGCGGCAGGCACAAGGTTCCTATCAAATACTTTTTTTAAGGTTCTTTTCAGATTTTGAATGGTAATACTCATAGAATAAAGGGTATTGATGGATATCTCAGATAAATGGGTCTTTTCACAAACATTTTAGGAGTATTTTAAAGATTGGGCGGCAAACGAAAAAAAGGGCGGCAGGCACAAGGTTCCTATCAAATACTTTTTTTAAGGTTCTTTTCAGATTTTGAATGGTAATACTCATAGAATAAAGGGTATTGAGGGATATCTCAGATAAATGGGTCTTTTCACAAACATTTTAGGAGTATTTTAAAGATTGGGCGGCATAAGAAAAAATGGGAGGCAGGCGCAAGGTTCAAAATAAGGGCTTTTTTTAAGGTTCTTCTCAGATTTTGAATGGTAATACTCATAGAATGAAGGGTATTGAGGGATATCTCAGATAAATGGGTCTTTTCACAAACATTTTAGGAGTATTTTAAAGATTGGGCGGCAAACGAAAAAAAGGGCGGCAGGCACAAGGTTCCTATCAAATACTTTTTTTAAGGTTCTTTTCAGATTTTGAATGGTAATACTCATAGAATAAAGGGTATTGAGGGATATCTCAGATAAATGGGTTTTTTCACAAACATTTTAGGAGTATTTTAAAGATTGGGCGGCAAACGAAAAAATGGGAGGCAGGCGCAAGGTTCAAAATAAGGGCTTTTTTTAAGGTTCTTTTCAGATTTTGAATAGTTAATACTCATAGAATAAAGGGTATTGAGGGATATCTCAGATAAATGGGTCTTTTCGCAAACATTTTAGGAGTATTTTAAAGATTGGGCGGCATGCGAAAAAATGGGCGGAAGTCGCATGGTTCCTAATAAGGGCTTCTTTTAAGGTTCTTTTCAGATTTTGAATGGTTAATACTCTTTGAATAAATGATATTGAGGGATATCTCAGATAAAAGGGTCTTTTTGCAAACATTTTAGGAGAATTTTAAAGATTGGGCGACAAACGAAAAAATGTGCGGAAGGCGCAAGGTTCCTAATTAGGGTTTATTTTAAGGTTCTTTTCAGATTTTGAATGGTTAATACTCATAGAATAAAGGGTATTGAGGGATATCTCAGATAAATGGGTCTTTTCGCAAACAGTTTAGGAGTATTTTAAAGATTGGGCCGCAAACGAAAAAATGGGCGGAAGGCGCAAGGTTCCTAATAAGGGTTTCTTTGAAGGTTCTTTTTAGATTTTGAATGGTTAATACTCATAGAAAAAAGGGTATTGAGGGGTATTTCAGATAAGTGGGTCTTTTCACAAACATTTTAGGAGTATTTTAAAGATTGGGAGGCAAATGAAAAAATGGGCGAAAGGTGCAAGGTTCCTATCAAATACTTTTTTAAAGGTTCTTTTCAGATTTTGAATGGTTAATACTCATAGAATAAAGGGTATTGAGGGATGGATTAGATAATGGGTCTTTTCGCAAAAATTTTAGGAGTATTTTAAAGATTGGGCGGCATACGAAAAAATGGGCGGAAGGCGCAAGGTTTCTAATAAGGGTTTCTTTTAAGGTTCTTTTCAGATTTTGAATGGTTAATACTCATAGAATAAAGGGTATTGAGGGATGTCTCAGATAAATGGGTCTTTTCACAAACATTTTAGGAGTATTTTAAAGATTAGGAGGCATACGAAAAAATGGGCGGAAGGCGCAAGGTTCCTATCAACTACTTTTTTTAAGGTTCTTTTCAGATTTTGAATGGTTAATACTCATAGAATAAAGGGTATTGAGGGATATCTCAGATAAATGGGTCTTTTCACAAACATTTTAGGAGTATTTTAAAGATTGGGCGGCATACGAAAAAATGGGCGGAAGGCGCATGGTTCCTAATAAGGGTTTCTTTTAAGGTTCTTTTCAGATTTTGAATGGTTAATACTCATAGAATAAATGGTATTGAGGGATATCTCAGATAAATGGGTCTTTTCACAAACATTTTAGGAGTATTTTAAAGCTTGGGCGGCATGCGAAAAAATGGGCGGAAGTCGCAAGGTTCCTAATAAGGGCTTTTTTTAAGGTTCTTTTCAGATTTTGAATAGTTAATACTCTTTGAATAAAGGGTATTGAGGGATATCTCAGATAAATGGGTCTTTTCGCAAACATTTTAGGAGTATTTTAAAGATTGGGCGGCATAAGAAAAAATGGCTGGCAAGCGCAAGGTTCCTATCAAATACTTTTTTGAAGGTTTTTTTCAGATTTTGAATGATTAAAACTGATAGAATAAAGGGTATTGAGGGATATCTCAGATAAATGGGTCTTTTCACAAACATTTTAGGAGTATTTTAAAGATTGGGAGGCATACGAAAAAATTGGCGGAAGGCGCAAGGTTCCTATCAACTACTTTTTTTAAGGTTCTTTTCAGATTTTGAATGGTTAATACTCATAGAATAAATGGTATTGAGGGATATCTCAGATAAATGGGTCTTTTCACAAACATTTTAGGAGTATTTTAAAGCTTGGGCGGCATGAGAAAAAATGGGCGGAAGTCGCAAGGTTCCTAATAAGGGCTTCTTTTAAGGTTCTTTTCAGATTTTGAATGGTTAATACTCTTTGAATAAAGGTATTGAGGGATATCTCAGATAAAAGGGTCTTTTTGCAAACATTTTAGGAGAATTTTAAAGATTGGGCGGCATGCGAAAAAATGGGCGAAAGGCGCAAGGTTCCTAATTAGTGTTTATTTTAAGGTTCTTTTCAGATTTTGAATGGTTAATTCTCATAGAATAAAGGGTATTGAGGGATATCTCAGATAAATGGGTCTTTTCGCAAACAGTTTAGGAGTATTTTAAAGATTGGGCGGCAAACGAAAAAATGGGCGGAAGGCGCAAGGTTCCTAATATGGGTTTCTTTGAAGGATCTTTTTAGATTTTGAATGGTTAATACTCATAGAAAAAAGGGTATTGAGGGGTATTTCAGATAAGTGGGTCTTTTCACAAACATTTTAGGAGTATTTTAAAGATTGGGCGGCAAATGAAAAAATGGGCGAAAGGTGCAAGGTTCCTATCAAATACTTTTTTAAAGGTTCTTTTCAGATTTTGAATGGTTAATAATCAAAGAATAAAGGGTATTGAGGGATGGATTAGATAATGGGTCTTTTCGCAAAAATTTTAGGAGTATTTTAAAGATTGGGCGGCATACGAAAAAATGGGCGGAAGGCGCAAGGTTCCTAATAAGGGTTTCTTTTAAGGTTCTTTTCAGATTTTGAATGGTTGATACTCATAGAATAAAGGGTATTCAGGGATATCCCAGATAAATGGGTTTTTCGCAAACATTTTAGGAGTATTTTAAAGATTGGGCGGCATACAAAAAAATGGGCGGAAGGCGCAAGGTTCCTAATAAGGGCTTCTTTTAAGGTTCTTTTCAGATTTTGAATGGTTAATACTCATAGAATAAAGGGTATTGAGGGATATCTCAGATTAATGGGTCTTTTCACAACATTTAAGGAGTATTTTAAAGATTGGGCGGCAAACGAAAAATATGGCAGCAGGCGCAAGGTTCCTATCAAATACTTTTTTTAAGGTTCTTTTTAGATTTTGAATGGTAATACTCATAGAATAAAGGGTATTGAGGGATATCTCAGATAAATTGGTCTTTTCACAAACATTTTAGGAGTATTTTAAAGATTGGGCGGCAAACGAAAAAAATAGCGGCAGGCGCAAGGTTCCTATCAAATACTTTTTTGAAGGTTCTTTTCAGATTTTGAATGGTAATACTCATAGAATATAGGGTATTGAGGGATATCTCAGATAAATGGGTCTTTTCACAAACATTTTAGGAGTATTTCAAAGATTGGGCGGCATGCGAAAAAATGGGCGGAAGTCGCAAGGTTCCTAATAATGGCTTCTTTAAAAGTTCTTTTCAGATTTTGAATGGTTAATACTCTTTGAATAAAGGGTATTGAGGGATATCTCAGATAAATGGGTTCTTTTTGCAAACATTTTAGGAGTATTTTAAAGATTGGGCGGCAAACGAAAAAATGGGTGGAAGGCGCAAGGTTCCTATCAAATACTTTTTTCAAAGTTCTTTTCAGATTTTGAATGGTTAATACTCATAGAAAAAAGGATATTGAGGGGTATCTCAGATAAATGGATCTTTTCACAAACATTTTAGGAGTATTTTAAAGATTGGGCGGCAAACGAAAAAATGGGCGGCAGGCACAAGGTTCCTATCAAATACATTTTTTAAAGTTCTTTTCAGATTTTGAATGGTAATACTCATAGAATAAAGGGTATTGAGGGATATCTCAGATAAATGTGTTTTTTTACAATTATTTTAGGAGTATTTTAAAGATTGGGCGGCAGACGAAAAAATGGGCGGCAGGCACAAGGTTCCTATCAAATACTTTTTTTAAGGTTCTTTTCAGATTTTGAATGGTAATACTCATAGAATAAAGGGTATTGAGGGATATCTCAGATAAATGGGTCTATTCACAAACATTTTAGGAGTATTTTAAAGATTGGGCGGCAAATAAAAAAATGGGCGGCAGGCGCAAGGTTCCTATCAAATACTTTTTTTAAGGTTCTTTTCAGATTTTGAATGGTTAATACTCATAGAATAAAGGGTATTGAGGGATATCTCAGATAAATGGGTCTTTTCGCAAACATTTTAGGAGTATTTTAAAGATTGGGCGGCAAACGAAAAAAAGGGCGGCAGGCACAAGGTTCCTAATAAGGGCTTCTTTTAAAGTTCTTTTCAGATTTTGAATGGTTAATACTCTTTGAATAAAGGATATTGAGGGATATCTCAGATAAATGGGGTCTTTTTGCAAACATTTTAGGAGTATTTTAAAGATTGGGCGGCTAACGAAAAAATGGGTGGAAGGCGCAAGGTTCCTATCAAATACTTTTTTGAAGGTTCTTTTCAGATTTTGAATGGTTAATACTCATAGAATAAAGGATATTGAGGGGTATCTCAGATAAATGGATCTTTTCACAAACATTTTAGGAGTATTTTAAAGATTGGGCGGCAAACGAAAAAATGGGCGGCAGGCACAAGGTTCCTATCAAATACTTTTTTTAAAGTTCTTTTCAGATTTTGAATGGTAATACTCATAGAATAAAGGGTATTGAGGGATATCTCAGATAAATGGGTCTTTTCACAATTATTTAAGGAGTATTTTAAAGATTGGGCGGCAGACGAAAAAATGGGCGGCGTTCACAAGGTTCCTATCAAATACTTTTTTTAAGGTTCTTTTCAGATTTTGAATGGTTAATACTCATAGAATAAAGGTTATTGAGGGATATCTCAGATAAATGGGTCTTTTCACAAACATTTTAGGTGTATTTTAAAGATTGGGCGGCATGCGAAAAAATGGGCGGAAGGCGCAAGGTTCCTATTCACTACTTTTTTTAAGGTTCTTTTCAGATTTTGAATGGTTAATACTCATAGAATAAAGGGTATTGAGGGATATCTCAGATAAATGGGTCTTTTCACAAACATTTTAGGAGTATTTTAAAGATTGGGCGGCAAACGAAAAAATGGGCGGCAGGCACAAGGTTCCTATCAAATACTTTTTTTAAGGTTCTTTTCAGATTTTGAATGGTTAATACTCATAGAATAAAGGTTATTGAGGGATATCTCAGATAAATGGGTCTTTTCACAAACATTTTAGGTGTATTTTAAAGATTGGGCGGCATGCGAAAAAATGGGCGGAAGTCGCAAGGTTCTAAATAAGGGCTTCTTTTAAGGTTCTTTTCAGATTTTGAATGGTTAATACTGATAGAATAAAGGGTATTGAGGGATAATTTAGATAAAAGGGTCTCTTCACAAACATTTTAGGAGTATTTTAAAGATTGGGCGGCAAATGAAAAAATGGGCGGCAGGCGCAAGGTTCCTATCAAATACTTTTTTTAAGGTTCTTTTCAGATTTTGAATGGTTAATACTCATAGAATAAAGGGTATTGAGGGATATCTCAGATAAATGGGTCTTTTCACAAACATTTTAGTAGTATTTTAAAGATTGGGCGGCAAACGAAAAAAAGGGCGGCAGGCACAAGGTTCCTATCAAATACTTTTTTTAAGGTTCTTTTCAGATTTTGAATGGTAATACTCATAGAATAAAGGGTATTGAGGGATATCTCAGATAAATGGGTCTTTTCACAAACATTTTAGGAGTATTTTAAAGCTTGAGTGGCATGCGAAAAAATGGGCGGAAGTCGCAAGGTTCTAAATAAGGGCTTCTTTTAAGGTTCTTTTCAGATTTTAAATGGTTAATACTCATAGAATAAAGGTATTGAGGGATATCTCAGATAAATGGGTCTTTTCACAAACATTTTAGGAGTATTTTAAAGATTGGGCGGCATAAGAAAAAATGGGAGGCAGGCGCAAGGTTCAAAATAAGGGCTTTTTTTAAGGTTCTTTTCAGATTTTGAATGGTAATACTCATAGAATGAAGGGTATTGAGGGATATCTCAAATAAATGGGTCTTTTCACAAACATTTTAGGAGTATTTTAAAGATTGGGCGGCATGCGAAAAAATGGGCGGAAGGCGCAAGGTTCCTATCAAATACTTTTTTAAAGGTTCTTTTCAGATTTTGAATGGTAATACTCATAGAATGAACGGTATTGAGGGATATCTCAGATAAATGGGTCTTTTCACAAACATTTTAGGAGTATTTTAAACATTGGGCGGCATACGAAAAAATGGGCGGAAAGGGCAAGGTTCCTATTCACTACTTTTTTTAAGGTTCTTTTCAGATTTTCAATGGTTAATACTCATAGAATAAAGGGTATTGAGGGATATCTCAGATAAATGGGTCTTTTCACAAACATTTTAGGGGTATTTTAAAGATTGGGCGGCATACGAAAAAATGGGCGGAAGGCGCATGGTTTCTAATAAGGGTTTCTTTTAAAGTTCTTTTCAGATTTTGAATGGTTAATACTCATAGAATAAAGGGTATTGAGGGATATCTCAGATAAATGGGTCTTTTCACAAACATTTTAGGAGTATTTTAAAGATTGGGCGGCATGCGAAAAAATGGGCGGCAGTCACAAGGTTCCTATCAAATACTTTTTTTAAGGTTCTTTTCAGATTTTGAATAGATAATACTCTTTGAATAAAGGGTATTGAGGGATATCTCAGATAAATGGGTCTTTTCGAAAACATTTTAGGAGTATTTTAAAGATTGGGCGGCATAAGAAAAAATGGGCGGCAGGCGCAAGGTTCCTATCAAATACTTTTTTGAAGGTTTTTTTCAGATTTTGAATGGTTAATACTCATAGAATATAGGATATTGAGGGGTATCTCAGATAAATGGGTCTTTTCACAAACATTTTAGGAGTATTTTAAAGATTGGGCCGCAAACGAAAAAAAGGGCCGATGTCGCAAGGTTCCTATCAAATACTTTTTTTAAGGTTCTTTTCAGATTTTGAATGGTAATATTAATAGAATAAAGGGTATTGAGGGATATCTCAGATAAATGGGTCTTTTCACAAACATTTTAGGAGTATTTTAAAGATTGGGCGGCAAACGAAAAAATGGGCGGCAGGCACAAGGTTCCTATCAAATACTTTTTTTAAGGTTCTTTTCAGATTTTGAATGGTAATACTCATAGAATAAAGGGTATTGAGGGATATCTCAGATAAATGGGTCTTTTCACAAACATTTTAGGGGTATTTTAAAGATTGGGCGGCATGCGAAAAAATGGGCGGAAGTCGCAAGGTTCCTAATAAGGGCTTCTTTTAAGGTTCTTTTCAGATTTTGAATGGTTAATACTCATAGAATAAAGGGTTTTGAGGGATATCTCAGATAAATGGGTCTTTTCACAAACATTTTAGGAGTATTTTAAAGATTGGGCGGCATGCGAAAAAATGGGCAGAAGGCACAAGGTTCTTAATAAGGGCTTCTTTTAAGGTTCTTTTAAGATTTTGAATGGTAAATACTGATAGAATAAAGGGTATTGAGGGATATCTCAGAAAAATGGGTCTTTTTGCAAACATTTTAGGAGTATTTTAAAGATTGGGCGGCAAAAGAAAAAATGGGCGGAAGGCGCAAGGTTTCTAATAAGGGCTTCTTTTAAGGTTCTTTTCAAATTTTGAATGGTTAATACTGATAGAATAAAGGGTACTGAGGGATATCTCAGATAAATGGGTCTTTTCACAAACATTTTAGGAGTATTTTAAAGATTGGGCGGCAAACGAAAAATTGGGCGGCAGGCGCAAGGTTCCTTTCAAATACTTTTTTTAAGGTTCTTTTCAGATTTTGAATGGTTAATACTCATAGAATAAAGGGTATTGAGGGATATCTCAGATAAATGGGTCTTTTCACAAACATTTTAGGAGTATTTTAAAGATTGGGCGGCATGCGAAAAAATGGGCGGAAGGCGCAAGGTTCCTAAAAAGGGCTTCTTTTAAGGTTCTTTTCAGATTTTGAATGGTTAATACTGATAGAATAAAGAGTATTGAGGGATATCTCAGATAAATGGGTCTCTTCACAAACATTTTAGGAGTATTTTAAAGATTGGGCGGCAAACGAAAAAATGGGCGGAAGGCGCAAGAATCCTAATAAGGGTTTCTTTTAAGGTTCTTTTCAGATTTTGAATGGTTAATACTCATAGAATAAAGGATATTGAGGGGTATCTCAGATAAGTGGGTCTTTTCACAAACATTTTAGGAGTATTTTAAAGATTGGGCGGCAAACGAAAAAATGGGCAAAAGGCGCAAGGTTCCTATCAAATACTTTTTTAAAGGTTCTTTTCAGATTTTGAATGGTTAATACTCATGAAATAAAGGGTATTGAGGGATGTATTAGATAATGGGTCTTTACGCAAAAATTTTAGGAGTATTTTAAAGATTGGGCGGCATACGAAAAAATGGGCGGAAGTCGCAAGGTTCCTAATAAGAGTTTCTTTTAAGGTTCTTTTCAGATTTTGAATGGTTGATACTCATAGAATAAAGGATATTGAGGGGTATCTCAGATAAATGGGTCTTTTCACAAACATTTTAGGAGTATTTTAAAGATTGGGCGGCAAACGAAAAAATGGGCGGAAGGCGCAAGATTCCTATCAACTACTTTTTTTAAGGTTCTTTTCAGATTTTGAATGGTTAATACTCATAGAATAAAGGGTATTGAGGGATATCTCAGATAAATGGGTCTTTTCACAAACATTTTAGGAGTATTTTAAAGATTGGGCGGCATACGAAAAAATGGGCGGAAGGCGCATGGTTCCTAATAAGGGCTTTTTTTAAGGTTCTTTTCAGATTTTGAATAGTTAATACTCTTTGAATAAAGGGTATTGAGGGATATCTCAGATAAATGGGTCTTTTCGCAAACATTTTAGGAGTATTTTAAAAATTGGGCGGCATAAGAAAAAATGGGCGGCAGGCGCAAGGTTCCTATCAAATACTTTTTTGAAGGTTTTTTTCAGATTTTGAATGGTTAATACTCATAGAATAAAGGGTATTGAGGGATATCTCAGATAAATGGGTCTCTTCACAAACATTTTAGGAGTATTTTAAAGATTGGGCGGCAAACGAAAAAATGGGCGGCAGGCACAAGGTTCCTATCAAATACTTTTTTTAAGGTTCTTTTCAGATTTTGAATGGTAATACTCATAGAATAAAGGGTATTGAGGGATATCTCAGAAAAATGGGTCTTTTCACAAACATTTTAGGAGTATTTTAAAGATTGGGCGGCATGCGAAAAAATGGGCGGAAGGCGCAAGGTTCCTAAAAAGGGCTTCTTTTCAGGTTCTTTTCAGATTTTGAATGGTTAATACTGATAGAATAAAGAGTATTGAGGGATATCTCAGATAAATGGGTCTCTTCACAAACATTTTAGGAGTATTTTAAAGATTGGGCGGCAAACGAAAAAATGGGCGGCAGGCACAAGGTTCCTATCAAATACTTTTTTTAAGGTTCTTTTTAGATTTTGAATTGTAATACTCATAGAATAAAGGGTATTGAGGGATATCTCAGATAAATTGGACTTTTCACAAACATTTTAGGAGTATTTTAAAGATTGGGCGGCATGCGAAAAAATGGGCGGAAGGCGCAAGGTTCCTAAAAAGGGCTTCTTTTCAGGTTCTTTTCAGATTTTGAATGGTTAATACTGATAGAATAAAGAGTATTGAGGGATATCTCAGATAAATGGGTCTCTTCACAAACATTTTAGGAGTATTTTAAAGATTGGGCGGCAAACGAAAAAATGGGCGGCAGGCACAAGGTTCCTATCAAATACTTTTTTTAAGGTTCTTTTCAGATTTTGAATGGTAATACTCATAGAATAAAGGGTATTGAGGGATATCTCAGATAAATGGGTCTTTTCACAAACATTTTAGGAGTATTTTAAAGATTGGGCGGCATGGACAAAAATGGGCGGATGTCGCAAGGTTCCTAATAAGGGCTTCTTTTAAGGTTCTTTTCAGATTTTGAATGGTTAATACTCATAGAATAAAGGGTATTGAGGGATATCTCAGATAAATGGGTCTTTTCACAAACATTTTAGGAGTATTTTAAAGATTGGGCAGCAAACGAAAAAATGGGCGGAAGGCCCAAGGTTCCTATCAAATACTTTTTTTAAGGTTCTTTTCAGATTTTGAATGGTTAATACTCATAGAATAAAGGGTATTGAGGGATATCTCAGATAAATGGGTCTTTTCACAAACATTTTAGGAGTATTTTAAAGATTGGGCGGCATGCGAAAAAAATGGGCGGAAGGCGCAAGGTTCTTAATAAGGGTTTCTTTTAAGGTTCTTTTAAGATTTTGAATGGTTAATACTGATAGAATAAAGGGTATTGAGGGATATCTCAGATAAATGGGTCTTTTCGCAAACATTTTAGGAGTATTTTAAAGATTGGGCGGCATGCGAAAAAATGGGCGGAAGGCGCAAGGTTCCTAATAAGGGCTTCTTTTAAGGTTCTTTTCAGATTTTGAATGGTTAATACTCATAGAATAAAGGATATCGAGGGATATCTCAGAGAAATGGGTCTTTTCACAAACATTTTAGGAGTATTTTAAAGATTGGGCGGCAAACGAAAAATTGGGCGGCAGGCGCAAGGTTCCTATCAAATACTTTTTCTAAGGTCCTTTTCAGATTTTGAATGGTAATACTCATAGAATAAAGGGTATTGAGGGATATCTCAGATTAATGGTTTTTTTCACAAACATTTTAGGAGTATTTTAAAGATTGGGCGGCATACGAAAAAATGGGCGGCAGGCGCAAGGTTCCTAATAAGGGTTTCTTTTAAGGTTCTTTTCAGATTTTGAATGGTTAATACTCATAGAATAAAGGATATTGAGGGACATCTCAGATAAATGGGTCTTTTCGCAAACATTTTAGGAGTATTTTAAAGATTGGGCGGCAAACGAAAAAATGGGCGAAAGTCGCAAGGTTCCTATCAAATACTTTTTTAAAGGTTCTTTTCAGATTTTGAATGGTTAATACTCATGGAATAAATGGTATTGAGGGATGTATTAGATAATGGGTCTTTTCGCAAAAATTTTAGGAGTATTTAAAAGATTGGGCGGCATACGAAAAAATGGGCGGAAGGCGCAAGATTCCAAATAAGGGTTTCTTTTAAGGTTCTTTTCAGATTTTGAATGGTTGATACTCATAGAATAAAGGGTATTGAGGGATATCCCAGATATATGGGTCTTTTCGCAAACATTTTAGGAGTATTTTAAAGATTGGGCGGCATACAAAAAAATGGGCGGAAGGCGCAAGGTTCCTAATAAGGGCTTCTTCTAAGGTTCTTTTCAGATTTTGAATGGTTAATAATCATAGAATAAAGGGTATTGAGGGATATCTCAGATAAATGGGTCTTTTCACAAACATTTTAGGAGTATTTTAAAGATTGGGCGATAAACGAAAAAATGGGCGGCAGGCACAAGGTTCCTATCAAATACTTTTTTTAAGGTTCTTTTTAGATTTTGAATGGTAATATTAATAGAATAAAGGGTTTTGAGGGATATCTCAGATAAGTGGGTCTTTTCGCAAACATTTTAGGAGTATTTTAAAGATTGGGCGGCAAACGAAAAAATGGGCGGCAGGCACAAGGTTCCTATCAAATACTTTTTTTAAGGTTCTTTTCAGATTTTGAATGGTAATACTCATAGAATAAAGGGTATTGAGGGATATCTCAGATTAATGGGTCTTTTCAAAACATTTTAGGAGTATTTTAAAGATTGGGCGGCAAACGAAAAATATGGCGGCAGACGCAAGGTTCCTATCAAATACTTTTTTTAAGGTTCTTTTCAGATTTTGAATGGTAATACTCATAGAATAAAGGGTATTGAGGGATATCTCAGATAAATGGGTCTTTTCACAAACATTTTAGGAGTATTTTAAAGATTGGGCAGCAAACGAAAAAATGGGCGGAAGGCCCAAGGTTCCTATCAAATACTTTTTTTAAGGTTCTTTTCAGATTTTGAATGGTTAATACTGATAGAATAAAGGGTATTGAGGGATATCTCAGATAAATGGGTCTTTTCACAAACATTTTAGGAGTATTTTAAAGATTGGGCGGCATGCGAAAAAATGGGCGGAAGGCGCAAGGTTCTTAATAAGGGTTTCTTTTAAGGTTCTTTTAAGATTTTGAATGGTTAATACTGATAGAATAAAGGGTATTGAGGGATATCTCAGATAAATGGGTCTTTTCGCAAACATTTTAGGAGTATTTTAAAGATTGGGCGGCAAACGAAAAATTGGGCGGCAGGCGCAAGGTTCCTATCAAATACTTTTTCTAAGGTCCTTTTCAGATTTTGAATGGTAATACTCATAGAATAAAGGGTATTGAGGGATATCTCAGATTAATGGTTTTTTTCACAAACATTTTAGGAGTATTTTAAAGATTGGGCGGCATACGAAAAAATGGGCGGAAGGCGCAAGGTTCCTAATACGGGCTTTTTTTAAGGTTCTTTTCAGATTTTGAATGGTTAATACTCATAGAATAAAGGGTATTGAGGGATATCTTAGATCAATGGGTCTTTTCACAAACATTTTAGGAATATTTTTAAGATTGGGCGGCAAACGAAAAATTGGGCGGCAGGCTCAAGGTTCCTATCAAATACTTTTTTTAAGGTTCTTTTCAGATTTTGAATTGTAATACTCATAGAATAAAGGGTATTGAGGGATATCTCAGATAAGTGGGTTTTTTTACAAACATTTTAGGAGTATTTTAAAGATTGGGCGGCATACGAAAAAATGGGCGGCAGACGCAAGGTTCTTAATAAGGGTTTCTTTTAAGGTTCTTTTCAGATTTTGGATGGTTAATACTGATAGAATAAAGGGTATTGAGGGATATCTCAGATAAATGGGTCTTTTCGCAAACATTTTAGGAGTATTTTAAAGATTGGGCGGCAAACGAAAAATTGGGCGGCAGGCGCAAGGTTCCTATCAAATACTTTTTCTAAGGTCCTTTTCAGATTTTGAATGGTAATACTCATAGAATAAAGGGTATTGAGGGATATCTCAGATTATTGGTTTTTTTCACAAACATTTTAGGAGTATTTTAAAGATTGGGCGGTATGTGAAAAAATGGGCGGAAGGCGCAAGGTTCCTAATACGGGCTTTTTTTAAGGTTCTTTTCAGATTTTGAATGGTTAATACTCATAGAATAAAGGGTATTGAGGGATATCTTAGATCAATGGGTCTTTTCACAAACATTTTAGGAATATTTTTAAGATTGGGCGGCAAACGAAAAATTGGGCGGCAGGCTCAAGGTTCCTAACAAATACTTTTTTTAAGGTTCTTTTCAGATTTTGAATTGTAATACTCATAGAATAAAGGGTATTGAGGGATATCTCAGATAAATTGGACTTTTCACAAACATTTTAGGAGTATTTTAAAGATTGGGCGGCATGCGAAAAAATGGGCGGAAGGCGCAAGGTTCCTAAAAAGGGCTTCTTTTTAGGTTCTTTTCAGATTTTGAATGGTTAATACTCATAGAATAAAGAGTATTGAGGGATATCTCAGATAAATGGGTCTCTTCACAAACATTTTAGGAGTATTTTAAAGATTGGGCGGCAAACGAAAAAATGGGCGGCAGGCACAAGGTTCCTATCAAATACTTTTTTTAAGGTTCTTTTCAGATTTTAAATGGTAATACTCATAGAATAAAGGGTATTGAGGGATATCTCAGAAAAATGGGTCTTTTCACAAACATTTTAGGAGTATTTTAAAGATTGGGCGGCATGCGAAAAAATGGGCGGAAGGCGCAAGGTTCCTAAAAAGGGCTTCTTTTCAGGTTCTTTTCAGATTTTGAATGGTTAATACTGATAGAATAAAGAGTATTGAGGAATATCTCAGATAAATGGGTCTCTTCACAAACATTTTAGGAGTATTTTAAAAATTGGGCGGCAAACGAAAAAATGGGCGGCAGGCACAAGGTTCCTATCAAATACTTTTTTTAAGGTTCTTTTTAGATTTTGAATTGTAATACTCATAGAATAAAGGGTATTGAGGGATATCTCAGATAAATTGGACTTTTCACAAACATTTTAGGAGTATTTTAAAGATTGGGCGGCATGCGAAAAAATGGGCGGAAGGCGCAAGGTTCCTAAAAAGGGCTTCTTTTCAGGTTCTTTTCAGATTTTGAATGGTTAATACTGATAGAATAAAGAGTATTGAGGGATATCTCAGATTAATGGGTCTTTTCAAAACATTTTAGGAGTATTTTAAAGATTGGGCGGCAAACGAAAAAATGGGCGGCAGGCACAAGGTTCCTATCAAATACTTTTTTTAAGGTTCTTTTCAGATTTTGAATGGTAATACTCATAGAATAAAGGGTATTGAGGGATATCTCAGATAAATGGGTCTTTTCACAAACATTTTAGGAGTATTTTAAAGATTGGGCGGCATGGAAAAAAATGGGCGGATGTCGCAAGGTTCCTAATAAGGGCTTCTTTTAAGGTTCTTTTCAGATTTTGAATGGTTAATACTGATAGAATAAAGGGTATTGAGGGATATCTCAGATAAATGGGTCTTTTCACAAACATTTTAGGAGTATTTTAAAGATTGGGCAGCAAACGAAAAAATGGGCGGAAGGCCCAAGGTTCCTATCAAATACTTTTTTTAAGGTTCTTTTCAGATTTTGAATGGTTAATACTCATAGAATAAAGGGTATTGAGGGATATCTCAGATAAATGGGTCTTTTCACAAACATTTTAGGAGTATTTTAAAGATTGGGCGGCATGCGAAAAAATGGGCGGAAGGCGCAAGGTTCTTAATAAGGGTTTCTTTTAAGGTTCTTTTAAGATTTTGAATGGTTAATACTGATAGAATAAAGGGTATTGAGGGATATCTCAGATAAATGGGTCTTTTCGCAAACATTTTAGGAGTATTTTAAAGATTGGGCGGCATGCGAAAAAATGGGCGGAAGGCGCAAGGTTCCTAATAAGGGCTTCTTTTAAGGTTCTTTTCAGATTTTGAATGGTTAATACTCATAGAATAAAGGATATCGAGGGATATCTCAGAGAAATGGGTCTTTTCACAAACATTTTAGGAGTATTTTAAAGATTGGGCGGCAAACGAAAAATTGGGCGGCAGGCGCAAGGTTCCTATCAAATACTTTTTCTAAGGTCCTTTTCAGATTTTGAATGGTAATACTCATAGAATAAAGGGTATTGAGGGATATCTCAGATTAATGGTTTTTTTCACAAACATTTTAGGAGTATTTTAAAGATTGGGCGGCATACGAAAAAAATGGGCGGCAGGCGCAAGGTTCCTAATAAGGGTTTCTTTTAAGGTTCTTTTCAGATTTTGAATGGTTAATACTCATAGAATAAAGGATATTGAGGGACATCTCAGATAAATGGGTCTTTTCGCAAACATTTTAGGAGTATTTTAAAGATTGGGCGGCAAACGAAAAAATGGGCGAAAGGCGCAAGGTTCCTATCAAATACTTTTTTAAAGGTTCTTTTCAGATTTTGAATGGTTAATACTCATGGAATAAATGGTATTGAGGGATGCATTAGATAATGGGTCTTTTCGCAAAAATTTTAGGAGTATTTAAAAGATTGGGCGGCATACGAAAAAATGGGCGGAAGGCGCAAGATTCCAAATAAGGGTTTCTTTTAAGGTTCTTTTCAGATTTTGAATGGTTGATACTCATAGAATAAAGGGTATTGAGGGATATCCCAGATAAATGGGTCTTTTCGCAAACATTTTAGGAGTATTTTAAAGATTGGGCGGCATACAAAAAAATGGGCGGAAGGCGCAAGGTTCCTAATAAGGGCTTCTTCTAAGGTTCTTTTCAGATTTTGAATGGTTAATAATCATAGAATAAAGGGTATTGAGGGATATCTCAGATAAATGGGTCTTTTCACAAACATTTTAGGAGTATTTTAAAGATTGGGCGATAAACGAAAAAATGGGCGGCAGGCACAAGGTTCCTATCAAATACTTTTTTTTAAGGTTCTTTTTAGATTTTGAATGGTAATATTAATAGAATAAAGGGTTTTGAGGGATATCTCAGATAAGTGGGTCTTTTCGCAAACATTTTAGGAGTATTTTAAAGATTGGGCGGCAAACGAAAAAATGGGCGGCAGGCACAAGGTTCCTATCAAATACTTTTTTTAAGGTTCTTTTCAGATTTTGAATGGTAATACTCATAGAATAAAGGGTATTGAGGGATATCTCAGATTAATGGGTCTTTTCAAAACATTTTAGGAGTATTTTAAAGATTGGGCGGCAAACGAAAAATATAGCGGCAGACGCAAGGTTCCTATCAAATACTTTTTTTAAGGTTCTTTTCAGATTTTGAATGGTAATACTCATAGAATAAAGGGTATTGAGGGATATCTCAGATAAATGGGTCTTTTCACAAACATTTTAGGAGTATTTTAAAGATTGGGCAGCAAACGAAAAATTGGGCTGCAGGCGCAAGGTTCCTATCAAATACTTTTTTAAGGTTCTTTTCAGATTTTGAATGGTAATACTCATAGAATAAAGGGTATTGAGGGATATCTCAGATAAATGGGTCTTTTCACAAACATTTTAGGAGTATTTTAAAGATCGGGCGGCATGCGAAAAAATGGGCGGAAGTCGCAAGGTTCCTAATAAGGGCTTCTTTTAAGGTTCTTTTCAGATTTTGAATGGTTAATACTCATAGAATAAAGGGTATTGAGGGATATCTCAGATAAATGGGTCTTTTCACAAACATTTTAGGAGTATTTTAAAGATTGGGCGGCATACGAAAAAAATGGGAGGCAGGCGCAAGGTTCAAAATAAGGGCTTTTTTAAAGGTTCTTTTCAGATTTTAAATGGTTTTACTTATAGAATAAAGTGTATTGAGGGATATCTCAGATAAATGGGTCTTATCACAAACATTTTAGGAGTATTTTAAAGATTGGGCGATAAACGAAAAAATGGGCGGCAGGCACAAGGTTCCTATCAAATACTTTTTTTAAGGTTCTTTTCAGATTTTGAATGGTAATATTAATAGAATAAAGGGTTTTGAGGGATATCTCAGATAAGTGGGTCTTTTCGCAAACATTTTAGGAGTATTTTAAAGATTGGGCGGCAAACGAAAAAATGGGCGGCAGGCACAAGGTTCCTATCAAATACTTTTTTTAAGGTTCTTTTCAGAATTTGAATGGTAATACTCATAGAATAAAGGGTATTGAGGGATATCTCAGATTAATGTTTCTTTTCAAAACATTTTAGGAGTATTTTAAAGATTGGGCGGCAAACGAAAAATATGGCGGCAGACGCAAGGTTCCTATCAAATACTTTTTTTAAGGTTCTTTTCAGATTTTGAATGATAATACTCATAGAATAAAGGGTATTGAGGGATATCTCAGATAAATGGGTCTTTTCACAAACATTTTAGGAG
This sequence comes from Phorcus lineatus, assembly GCA_921293015.1. Classification (NCBI taxonomy): domain Eukaryota; kingdom Metazoa; phylum Mollusca; class Gastropoda; order Trochida; family Trochidae; genus Phorcus; species Phorcus lineatus. Next base: position 300,499 of record OV121095.1, read on the forward strand.
TATTTTAAAGATTGGGCGGCATGCGAAAAAATGGGCGGAAGTCGCAAGGTTCCTAATAAGGGCTTCTTTTAAGGTTCTTTTAAGATTTTGAATGGTTAATACTCATAGAATAAAGGGTATTGAGGGATATCTCAGATAAATGGGTCTTTTCACAAACATTTTAGGAGTATTTTAAAGATTGGGCAGCAAACGAAAAAAATGGGCGGAAGGCCAAAGGTTCCTATCAAATACTTTTTTTAAGGTTCTTTTCAGATTTTGAATGGTTAATACTGATAGAATAAAGGGTATTGAGGGATATCTCAGATAAATGGGTCTTTTCACAAACATTTTAGGAGTATTTTAAAGATTGGGCGGCAAACGAAAAAATGGGCGGCAGGCGCAAGGTTCCTATCAAATACTTTTTTTAAGGTTCTTTTCAGATTTTAAATGGTAATACTCATAGAATAAAGGGTATTGAGGGATATCTCAGATAAATGGGTCTTTTCACAAACATTTTAGGAGTATTTTAAAGATTGGGCGGCATGCGAAAAAATGGGCGGAAGTTGCAAGGTTCCTAATAAGGGCTTCTTTTAAGGTTCTTTTCAGATTTTGAATAGTTAATACTGATAGTATAAAGGGTATTGAGGGATATCTCAGATAAATGGGTCTCTTCACACACATTTTAGGAGTATTTTAAAGATTGGGCGTCAAATGAAAAAATGGGCGGCAGGCGAAAGGTTCCTATCAAATACTTTTTTTAAGGTTCTTTTCAGATTTTGAATGGTTAATACTCATTAAATAAAGGGTATTGAGGGATATCTCAGATAAATGGGTCTTTTCACAAACATTTTAGGAGTATTTTAAAGATTGGGCGGCATGCGAAAAAATGGGCGAAAGTCACAAGGTTCCTAATAAGGGCTTCTTTTAAGGTTCTTTTCAGATTTTGAATGGTTAATACTCATAGAATAAAGGGTATTGAGGGATATCTCAGATAAATGGGTCTTTTCGCAAACATTTTAGGAGTATTTTAAAGATTGGGCGGCATGCGAAAAAAATGGGCGGCAGGCGCAAGGTTCCTAATAAGGGTTTCTTTTAAGGTTCTTTTCAGATTTTGAATGGTTAATACTCATAGAATAAAGGATATTGAGGGACATCTTAGATCAATGGGTCTTTTCGCAAACATTTTAGGAGTATTTTAAAGATTGGGGGGCATACGAAAAAATGGGCAAAAGGCGCAAGGTTCCTAATAAGGACTTCTTTTAAGGTTCTTTTCAACTTTTGAATGGTTAATACTGATAGAATAAAGGGTATTGAGGGATATTTCAGATAAATGGGTCTTTTCACAAACATTTTAGGAGTATTTTAAAGATTGGGCGGCAAACGAAAAAATGGGCGAAAGGCGCAAGGTTCCTATCAAATACTTTTTTAAAGGTTCTTTTCAGATTTTGAATGGTTAATACTCATGGAATAAATTGTATTGAGGGGTTTCTCAGATAAATGGGTTTTTTTACAAACATTTTAGGAGTATTTTAAAGATTGGGCGGCATGCGAAAAAATGGGCGGCAGGCGGAAGGTTCCTATCAAATACTTTTTTTAAGGTTCTTTTCAGATTTTAAATGGTAATACTCATAGAATAAAGGGTATTGAGGGACATCTCAGATAAATGGGTCTTTTCGCAAACATTTTAGGAGTATTTTAAAGATTGGGGGGCAAACGAAAAATTGGGAGGCAGGCCCAAGGTTCAAAATAAGGGCTTTTTTAAAGGTTCTTTTCAGATTTTGAATGGTTTTACTTATAGAATAAAGTGTATTGAGGGATATCTCAGATAAATGGGTCTTTTCACAAACATTTTAGGAGTATTTTAAAGATTGGGCGATAAACGAAAAAATGGGCGGCAGGCACAAGGTTCCTATCAAATACTTTTTTTAAGGTTCTTTTCAGATTTTGAATGGTAATATTAATAGAATAAAGGGTTTTGAGGGATATCTCAGATAAGTGGGTCTTTTCGCAAACATTTTAGGAGTATTTTAAAGATTGGGCGGCAAACGAAAAATTGGGCGGCAGGCACAAGGTTCCTATCAAATACTTTTTTTAAAGTTCTTTTCAGAATTTGAATGGTAATACTCATAGAATAAAGGGTATTGAGGGATATCTCAGATTAATGTTTCTTTTCAAAACATTTTAGGAGTATTTTAAAGATTGGGCGGCAAACGAAAAATATGGCGGCAGACGCAAGGTTCCTATCAAATACTTTTTTTAAGGTTCTTTTCAGATTTTGAATGATAATACTCATAGAATAAAGGGTATTGAGGGATATCTCAGATAAATGGGTCTTTTCACAAACATTTTAGGAGTATTTTAAAGATTGGGCGGCATGCGAAAAAATGGGCGGAAGTCGCAAGGTTCCTAATAAGGGCTTCTTTTAAGGTTCTTTTAAGATTTTGAATGGTTAATACTCATAGAATAAAGGGTATTGAGGGATATCTCAGATAAATGGGTCTTTTCACAAACATTTTAGGAGTATTTTAAAGATTGGGCAGCAAACGAAAAAATGGGCGGAAGGCCTAAGGTTCCCATCAAATACTTTTTTTAAGGTTCTTTTCAGATTTTGAATGGTTAATACTGATAGAATAAAGGGTATTGAGGGATATCTCAGATAAATGGGTCTTTTCACAAACATTTTAGGAGTATTTTAAAGATTGGGCGGCATGCAAAAAAAATGGGCGGAAGTCGCAAGGTTCCTAATAAGGGCTTCTTTTAAGGTTCTTTTCAGATTTTGAATGGTTAATACTCATAGAATAAAGGGTATTGAGGGATATCTCAGATAAATGGGTCTTTTCACAAACATTTTAGGAGTATTTTAAAGATTGGGCGGCATACGAAAAAATGGGAGGCAGGCGCAAGGTTCAAAATAAGGGCTTTTTTTAAGGTTCTTTTCAGATTTTGAATGGTTTTACTTATAGAATAAAGTGTATTGAGGGATATCTCAGATAAATGGATCTTTTCACAAACATTTTAAGAGTATTTTAAAGATTGGGCGATAAACGAAAAAATGGGCGGCAGGCACAAGGTTCCTATCAAATACTTTTTTTAAGGTTCTTTTCAGATTTTGAATGGTAATATTAATAGAATAAAGGGTTTTGAGGGATATCTCAGATAAGTGGGTCTTTTCGCAAACATTTTAGGAGTATTTTAAAGATTGGGCGGCAAACGAAAAAATGGGCGGCAGGCACAAGGTTCCTATCAAATACTTTTTTTAAGGTTTTTTTTCAGATTTTGAATGGTAATACTCATAGAATAAAGGGTATTGAGGGATATCTCAGATTAATGGGTCTTTTCAAAACATTTTAGGAGTATTTTAAAGATTGGGCGGCAAACGAAAAATATGGCGGCAGACGCAAGGTTCCTTTCAAATACTTTTTTTAAGGTTCTTTTCAGATTTTGAATGATAATACTCATAGAATAAAGGGTATTGAGGGATATCTCAGATAAATGGGTCTTTTCACAAACATTTTAGGAGTATTTTAAAGATTGGGCGGCATGCGAAAAAATGGGCGGAAGTCGCAAGGTTCCTAATAAGGGCTTCTTTTAAGGTTCTTTTAAGATTTTGAATGGTTAATACTCATAGAATAAAGGGTATTGAGGGATATCTCAGATAAATGGGTCTTTTCACAAACATTTTAGGAGTATTTTAAAGATTGGGCAGCAAACGAAAAAATGGGCGGAAGGCCTAAGGTTCCTATCAAATACTTTTTTTAAGGTTCTTTTCAGATTTTGAATGGTTAATACTGATAGAATAAAGGGTATTGAGGGATATCTCAGATAAATGGGTCTTTTCACAAACATTTTAGGAGTATTTTAAAGATTGGGCGGCAAACGAAAAAATGGGCGGCAGGCGCAAGGTTCCTATCAAATACTTTTTTTAAGGTTCTTTTCAGATTTTAAATGGTAATACTCATAGAATAAAGGGTATTGAGGGATATCTCAGATAAATGGGTCTTTTCACAAACATTTTAGGAGTATTTTAAAGATTGGGCGGCATGCGAAAAAATGGGCGGAAGTTGCAAGGTTCCTAATAAGGGCTTCTTTTAAGGTTCTTTTCAGATTTTGAATAGTTAATACTGATAGTATAAAGGGTATTGAGGGATATCTCAGATAAATGGGTCTCTTCACACACATTTTAGGAGTATTTTAAAGATTGGGCGTCAAATGAAAAAATGGGCGGCAGGCGAAAGGTTCCTATCAAATACTTTTTTTAAGGTTCTTTTCAGATTTTGAATGGTTAATACTTATTAAATAAAGGGTATTGAGGGATATCTCAGATAAATGGGTCTTTTCACAAACATTTTAGGAGTATTTTAAAGATTGGGCGGCATGCGAAAAAATGGGCGAAAGTCACAAGGTTCCTAATAAGGGCTTCTTTTAAGGTTCTTTTCAGATTTTGAATGGTTAATACTCATAGAATAAAGGGTATTGAGGGATATCTCAGATAAATGGGTCTTTTCGCAAACATTTTAGGAGTATTTTAAAGATTGGGCGGCATGCGAAAAAATGGGCGGCAGGCGCAAGGTTCCTAATAAGGGTTTCTTTTAAGGTTCTTTTCAGATTTTGAATGGTTAATACTCATAGAATAAAGGATATTGAGGGACATCTTAGATAAATGGGTCTTTTCGCAAACATTTTAGGAGTATTTTAAAGATTGGGGGGCATACGAAAAAATGGGCAAAAGGCGCAAGGTTCCTAATAAGGACTTCTTTTAAGGTTCTTTTCAACTTTTGAATGGTTAATACTGATAGAATAAAGGGTATTGAGGGATATTTCAGATAAATGGGTCTTTTCACAAACATTTTAGGAGTATTTTAAAGATTGGGCGGCATGCGAAAAAATGGGCGAAAGTCACAAGGTTCCTAATAAGGGCTTCTTTTAAGGTTCTTTTCAGATTTTGAATGGTTAATACTCATAGAATAAAGGGTATTGAGGGATATCTCAGATAAATGGGTCTTTTCGCAAACATTTTAGGAGTATTTTAAAGATTGGGCGGCATGCGAAAAAATGGGCGGCAGGCGCAAGGTTCCTAATAAGGGTTTCTTTTAAGGTTCTTTTCAGATTTTGAATGGTTAATACTCATAGAATAAAGGATATTGAGGGACATCTTAGATAAATGGGTCTTTTCGCAAACATTTTAGGAGTATTTTAAAGATTGGGGGGCATACGAAAAAATGGGCAAAAGGCGCAAGGTTCCTAATAAGGACTTCTTTTAAGGTTCTTTTCAACTTTTGAATGGTTAATACTGATAGAATAAAGGGTATTGAGGGATATTTCAGATAAATGGGTCTTTTCACAAACATTTTAGGAGTATTTTAAAGATTGGGCGGCAAACGAAAAAATGGGCGGCAGGCGCAAGGTTCCTATCAAATACTTTTTTAAAGGTTCTTTTCAGATTTTGAATGGTTAATACTCATGGAATAAATTGTATTGAGGGGTTTCTCAGATAAATGGGTTTTTTTACAAACATTTTAGGAGTATTTTAAAGATTGGGCGGCATGCGAAAAAATGGGCGGCAGGCGGAAGGTTCCTAATAAGGGTTTCTTTTAAGGTTCTTTTCAGATTTTGAATGGTTAATACTCATAGAATAAAGGATATTGAGGGACATCTCAGATAAATGGGTCTTTTCGCAAACATTTTAGGAGTATTTTAAAGATTGGGGGGCAAACGAAAAATTGGGAGGCAGGCGCAAGGTTCAAAATAAGGGCTTTTTTAAAGGTTCTTTTCAGATTTTGAATGGTTTTACTTATAGAATAAAGTGTATTGAGGGATATCTCAGATAAATGGGTCTTTTCACAAACATTTTAGGAGTATTTTAAAGATTGGGCGATAAACGAAAAAATGGGCGGCAGGCACAAGGTTCCTATCAAATACTTTTTTTAAGGTTCTTTTCAGAATTTGAATGGTAATACTCATAGAATAAAGGGTATTGAGGGATATCTCAGATTAATGTTTCTTTTCAAAACATTTTAGGAGTATTTTAAAGATTGGGCGGCAAACGAAAAATATGGCGGCAGACGCAAGGTTCCTATCAAATACTTTTTTTAAGGTTCTTTTCAGATTTTGAATGATAATACTCATAAAATAAAGGGTATTGAGGGATATCTCAGATAAATGGGTCTTTTCACAAACATTTTAGGAGTATTTTAAAGATTGGGCGGCATGCGAAAAAATGGGCGGAAGTCGCAAGGTTCCTAATAAGGGCTTCTTTTAAGGTTCTTTTAAGATTTTGAATGGTTAATACTCATAGAATAAAGGGTATTGAGGGATATCTCAGATAAATGGGTCTTTTCACAAACATTTTAGGAGTATTTTAAAGATTGGGCAGCAAACGAAAAAATGGGCGGAAGGCCCAAGGTTCCTATCAAATACTTTTTTTAAGGTTCTTTTCAGATTTTGAATGGTTAATACTGATAGAATAAAGGGTATTGAGGGATATCTCAGATAAATGGGTCTTTTCACAAACATTTTAGGAGTATTTTAAAGATTGGGCGGCATGCAAAAAAATGGGCGGAAGTCGCAAGGTTCCTAATAAGGGCTTCTTTTAAGGTTCTTTTCAGATTTTGAATGGTTAATACTCATAGAATAAAGGGTATTGAGGGATATCTCAGATAAATGGGTCTTTTCACAAACATTTTAGGAGTATTTTAAAGATTGGGCGGCATACGAAAAAATGGGAGGCAGGCGCAAGGTTCCTAATAAGGGCTTCTTTTAAGGTTCTTTTCAGATTTTGAATGGTTAATACTCATAGAATAAAGGGTATTGAGGGATATCTCAGATAAATGGGTCTTTTCACAAACATTTTAGGAGTATTTTAAAGATTGGGGGGCATACGAAAAAATGGGCAAAAGGCGCAAGGTTCCTAATAAGGACTTCTTTTAAGGTTCTTTTCAACTTTCGAATGGTTAATACTGATAGAATAAAGGGTATTGAGGGATATTTCAGATAAATGGGTCTTTTCACAAACATTTTAGGAGTATTTTAAAGATTGGGCGGCAAACGAAAAAATGGGCGAAAGGCGCAAGGTTCCTATCAAATACTTTTTTAAAGGTTCTTTTCAGATTTTGAATGGTTAATACTCATGGAATAAATTGTATTGAGGGGTTTCTCAGATAAATGGGTTTTTTTACAAACCTTTTAGGAGTATTTTAAAGATTGGGCGGCATGCGAAAAAATGGGCGGCAGGCGGAAGGTTCCTAATAAGGGTTTCTTTTAAGGTTCTTTTCAGATTTTGAATGGTTAATACTCATAGAATAAAGGATATTGAGGGACATCTCAGATAAATGGGTCTTTTCGCAAACATTTTAGGAGTATTTTAAAGATTGGGGGGCAAACGAAAAATTGGGCAAAAGGCGCAAGGTTCCTAATAAGGGCTTCTTTTAAGGTTCTTTTCAACTTTCGAATGGTTAATACTGATAGAATAAAGGGTATTGAGGGATATCTCAGATTAATGGGTCTTTTCAAAACATTTTAGGAGTATTTTAAAGATTGGGCGGCAAACGAAAAATTGGGCGGCAGGCGCAAGGTTCCTATCAAATACCTTTTTTAAGGTTCTTTTCAGATTTTGAATGGTAATACTCATAGAATAAAGGGTATTGAGGGATATCTCAGATAAATGGGTCTTTTCACAAACATTTTAGGATTATTTTAAAGATTTGGCGGCATGCGAAAAAATGGGCGGAAGGCGCAAGGATCCTAAAAAGGCCTTCTTTTAAGGTTCTTTTCAGATTTTGAATGGTTAATACTAATAGAATAAAGGGTATTGAGGGATATCTCAGATAAATGGGTTTTTTCACAAACATTTTAGGAGTATTTTAAAGATTGGGCGGCATACGAAAAAATGGGCGGCAGGCGCAAGGTTCCTAATAAGGGCTTCTTTTAAGGTTCGTTTCAGATTTTGAATGGTTAATACTCATAGAATAAAGGGTATTGAGGGATATCTAAGATAAATGGGTCTTTTCACAAACATTTTAGGAGTATTTTAAAGATTGGGCGGCAAACGAAAAAATGGGCGAAAGGCGCAAGGTTCCTATCAAATACTTTTTTAAAGGTTCTTTTCAGATTTTGAATGGTTAATACTCATTGAATAAATTGTATTGAAGGATGTATTCGATAATGGGTCTTTTCGCAAAAATTTTAGGAGTATTTTAAAGATTGGGCGGCATACAAAAAAATGGGCGGAAGGCGCAAGGTTCCTAATAAGGGTTTCTTTTAAGGTTCTTTTCATATTTTGAATGGTTGATACTCATAGAATAAAGGGTATTGAGGGATATCCCAGATAAATGGGTCTTTTCGCAAACATTTTAGGAGTATTTTAAAGATTGGGCGGCATACAAAAAAATGGGCGGAAGGCGCAAGGTTCCTAATAAGGGCTTCTTTTAAGGTTCTTTTCAGATTTTGAATGGTAATACTCATAGAATAAAAGGTATTGAGGGATATCTCAGATAAATTGGTCTTTTCACAAACATTTTAGGAGTATTTTAAAGATTGGGCGGCAAACGAAAAAATGGGCGGCAGGCGCAAGGTTCCTATCAAATACTTTTTTTAAGGTTCTTTTCAGATTTTAAATGGTAATACTCATAGAATAAAGGGTATTGAGGGATATCTCAGATAAATGGGTCTTTTCACAAACATTTTAGGAGTATTTTAAAGATTGGGCGGCATGCGAAAAAATGGGCGAAAGTCGCAAGGTTCCTAATAAGGGTTTCTTTTAAGGTTCTTTTCAGATTTTGAATGGTTAATACTCATAGAATAAAGGGTATTGAGGGATATCTCAGATAAATTGGTCTTTTCACAAACATTTTAGGAGTATTTTAAAGATTGGGCGGCAAACGAAAAAATGGGCGGCAGGCGCAAGGTTCCTATCAAATACTTTTTTTAAGGTTCTTTTCAGATTTTAAATGGTAATACTCATAGAATAAAGGGTATTGAGGGATATCTCAGATAAATGGGTCTTTTCACAAACATTTTAGGAGTATTTTAAAGATTGGGCGGAATGCGAAAAAATGGGCGGAAGTTGCAAGGTTCCTAATAAGGGCTTCTTTTAAGGTTCTTTTCAGATTTTGAATGGTTAATACTGATAGTATAAAGGGTATTGAGGGATATCTCAGATAAATGGGTCTCTTCACAAACATTTTAGGAGTATTTTAAAGATTGGGCGTCAAATGAAAAAATGGGCGGCAGGCGCAAGGTTCCTATCAAATACTTTTTTTAAGGTTCTTTTCAGATTTTAAATGGTAATACTCATAGAATAAAGGGTATTGAGGGATATCTCAGATAAATGGGTCTTTTCGCAAACATTTTAGGAGTATTTTAAAGATTGGGCGGCATGCGAAAAAATGGGCGGCAGGCGCAAGGTTCCTAATAAGGGTTTCTTTTAAGGTTCTTTTCAGATTTTGAATGGTTAATACTCATAGAATAAAGGATATTGAGGGACATCTCAGATAAATGGGTCTTTTCGCAAACATTTTAGGAGTATTTTAAAGATTGGGGGGCAAACGAAAAATTGGGCAAAAGGCGCAAGGTTCCTAATAAGGGCTTCTTTTAAGGTTCTTTTCAACTTTCGAATGGTTAATACTGATAGAATAAAGGGTATTGAGGGATATCTCAGATTAATGGGTCTTTTCAAAACATTTTAGGAGTATTTTAAAGATTGGGCGGCAAACGAAAAATTGGGCGGCAGGCGCAAAGTTCCTATCAAATAACTTTTTTAAGGTTCTTTTCAGATTTTGAATGGTAATACTCATAGAATAAAGGGTATTGAGGGATATCTCAGATAAATGGGTCTTTTCACAAACATTTTAGGATTATTTTAAAGATTTGGCGGCATGCGAAAAAATGGGCGGAAGGCGCAAGGATCCTAAAAAGGCCTTCTTTTAAGGTTCTTTTCAGATTTTGAATGGTTAATACTAATAGAATAAAGGGTATTGAGGGATATCTCAGATAAATGGGTTTTTTCACAAACATTTTAGGAGTATTTTAAAGATTGGGCGGCATACGAAAAAATGGGCGGCAGGCGCAAGGTTCCTAATAAGGGCTTCTTTTAAGGTTCGTTTCAGATTTTGAATGGTTAATACTCATAGAATAAAGGGTATTGAGGGATATCTCAGATAAATGGGTCTTTTCACAAACATTTTAGGAGTATTTTAAAGATTGGGCGGCAAACGAAAAAATGGGCGAAAGGCGCAAGGTTCCTATCAAATACTTTTTTAAAGGTTCTTTTCAGATTTTGAATGGTTAATACTCATTGAATAAATTGTATTGAAGGATGTATTCGATAATGGGTCTTTTCGCAAAAATTTTAGGAGTATTTTAAAGATTGGGCGGCATACAAAAAAATGGGCGGAAGGCGCAAGGTTCCTAATAAGGGTTTCTTTTAAGGTTCTTTTCAGATTTTGAATGGTTGATACTCATAGAATAAAGGGTATTGAGGGATATCCCAGATAAATGGGTCTTTTCGCAAACATTTTAGGAGTATTTTAAAGATTGGGCGGCATACAAAAAAATGGGCGGAAGGCGCAAGGTTCCTAATAAGGGCTTCTTTTAAGGTTCTTTTCAGATTTTGAATGTTAATACTCATAGAATAAAAGGTATTGAGGGATATCTCAGATAAATTGGTCTTTTCAAAAACATTTTAGGAGTATTTTAAAGATTGGGCGGCAAACGAAAAAATGGGCGGCAGGCGCAAGGTTCCTATCAAATACTTTTTTTAAGGTTCTTTTCAGATTTTAAATGGTAATACTCATAGAATAAAGGGTATTGAGGGATATCTCAGATAAATGGGTCTTTTCACAAACATTTTAGGAGTATTTTAAAGATTGGGCGGCATGCGAAAAAATGGGCGAAAGTCGCAAGGTTCCTAATAAGGGCTTCTTTTAAGGTTCTTTTAAGATTTTGAATGGTTAATACTCATAGAATAAAGGGTATTGATGGATATCTCAGATAAATAGGTCTTTTCGCAAACATTTTAGGAGTATTTTAAAGATTGGGCGGCATGCGAAAAAATGGGCGGTAGGCGCAAGGTTCCTATCAAATACTTTTTTTAAGGTTCTTTTCAGATTTTGAATGGTTAATACTCATAGAATAAAGGATATTGAGGGGTTTCTCAGATAGATGGGTTTTTTTACAAACATTTTAGGAGTATTTTAAAGATTGGGCGGCATGCGAAAAAATGGGCGGCAGGCGCAAGGTTCCTAATAAGGGTTTCTTTTAAGGTTCTTTTCAGATTTTGAATGGTTAATACTCATAGAATAAAGGGTATTGAGGGATATCTCAGATAAATTGGTCTTTTCACAAACATTTTAGGAGTATTTTAAAGATTGGGCGGCAAACGAAAAAATGGGCGGCAGGCGCAAGGTTCCTATCAAATACTTTTTTTAAGGTTCTTTTCAGATTTTAAATGGTAATACTCATAGAATAAAGGGTATTGAGGGATATCTCAGATAAATGGGTCTTTTCACAAACATTTTAGGAGTATTTTAAAGATTGGGCGGAATGCGAAAAAATGGGCGGAAGTTGCAAGGTTCCTAATAAGGGCTTCTTTTAAGGTTCTTTTCAGATTTTGAATGGTTAATACTGATAGTATAAAGGGTATTGAGGGATATCTCAGATAAATGGGTCTCTTCACAAACATTTTAGGAGTATTTTAAAGATTGGGCGTCAAATGAAAAAATGGGCGGCAGGCGCAAGGTTCCTATCAAATACTTTTTTTAAGGTTCTTTTCAGATTTTAAATGGTAATACTCATAGAATAAAGGGTATTGAGGGATATCTCAGATAAATGGGTCTTTTCACAAACATTTTAGGAGTATTTTAAAGATTGGGCGGCATGCGAAAAAATGGGCGAAAGTCGCAAGGTTCCTAATAAGGGCTTCTTTTAAGGTTCTTTAAAGATTTTGAATGGTTAATACTCATAGAATAAAGGGTATTGATGGATATCTCAGATAAATAGGTCTTTTCGCAAACATTTTAGGAGTATTTTAAAGATTGGGCGGCATGCGAAAAAATGGGCGGAAGGCGCAAGGTTCCTATCAAATACTTTTTTTAAGGTTCTTTTCAGATTTTAAATGGTTAATACTCATAGAATAAAGGGTAATGAGGGATATCTCAGATAAATGGGTCTTTTCACAAACATTTTAGGAGTATTTTAAAGATTGGGCGGCATGCGAAAAATGGGCGGAAGGCGCAAGGTTCTTAATAGGGGTTCTTTTAAGGTTCTTTTAAGATTTTGAATGGTTAATACTGATAGAATAAAGGGTATTGAGGGATATCTCAGATAAATGGGTCTTTTCGCAAACATTTTAGGAGAATTTTAAAGATTGGGCGGCATACGAAAAAATGGGCGGAAGGCGCAAGGTTCCTATCAAATACTTTTTTGAAGGTTCTTTTCAGATTTTGAATGGTTAATACTCATAGAATAAAGGATATTGAGGGGTTTCTCAGATAAATGGGTTTTTTTACAAACATTTTAGGAGTATTTTAAGGATTGGGCGGCATGCGAAAAAATAGGCGGCAGGCGCAAGGTTCCTAATAAGGGTTTCTTTTAAGGTTCTTTTCAGATTTTGAATGGTTAATACTCATAGAATAAAGGATATTGAGGGACATCTCAGATAAATCGGTCTTTTCGCAAACATTTTAGGAGTATTTTAAAGATTGAGGGGCATACGAAAAAATGGGCAAAAGGCGCAAGGTTCCTAATAAGGGCTTCTTTTAAGGTTCTTTTCAGATTTTGAATGGTTAATACTCATAGAATAAAGGGTATTGAGGGATATCTCAGATTAATGGGTCTTTTCAAACCATTTTAGGAGTATTTTAAAGATTGGGCGGCAAACGAAAAATATGGCGGCAGACGCAAGGTTCCTATCAAATACTTTTTTTAAGGTTCTTTTCAGATTTTGAATGGTTAATACTCATAGAATAAAGGATATTGAGGGACATCTCAGATAAATCGGTCTTTTCGCAAACATTTTAGGAGTATTTTAAAGATTGAGGGGCATACGAAAAAATGGGCAAAAGGCGCAAGGTTCCTAATAAGGGCTTCTTTTAAGGTTCTTTTCAGATTTTGAATGGTTAATACTGATAGAATAAAGGGTATTGAGGGATATCTCAGATTAATGGGTTTTTTCAAAACATTTTAGGAGTATTTTAAAGATTGGGCGGCAAACGAAAAATATGGCGGCAGACGCAAGGTTCCTATCAAATACTTTTTTTAAGGTTCTTTTCAGATTTTGAATGGTAATACTCATAGAATAAAGGGTATTGAGGGATATCTCAGATAAATTGGTCTTTTCACAAACATTTTAGGAGTATTTTAAAGATTGGGCGGCAAACGAAAAAATGGGCGGCAGGCGCAAGGTTCCTATCAAATACTTTTTTTAAGGTTTTTTTCAGATTTTAAATGGTAATACTCATAGAATAAAGGGTATTGAGGGATATCTCAGATAAATGGGTCTTTTCACAAACATTTTAGGAGTATTTTAAAGATTGGGCGGAATGCAAAAAAATGGGCGGAAGTTGCAAGGTTCCTAATAAGGGCTTCTTTTAAGGTTCTTTTCAGATTTTGAATGGTTAATACTGTTAGTATAAAGGGTATTGAGGGATATCTCAGATAAATGGGTCTCTTCACAAACATTTTAGGAGTATTTTAAAGATTGGGCGTCAAATGAAAAAATGGGCGGCAGGCGCAAGGTTCCTATCAAATACTTTTTTTAAGGTTCTTTTCAGATTTTAAATGGTTAATACTCATAGAATAAAGGGTATTGAGGGATATCTCAGATAAATGGGTCTTTTCACAAACATTTAGGAGTATTTTAAAGATTGGGCGGCAAACGAAAAAATAGGCTGCAGGCGCAAGGTTCCTAATAAGGGCTTCTTTTAAGGTTCTTTTCAGATTTTGAATGGTTAATACTCATAGAATAAAGGATATTGAGGGGTATCTCAGATAAGTGGGTCTTTTCGCAAACATTTTAGGAGTATTTTAAAGATTGGGCGGCATACGAATAAATGGGCGAAAGGCGCAAGGTTCCTATCAAATACTTTTTTAAAGGTTCTTTTCAGATTTTGAATGGTTAATACTCAAAGAATAAAGGGTATTGAGGGATATCTCAGATTAATGGGTCTTTTCGCAAAAATTTTAGGAGTATTTTAACGATTGGGCGGCATGCGAAAAAATGGGCGAAAGTCGCAAGGTTCCTAATAAGGGCTTCTTTCAAGGTTCTTTTAAGATTTTGAATGGTTAATACTCATAGAATAAAGGGTATTGATGGATATCTCAGATAAATGGGTCTTTTCGCAAACATTTTAGGAGTATTTTAAAGATTGGGCGGCATGCGAAAAAATGGGCGGAAGGCGCAAGGTTCCTATCAAATACTTTTTTGAAGGTTCTTTTCAGATTTTGAATGGTTAATACTCATAGAATAAAGGATATTGAGGGGTTTCTCAGATAAATGAGTTTTTTTACAAACATTTTAGGAGTATTTTAAAGATTGGGCGGCATGCGAAAAAATGGGCGGCAGGCACAAGGTTCCTAATAAGGGTTTCTTTTAAGGTTCTTTTCAGATTTTGAATGGTTAATACTCATAGAATAAAGGATATTGAGGGACATCTCAGATAAATGGGTCTTTTCGCAAACATTTTAGGAGTATTTTAAAGATTGAGGGGCATACGAAAAAAAGGGCAAAAGGCGCAAGGTTCCTAATAAGGGCTTCTTTTAAGGTTCTTTTCAGATTTTGAATGGTTAATACTCATAGAATAAAGGATATTGAGGGGTATCTCAGATTAATGGGTCTTTTCAAAACATTTTAGGAGTATTTTAAAGATTGGGCGGCATACGAATAAATGGGCGAAAGGCGCAAGGTTCCTATCAAATACTTTTTTAAAGGTTCTTTTCAGATTTTGAATGGTTAATACTCAAAGAATAAAGGGTATTGAGGGATATCTCAGATTAATGGGTCTTTTCGCAAAAATTTTAGGAGTATTTTAACGATTGGGCGGCATGCGAAAAAATGGGCGAAAGTCGCAAGGTTCCTAATAAGGGCTTCTTTCAAGGTTCTTTTAAGATTTTGAATGGTTAATACTCATAGAATAAAGGGTATTGATGGATATCTCAGATAAATGGGTCTTTTCGCAAACATTTTAGGAGTATTTTAAAGATTGGGCGGCATGCGAAAAAATGGGCGGAAGGCGCAAGGTTCCTATCAAATACTTTTTTGAAGGTTCTTTTCAGATTTTGAATGGTTAATACTCATAGAATAAAGGATATTGAGGGGTTTCTCAGATAAATGGGTTTTTTTACAAACATTTTAGGAGTATTCTAAAGATTGGGCGGCATGCGAAAAAATGGGCGGCAGGCACAAGGTTCCTAATAAGGGTTTCTTTTAAGGTTCTTTTCAGATTTTGAATGGTTAATACTCATAGAATAAAGGATATTGAGGGACATCTCAGATAAATCGGTCTTTTCGCAAACATTTTAGGAGTATTTTAAAGATTGGGCGGCAAACGAAAAAATGGGCGGCAGGCGCAAGGTTCCTATCAAATACTTTTTTTAAGGTTCTTTTCAGATTTTGAATGGTAATACTCATAGAATAAAGGGTATTGAGGGATATCTCAGATAAATTGGTCTTTTCACAAACATTTTAGGAGTATTTTAAAGATTGGGCGGCAAACGAAAAAATGGGCGGCAGGCGCAAGGTTCCTATCAAATACTTTTTTTAAGGTTTTTTTCAGATTTTAAATGGTAATACTCATAGAATAAAGGGTATTGAGGGATATCTCAGATAAATGGGTCTTTTCACAAACATTTTAGGAGTATTTTAAAGATTGGGCGGAATGCAAAAAAATGGGCGGAAGTTGCAAGGTTCCTAATAAGGGCTTCTTTTAAGGTTCTTTTCAGATTTTGAATGGTTAATACTGATAGTATAAAGGGTATTGAGGGATATCTCAGATAAATGGGTCTCTTCACAAACATTTTAGGAGTATTTTAAAGATTGGGCGTCAAATGAAAAAATGGGCGGCAGGCGCAAGGTTCCTATCAAATACTTTTTTTAAGGTTCTTTTCAGATTTTAAATGGTAATACTCATAGAATAAAGGGTATTGAGGGATATCTCAGATAAATGGGTCTTTTCACAAACATTTTAGGAGTATTTTAAAGATTGGGCGGCATGCGAAAAAATGGGCGAAAGTCGCAAGGTTCCTAATAAGGGCTTCTTTTAAGGTTCTTTTAAGATTTTGAATGGTTAATACTGATAGAGTAAAGGGTATTGAGGGATATCTCAGATAAATGGGTCTTTTCGCAAACATTTTAGGAGAATTTTAAAGATTGGGCGGCATACGAAAAAATGGGCGGAAGGCGCAAGGTTCCTATCAAATACTTTTTTGAAGGTTCTTTTCAGATTTTGAATGGTTAATACTCATAGAATAAAGGATATTAAGGGGTTTCTCAGATAAATGGGTTTTTTTACAAACATTTTAGGAGTATTTTAAAGATTGGGCGGCATGCGAAAAAATGGGCGGCAGGCGCAAGGTTCCTAATAAGGGTTTCTTTTAAGGTTCTTTTCAGATTTTGAATGGTTAATACTCATAGAATAAAGGATATTGAGGGACATCTCAGATAAATCGGTCTTTTCGCAAACATTTTAGGAGTATTTTAAAGATTGGGGGGCATAGGAAAAAATGGGCAAAAGGCGCAAGGTTCCTAATAAGG
Organism: Phorcus lineatus; assembly: GCA_921293015.1. Taxonomy (NCBI): domain Eukaryota; kingdom Metazoa; phylum Mollusca; class Gastropoda; order Trochida; family Trochidae; genus Phorcus; species Phorcus lineatus. The sequence continues at coordinate 317,222 of OV121095.1, forward strand.
GCTTCTTTTAAGGTTCTTTTCAAATTTCGAATGAATAATACTGATAGAATAAAGGGTATTGAGGGATATCTCAAATAAATGGGTCTTTTCACAAACATTTTAGGAGTATTTTAAAGATTGGGCGGCAAACGAAAAATTGGGCGGCAGGCGCAAGGTTCCTATCAAATACCTTTTTTAAGGTTCTTTTCAGATTTTGAATGGTAATACTCATAGAATAAAGGGTATTGAGGGATATCTCAGAGAAATGGGTCTTTTCACAAACATTTTAGGAGTATTTTTAAGATTTGGCGGTATGCGAAAAAATGGGCGGAAGGCGCAAGGATCCTAAAAAGGGCTTCTTTTAAGGTTCTTTTCACATTTTGAATGGTTAATACTGATAGAATAAAGGGTTTTGAGGGATATCTCAGATAAATGGGTCTTTTCACAAACATTTCAGGAAAATTTTAAAGATTGGGCGGCAAACGAAAAAATGGGCGCCATGCCAAGGTTCCTAATAAGGACTTCTTTTAAGGTTCTTTTCAGATTTTGAATGGTTAATACTCATAGAATAAAGGGTATTGAGGGATATCTCAGATAAATGGGTCTTTTCACAAACATTTTAGGAATATTTTAAAGATTGGGCGGTATACGAAAAATTGGGCGGCAGACGCAAGGTTCCTATCAAATACTTTTTTTAAGGTTCTTTTCAGATTTTGAATGGTAATACTCATAGAATAAAGGGTATTGAGGGACATCTCAGATAAATGGGTTTTTTTACAAACATTTTAGGAGTATTTTAAAGATTGGGCGGCATGCGAAAAAATTGGCGGAAGGCGCAAGGATCCTAAAAAGGGCTTCTTTTAAGGTTCTTTTCACATTTTGAATGGTTAATACTGATAGAATAAAGGGTATTTAGGGATATCTCAGATAAATGGGTCTTTTCACAAACATTTTAGGAGTATTTTAAAGATTAGGCGGTAAACGAAAAATTGGGCGGCAAGCGCAAGGTTCCTATCAAATACTTTTTTTAAGGTTCTTTTCAGATTTTGAATGGTAATACTCATAGAATAAAGGGTATTGAGGGATATCTCAGATAAATGGGTCTTTTCACATACATTTTAGGAGTATTTTTAAGATTTGGCGGCATGCGAAAAAATGGGCGGAATGCGCAAGGATCCTAAAAAGGGCTTCTTTTAAGGTTCTTTTCACATTTTGAATGGTTAATACTGATAGAATAAAGGGTATTGGGGGATATCTCAGATAAATGGGTCACTTCACAAACATTTCAGGATTATTTTAAAGATTGGGCGGCAAACGAAAAAATGGGCGCCATGCGCAAGGTTCCTAATAAGGACTTCTTTTAAGGTTCTTTTCACATTTTGAATGGTTAATACTGATAGAATAAAGGGTATTGAGGGATATCTCAGATAAATGGGTCACTTCACAAACATTTCAGGAGTATTTTAAAGATTGGGCGGCAAACGAAAAAATGGGCGCCATGCGCAAGGTTCCTAATAAGGACTTTTTTCTAAGGTTCTTTTCAGTTTTTGAATGGTTAATACTCATAGAATAAAGGGTATTGAGGGATATCTCAGATAAATGGGTCTTTTCGCAAACATTTTAGAAGTATTTTAAAGATTGGGCGGCATACGAAAAAATGGGCGGAAGGCCCAAGGTTCCTATCAAATACTTTTTTTTAAGGTTCTTTTCAGATTTTGAATGGCAATACTCATAGAATAAAGGGTATTGAGGGATATCTCAGATAAATGGGTCTTTTCAAAACATTTTAGGAGTATTTTAAATATTGGGCGGCAAACGAAAAATATGGCGGCAGGCGCAAGGTTCCTATCAAATACTTTTTTTAAGGTTCTTTTCAGATTTTGAATGGTAATACTCATAGAATAAAGGGTATTGAGGGATATCTCAGATAAATTGGTCTTTTCACAAACATTTTAGGAGTATTTTGAAGATTGGGCGGCAAACGAAAAAATGGGCGGAAGGCGCAAGGTTCCTATCAAATACTTTTTTAAAGGTTCTTTTCAGAATTTGAATGGTAATACTCATAGAATAAAGGGTATTGAGGGATATCTCAGATAAATGGGTCTTTTCACAAACATTTTAGGAGTATTTTAAAGATTGGGCGGCATGTGAAAAAATGGGCGGAAGTCGCAAGGTTCAAAATAAGGGCTTCTTTTAAGGTTCTTTTCAGATTTTGAATGGTTAATACTCTTTGAATAAAGGGTATTGAGGGATATCTCAGATAAATGGGTCTTTTCACAAACATTTTAGGAGTATTTTAAAGATTGGGCGGCATGCGAAAAAATGGGCGGCAGGCGCAAGGTTCCTAATAAGGGTTTCTTTTAAGGTTCTTTTCAGATTTTGAATGGTTAATACTCATAGAATAAAGGATATTGAGGGATATCTCAGATAAATGGGTCTTTTCACAAACATTTAAGGAGTATTTTAAAGATTGGGCGGCATACGAAAAAATGGGCGGAAGGCGCAAGGTTCCTAATAAGGGCTTCTTTTAAGGTTCTTTTCAAATTTTGAATGGTTAATACTGATAGAATAAAGAGTATTGAGGGATATCTCAGATAAATGGGTCTTTTCACAAACATTTTAGGAGTATTTTAAAGATTGGGCGGCAAACGAAAAAATGGGCGGAAGGCGCAAGGTTCCTATCAAATACTTTTTTTAAGGTTCTTTTCAGATTTTGAATGGTAATACTCATAGAATAAAGGGTATTGAGGGATATCTCAGATAAATGGGTCTTTTCACAAACATTTTAGGAGTATTTTAAAGATTGGGCGGCAAACGAAAAAATGGGCGGAAGGCGCAAGGTTCCTATCAAATACTTTTTTTAAGGTTCTTTTCAGATTTTGAATGGTAATACTTATAGAATAAAGGGTATTGAGGGATATCTCAGATAAATTGGTCTTTTCACAAACATTTTAGGACTATTTTGAAGATTGGGCGGCAAACGAAAAAATGGGCGGCAGGCGCAAGGTTCCTATCAAATACTTTTTTTAAGGTTCTTTTCAGATTTTGAATGGTAATACTCATAGAATAAAGGGTATTGAGGGATATCTCAGATAAATGGGTCTTTTCACAAACATTTTAGGAGTATTTTAAAGATTGGGCGGCATGTGAAAAAATGGGCGGAAGTCGCAAGGTTCAAAATAAGGGCTTCTTTTAAGGTTCTTTTCAGATTTTGAATGGTTAATACTCATAGAATAAAGGGTATTGAGGGATATCTCAGATAAATGGGTATTTTCACAAACATTTTAGGAGTATTTTAAAGATTGGGCGGCATACGAAAAAATGGGCAGAAGGCGCAAGGTTCCTAATAAGGGCTTCTTTTAAGGTTCTTTTCAAATTTTGAATGGTTAATACTGATAGAATAAAGGGTATTGAGGGATATCTCAGATAAATGGGTCTTTTTGCAAACATTTTAGGAGTATTTTAAAGATTGGGCGGCAAACGAAAAAATGGGCGGCAGGCGCAAGGTTCCTATCAAATACTTTTTTAAGGTTCTTTTCAGATTTTGAATGGTAATACTCATAGAATAAAGGGTATTGAGGGATATCTAAGATAAATTGGTCTTTTCACAATTATTTTAGGAGTATTTTAAAGATTGGGCGGCAAACGAAAAAATGGGCGGAAGGCGCAAGGTTCCTATTAAATACTTTTTTAAAGGTTCTTTTCAGATTTTGAATGGTAATACTCATAGAATAAAGGGTATTGAGGTATATCTCAGATAAATGGGTCTTTTCACAAACATTTTAGGAGTATTTTAAAGATTGGGCCGCAAACGAAAAATTGGGCAGCAGGCACAAGGTTCCTATCAAATACCTTTTTTAAGGTTCTTTTCAGATTTTGAATGGTAATACTCATAGAATAAAGGGTATTGAGGGATATCTCATTTAAATGGGTCTTTTCACAAACATTTTAGGAGTATTTTTAAGATTTGGCGGCATGCGAAAAAATGGGCGGAAGGCGCAAGGATCCTAAAAAGGGCTTCTTTTAAGGTTCTTTTAAGTTTTTGAATGGTTAATACTCATTGAATAAAGGGTATTGAGGGATATCTCAGATAAATGGGTCTTTTCGCAAACATTTTAGGAGTATTTTAAAGATTGGGCGGCATACGAAAAAATGGGCGGAAGGCGCAAGGTTCCTATCAAATACTTTTTTTTAAGGTTCTTTTCAGATTTTGAATGGTAATACTCATAGAATAAAGGGTATTGAGGGATATCTCAGATAAATGGGTCTTTTCAAAACATTTTAGGAGTATTTTAAAGATTGGGCGGCAAACGAAAAATATGGCGGCAGGCGCAAGGTTCCTATCAAATACTTTTTTTAAGGTTCTTTTCAGATTTTGAATGGTAATACTCATAGAATAACGGGTATTGAGGGATATCTAAGATAAATTAGTCTTTTCACAATTATTTTAGGAGTATTTTGAAGATTGGGCGGCAAACGAAAAAATGGGCGGAAGGCGCAAGGTTCCTATCAAATACTTTTTTAAAGGTTCTTTTCAGATTTTGAATGGTAATACTCATAGAAAAAAGGGTATTGAGGGATATCTCAGATAAATGGGTCTTTTCACAAACATTTTAGGAGTATTTTAAAGATTGGGCGGCATGTGAAAAAATGGGCGGCAGGCGCAAGGTTCCTAATAAGGGTTTCTTTTAAGGTTCTTTTCAGATTTTGAATGGTTAATACTCATAGAATAAAGGATATTGAGGGACATCTCAGATAAATCGGTCTTTTCGCAAACATTTTAGGAGTATTTTAAAGATTGGGCGGCATACGAAAAAATGGGCAAAAGGCGCAAGGTTCCTAATAAGGGCTTCTTTTAAGGTTCTTTTCAAATTTCGAATGGTTAATACTGATAGAATAAAGGGTATTGTGGGATATCTCAAATAAATGGGTCTTTTCACAAACATTTTAGGAGTATTTTAAAGATTGGGCGGCAAACGAAAAATTGGGCGGCAGGCGCAAGGTTCCTATCAAATACCTTTTTTAAGGTTCTTTTCAGATTTTGAATGGTAATACTCATAGAATAAAGGGTATTGAGGGATATCTCAGATAAATGGGTCTTTTCACAAACATTTTAGGAGTATTTTTAAGATTTGGCGGCATGCGAAAAAATGGGCTGCAGGCGCAAGGATCCTAAAAAGGGCTTCTTTTAAGGTTCTTTTCACATTTTGAATGGTTAATACTGATAGAATAAAGGGTTTTGAGGGATATCTCAGATAAATGGGTCTTTTCACAAACATTTTAGGAGTATTTTAAAGATTGGGCGGCATACGAAAAAATGGGCGGAAGGCGCAAGGTTCCTAATAAGGGCTTCTTTTAAGGTTCTTTTCAGATTTTGAATGGTTAATACTTATAGAATAAAGGATATTGAGGGACATCTCAGATAAATGGGTCTTTTCGCAAACATTTTAGGAGTATTTTAAAGATTGGGCGGCATACGAAAAATTGGGCGGCAGACGCAAGGTTCCTATCAAATACTTTTTTTAATGTTCTTTTCAGATTTTGAATTGTAATACTCATAGAATAAAGGGTATTGAGGGGTATCTCAGATAAATGGGTTTTTTTACAAACATTTTAGGAGTATTTTAAAGATTGGGTGGCATGCGAAAAAATGGGCGGCAGGCGCAAGGTTCCTAATAAGGGTTTCTTTTAAGGTTCTTTTCAGATTTTGAATGGTTAATACTCATAGAATAAAGGATATTGAGGGACATCTCAGATAAATGGGTCTTTTCGCAAACATTTTAGGAGTATTTTAAAGATTGGTCGGCATACGAAAAAATGGGCGGAAGGCGCAAGGTTCCTAATAAGGGCTTCTTTTAAGGTTCTTTTCAAATTTTGAATAGTTAATACTGATAGAATAAAGGGTATTGAGGGATATCTCAGATAAATGGGTCTTTTCACAAACATTTTAGGAGTATTTTAAAGATTGGGCGGCAAACGAAAAATTGGGCGGCAGGCGCAAGGTTCCTATCAAATACCTTTTTTAAGGTTCTTTTCAGATTTTGAATGGTAATACTCATAGAATAAAGGGTATTGAGGGATATCTCAGATAAATGGGTCTTTTCACAAACATTTTAGGAGTATTTTTAAGATTTGGCGGCATGCGAAAAAATGGGCGGAAGGCGCAAGGATCCTAAAAAGGGCTTCTTTTAAGGTTCTTTTCACATTTTGAATGGTTAATACTGATAGAGTAAAGGGTATTGAGGGATATCACAGATAAATGGGTCACTTCACAAACATTTCAGGAGTATTTTAAAGATTGGGCGGCAAACGAAAAAATGGGCGGAAGGCGCAAGGTTCCTATCAAATACTTTTTTTAAGGTTCTTTTCAGATTTTGAATGGTAATACTCATAGAATAAAGGGTTTTGAGGGATATCTCAGATAAATGGGTCTTTTCACAAACATTTTAGGAGTATTTTGAAGATTGGGCGGCAAACGAAAAAATGGGCGCCATGCCAAGGTTCCTAATAAGGACTTCTTTTAAGGTTCTTTTCAGATTTTGAATGGTTAATACTCATAGAATAAAGGGTATTGAGGGATATCTCAGATAAATGGGTCTTTTCACAAACATTTTAGGAATATTTTAAAGATTGGGCGGCATACGAAAAATTGGGCGGCAGACGCAAGGTTCCTATCAAATACTTTTTTTAAGGTTCTTTTCAGATTTTGAATGGTAATACTCATAGAATAAAGGGTATTGAGGGACATCTCAGATAAATGGGTTTTTTTACAAACATTTTAGGAGTATTTTAAAGATTGGGCGGCATGCGAAAAAATTGGCGGAAGGCGCAAGGATCCTAAAAAGGGCTTCTTTTAAGGTTCTTTTCACATTTTGAATGGTTAATACTGATAGAATAAAGGGTTTTGAGGGATATCTCAGATAAATGGGTCTTTTCACAAACATTTCAGGAAAATTTTAAAGATTGGGCGGCAAACGAAAAAATGGGCGCCATGCCAAGGTTCCTAATAAGGACTTCTTTTAAGGTTCTTTTCAGATTTTGAATGGTTAATACTCATAGAATAAAGGGTATTGAGGGATATCTCAGATAAATGGGTCTTTTCACAAACATTTTAGGAATATTTTAAAGATTGGGCGGCATACGAAAAATTGGGCGGCAGACGCAAGGTTCCTATCAAATATTTTTTTTAAGGTTCTTTTCAGATTTTGAATGGTAATACTCATAGAATAAAGGGTATTGAGGGACATCTCAGATAAATGGGTTTTTTTACAAACATTTTAGGAGTATTTTAAAGATTGGGCGGCATGCGAAAAAATTGGCGGAAGGCGCAAGGATCCTAAAAAGGGCTTCTTTTAAGGTTCTTTTCACATTTTGAATGGTTAATACTGATAGAATAAAGGGTATTTAGGGATATCTCAGATAAATGGGTCTTTTCACAAACATTTTAGGAGTATTTTAAAGATTAGGCGGTAAACGAAAAATTGGGCGGCAAGCGCAAGGTTCCTATCAAATACTTTTTTTAAGGTTCTTTTCAGATTTTGAATGGTAATACTCATAGAATAAAGGGTATTGAGGGATATCTCAGATAAATGGGTCTTTTCACATACATTTTAGGAGTATTTTTAAGATTTGGCGGCATGCGAAAAAATGGGCGGAATGCGCAAGGATCCTAAAAAGGGCTTCTTTTAAGGTTCTTTTCACATTTTGAATGGTTAATACTGATAGAATAAAGGGTATTGAGGGATATCTCAGATAAATGGGTCACTTCACAAACATTTCAGGATTATTTTAAAGATTGGGCGGCAAACGAAAAAATGGGCGCCATGCGCAAGGTTCCTAATAAGGACTTCTTTTAAGGTTCTTTTCACATTTTGAAAGGTTAATACTGATAGAATAAAGGGTATTGAGGGATATCTCAGATAAATGGGTCACTTCACAAACATTTCAGGAGTATTTTAAAGATTGGGCGGCAAACGAAAAAATGGGCGCCATGCGCAAGGTTCCTAATAAGGACTTTTTTTAAGGTTCTTTTCAGTTTTTGAATGGTTAATACTCATAGAATAAAGGGTATTGAGGGATATCTCAGATAAATGGGTCTTTTCGCAAACATTTTAGAAGTATTTTAAAGATTGGGCGGCATACGAAAAAATGGGCGGAAGGCCCAAGGTTCCTATCAAATACTTTTTTTTAAGGTTCTTTTCAGATTTTGAATGGTAATACTCATAGAATAAAGGGTATTGAGGGATATCTCAGATAAATGGGTCTTTTCAAAACATTTTAGGAGTATTTTAAATATTGGGCGGCAAACGAAAAATATGGCGGCAGGCGCAAGGTTCCTATCAAATACTTTTTTTAAGGTTCTTTTCAGATTTTGAATGGTAATACTCATAGAATAAAGGGTATTGAGGGATATCTCAGATAAATTGGTCTTTTCACAAACATTTTAGGAGTATTTTGAAGATTGGGCGGCAAACGAAAAAATGGGCGGAAGGCGCAAAATACTTTTTTTAAGGTTCTTTTCAGAATTTGAATGGTAATACTCATAGAATAAAGGGTATTGAGGGATATCTCAGATAAATGGGTCTTTTCACAAACATTTTAGGAGTATTTTAAAGATTGGGCGGCATGTGAAAAAATGGGCGGAAGTCGCAAGGTTCAAAATAAGGGCTTCTTTTAAGGTTCTTTTCAGATTTTGAATGGTTAATACTCTTTGAATAAAGGGTATTGAGGGATATCTCAGATAAATGGGTCTTTTCACAAACATTTTAGGAGTATTTTAAAGATTGGGCGGCATGCGAAAAAATGGGCGGCAGGCGCAAGGTTCCTAATAAGGGTTTCTTTTAAGGTTCTTTTCAGATTTTGAATGGTTAATACTCATAGAATAAAGGATATTGAGGGACATCTCAGATAAATGGGTCTTTTCACAAACATTTAAGGAGTATTTTAAAGATTGGGCGGCATACGAAAAAATGGGCGGAAGGCGCAAGGTTCCTAATAAGGGCTTCTTTTAAGGTTCTTTTCAAATTTTGAATGGTTAATACTGATAGAATAAAGAGTATTGAGGGATATCTCAGATAAATGGGTCTTTTCACAAACATTTTAGGAGTATTTTAAAGATTGGGCGGCAAACGAAAAAATGGGCGGAAGGCGCAAGGTTCCTATCAAATACTTTTTTTAAGGTTCTTTTCAGATTTTGAATGGTAATACTGATAGAATAAAGGGTATTGAGGGATATCTCAGATAAATGGGTCTTTTCACAAACATTTTAGGAGTATTTTAAAGATTGGGCGGCAAACGAAAAAATGGGCGGAAGGCGCAAGGTTCCTATCAAATACTTTTTTTAAGGTTCTTTTCAGATTTTGAATGGTAATACTTATAGAATAAAGGGTATTGAGGGATATCTCAGATAAATTGGTCTTTTCACAAACATTTTAGGAGTATTTTGAAGATTGGGCGGCAAACGAAAAAATGGGCGGCAGGCGCAAGGTTCCTATCAAATACTTTTTTTAAGGTTCTTTTCAGATTTTGAATGGTAATACTCATAGAATAAAGGGTATTGAGGGATATCTCAGATAAATGGGTCTTTTCACAAACATTTTAGGAGTATTTTAAAGATTGGGCGGCATGTGAAAAAATGGGCGGAAGTCGCAAGGTTCAAAATAAGGGCTTCTTTTAAGGTTCTTTTCAGATTTTGAATGGTTAATACTCATAGAATAAAGGGTATTGAGGGATATCTCAGATAAATGGGTATTTTCACAAACATTTTAGGAGTATTTTAAAGATTGGGCGGCATATGAAAAAATGGGCAGAAGGCGCAAGGTTCCTAATAAGGGCTTCTTTTAAGGTTCTTTTCAAATTTTGAATGGTTAATACTGATAGAATAAAGGGTATTGAGGGATATCTCAGATAAATGGGTCTTTTCACAAACATTTTAGGAGTATTTTAAAGATTGGGCGGCAAACGAAAAAATGGGCGGCAGGCGCAAGGTTCCTATCAAATACTTTTTTAAGGTTCTTTTCAGATTTTGAATGGTAATACTCATAGAATAAAGGGTATTGAGGGATATCTAAGATAAATTGGTCTTTTCACAATTATTTTAGGAGTATTTTGAAGATTGGGCGGCAAACGAAAAAATGGGCGGAAGGCGCAAGGTTCCTATTAAATACTTTTTTAAAGGTTCTTTTCAGATTTTGAATGGTAATACTCATAGAATAAAGGGTATTGAGGTATATCTCAGATAAATGGGTCTTTTCACAAACATTTTAGGAGTATTTTAAAGATTGGGCCGCAAACGAAAAATTGGGCAGCAGGCACAAGGTTCCTATCAAATACCTTTTTTAAGGTTCTTTTCAGATTTTGAATGGTAATACTCATAGAATAAAGGGTATTGAGGGATATCTCATTTAAATGGGTCTTTTCACAAACATTTTAGGAGTATTTTTAAGATTTGGCGGCATGCAAAAAAATGGGCGGAAGGCGCAAGGATCCTAAAAAGGGCTTCTTTTAAGGTTCTTTTAAGTTTTTGAATGGTTAATACTCATTGAATAAAGGGTATTGAGGGATATCTCAGATAAATGGGTCTTTTCGCAAACATTTTAGGAGTATTTTAAAGATTGGGCGGCATACGAAAAAATGGGCGGAAGGCGCAAGGTTCCTATCAAATACTTTTTTTTAAGGTTCTTTTCAGATTTTGAATGGTAATACTCATAGAATAAAGGGTATTGAGGGATATCTCAGATAAATGGGTCTTTTCAAAACATTTTAGGAGTATTTTAAAGATTGGGCGGCAAACGAAAAATATGGCGGCAGGCGCAAGGTTCCTATCAAATACTTTTTTTAAGGTTCTTTTCAGATTTTGAATGGTAATACTCATAGAATAACGGGTATTGAGGGATATCTAAGATAAATTAGTCTTTTCACAATTATTTTAGGAGTATTTTGAAGATTGGGCGGCAAACGAAAAAATGGGCGGAAGGCGCAAGGTTCCTATCAAATACTTTTTTAAAGGTTCTTTTCAGATTTTGAATGGTAATACTCATAGAATAAAGGGTATTGAGGGATATCTCAGATAAATGGGTCTTTTCACAAACATTTTAGGAGTATTTTAAAGATTGGGCGGCATGTGAAAAAATGGGCGGCAGGCGCAAGGTTCCTAATAAGGGTTTCTTTTAAGGTTCTTTTCAGATTTTGAATGGTTAATACTCATAGAATAAAGGATATTGAGGGACATCTCAGATAAATCGGTCTTTTCGCAAACATTTTAGGAGTATTTTAAAGATTGGGCGGCATACGAAAAAATGGGCAAAAGGCGCAAGGTTCCTAATAAGGGCTTCTTTTAAGGTTCTTTTCAAATTTCGAATGGTTAATACTGATAGAATAAAGGGTATTGTGGGATATCTCAAATAAATGGGTCTTTTCACAAACATTTTAGGAGTATTTTAAAGATTGGGCGGCAAACGAAAAATTGGGCGGCAGGCGCAAGGTTCCTATCAAATACTTTTTTTAAGGTTCTTTTCAGATTTTGAATGGTAATACTCATAGAATAAAGGGTATTGAGGGATATCTCAGATAAATGGGTCTTTTCACAAACATTTTAGGAGTATTTTTAAGATTTGGCGGCATGCGAAAAAATGGGCTGCAGGCGCAAGGATCCTAAAAAGGGCTTCTTTTAAGGTTCTTTTCACATTTTGAATGGTTAATACTGATAGAATAAAGGGTTTTGAGGGATATCTCAGATAAATGGGTCTTTTCACAAACATTTTAGGAGTATTTTAAAGATTGGGCGACATACGAAAAAATGGGCGGAAGGCGCAAGGTTCCTAATAAGGGCTTCTTTTAAGGTTCTTTTCAGATTTTGAATGGTTAATACTCTTTGAATAAAGGGTATTGAGGGATATCTCAGATAAATGGGTCTTTTCGCAAACATTTTAGGAGTATTTTAAAGATTGGGCGGCAAACGAAAAATATGGCGGCAGGCGCAAGGTTCATATCAAATACTTTTTTTAAGGTTCTTTTCAGATTTTGAATGGTAATACTCATAGAGTAAAGGGTATTGAGGGATATCTCAGATAAATTGGTCTTTTCACAAACATTTTAGGAGTATTTTGAAGATTGGGCGGCAAACGAAAAAATGGGCGGAAGGCGCAAGTTTCCTATCAAATACTTTTTTAAAGGTTATTTTCAGATTTTGAATGGTAATACTCATAGAATAAAGGGTATTGAGCGATATCTCAGATAAATGGGTCTTTTCAAAACATTTTAGGAGTATTTTAAAGATTGGGCGTCATACGAAAAATATGGCGGCAGGCGCAAGGTTCCTATCAAATACTTTTTTTAAGGTTCTTTTCAGATTTTGAATGGTAATACTCATAGAATAAAGGGTATTGAGGGATATCTCAGATAAATGGGTCTTTTCACAAACATTTTAGGAGTATTTTAAAGATTGGGCAGCAAACGAAAAAATGGGCGGAAGGCCTAAGGTTCCCATCAAATACTTTTTTTAAGGTTCTTTTCAGATTTTGAATGGTTAATACTGATAGAATAAAGGGTATTGAGGGATATCTCAGATAAATGGGTCTTTTCACAAACATTTTAGGAGTATTTTAAAGATTGGGCGGCATGTGAAAAAATGGGCGGAAGTCGCAAGGTTCAAAATAAGGGCTTCTTTTAAGGTTCTTTTCAGATTTTGAATGGTTAATACTCTTTGAATAAAGGGTATTGAGGGATATCTCAGATAAATGTGTCTTTTCGCAAACATTTTAGGAGTATTTTAAAGATTGGGCGGCATACGAAAAAATGGGCGGAAAGCAGAAGGTTACTTATAAGGGCTTCTTTTAAGGTTCTTTTCAGATTTTGAATGGTTAATACTGATAGAATAAAGGGTATTGAGGGATATCTCAGATAAATGGGTCTTTTCGCAAACATTTTAGGAGTATTTTAAAGATTGGGCGGTATGCGAAAAAATGGGCGAAAGGCGCAAGGTTCCTATCAAATACTTTTTTTAAGGTTCTTTTCAGATTTTGAATGGTAATACTCATAGAATAAAGGATATTGAGTGATATCTCAGATAAATGGGTCTTTTCACAAACATTTTAGGAGTATTTTAAAGATTGGGCGGCATGTGAAAAAATGGGCGGAAGTCGCAAGGTTCCTAATAAGGGCTTCTTTTAAGGTTCTTTTCAGATTTTGAATGGTTAATACTCATAGAATAAAGGGTATTGAGGGATATCTCAGATAAATGGTTCTTTTCACGAACATTTTAGGAGTATTTTAAAGATTGGGCGGCATGTGAAAAAATGGGCGGAAGTCGCAAGGTTCCTAATAAGGGCTTCTTTTAAGGTTCTTTTCAGATTTTGAATGGTTAATACTCATAGAATAAAGGGTATTGAGGGATATCTCAGATAAATGGTTCTTTTCACGAACATTTTAGGAGTATTTTAAAGATTGGGCGGCATACGAAAAAATGGGCGGAAGGCGCAAGGTTCCTATCAAATACTTTTTTTTAAGGTTCTTTTCAGATTTTGAATGGTAATATTCATAGAATAAAGGGTATTGAGGGATATCTCAGATAATTGGGTCTTTTCAAAACATTTTAGGAGTATTTTAAAGATTGGGCGGCAAACGAAAAATATGGCGGCAGGCGCAAGGTTCCTATCAAATACTTTTTTTAAGGTTCTTTTCAGATTTTGAATGGTAATACTCATAGAATAAAGGGTATTGAGGGATATCTCAGATAAATGGGTCTTTTCGCAAACATTTTAGGAGTATTTTAAAGATTAGGCAGCATACGAAAAAATGGGCGGAAGGCGCAAGGTTCCTATCAAATACTTTTTTGAGGGTTTTTTTCAGATTTTGAATGGTTAATACTCATAGAATAAAGGATATTGAGGGATATCTTAGATAAATCGGTCTTTTCACAAACATTTTAGGAGTATTTTAAAGATTGGGCGACATACGAAAAAATGGGAGGTAGGCTCAAGGTTCCTTATAAGGGCTTCTTTTAAGGTTCTTTTCAGATTTTGAATGGTTAATACTCTTTGAATAAAGGGTATTGAGGGATATCTCAGATAAATGGGTCTTTTCGCAAACATTTTAGGAGTATTTTAAAGATTGGGCGGTATACCAAAAAATGGGAGGCAGGCGCAAGTTCCTAATAAGGGTTTCTTTTAAGGTTCTTTTCAGATTTTGAATGGTTAAGACTCTTTGAATAAAGGGTATTGAGGGATATCTCAGATAAATGGGTCTTTTCGCAAATATTTTGGGAGTATTTTAAAGATTGGGCGGCATACAAAAAAATGGGCGGAAGACGCAAGGTTCCTAATAAGGGTTTCTTTTAAGGTTCTTTTCAGATTTTAAATGGTTAATACTCATAGAATAAAGGATATTGAGGGATATCTCAGATAAATGGGTCTTTTCGCAAACATTTTAGGAATATTTTAAAGATTGGGCGACATACGAAAAAATGGGCGGCTGGCGCAAGGTTCCTATCAAATACTTTTTTGAAGGTTCTTTTCAGATTTTGAATGGTTAATACTCATAGAATAAAGGATATTGAGGGATATGTCAGATAAATGGGTCTTTTCACAAACATTTTATGAGTATTTTAAAGATTGGGCGGCATACGAAAAAATGGGCGGAAGGCGCAAGGTTCCTAATAAGGGTTTCTTTTAAGGTTCTTTTCAGATTTTGAATGGTAATACTCTTAGAATAAAGGGCATTGAGGGATATCTCAGATAAATGGGTCTTTTCACAAACATTTTAGAAGTATTTTGAAAATTGGGCGGCATTCGAAAAAATGGGCGGAAGGCTCAAGGTTCCTAATAAGGGTTTCTTTTAATGTTTTTTTCAGATTTTGAATGGTTAATACTCATAGAATAAAGGATATTGAGGGATATCTCAGATAAATGGGTCTTTTCGCAAACATTTTAGGAGTATTTTAAAGATTGGGCGGCATACGAAAAAATGGGCGGAAGGCGCAAGGTTCCTATCAAATACTTTTTTGAAGGTTCTTTTCAGATTTTGAATGGTTAATACTCATAGAATAAAGGATATTGAGGGATATCTCAGATAAATGGGTCTTTTCGCAAACATTTTAGGAGTATTTTAAAGATTGGGCGGTATCCGAAAAAATGGGAGGCAGGCGCAAGGTTCCTAATAAGGGCTTCTTTTAAGGTTCTTTTCAGATTTTGAATGGTTAAGACTCTTTGAATAAAGGGTATTGAGGGATATCTCAGATAAATGGGTCTTTTCGCAAATATTTTGGGAGTATTTTAAAGATTGGGCGGCATGCGAAAAAATGGGCGGAAGTCGCAAGGTTCCTAATAAGGGCTTCTTTTAAAGGTTCTTTTCAGATTTTGAATGGTTAATACTCATAGAATAAAGGATATTGAGGGGTATCTCAGATAAATGGGTCTTTTCGCAAACATTTTAGGAGTATTTTAAAGATTGGGCGGCAAACGAAAAAATGGGCGGCAGTCGCAAGGTTCCTATCAAATATTTTTTTAAAGTTCTTTTCAGATTTTGAATGGTAATTCTCTTAGATTAAAGGGCATTGAGGGATATCTCAGATAAATGGGTCTTTTCACAAACATTTTAGGAGTATTTTAAAGATTGGGCGACATACGAAAAAATGGGGGGTAGGCGCAAGGTTCCTTATAAGGGCTTCTTTTAAGGTTCTTTTCAGATTTTGAATGGTTAATACTCTTTGAATAAAGGGTATTGAGGGATATCTCAGATAAATGGTTCTTTTCGCAAACATTTTAGGAGTATTTTAAAGATTGGGCGGCAAACGAAAAAATGGGCGGCAGGCGCAAGGTTCCTATCAAATATTTTTTTAAAGTTCTTTTCATATTTTGAATGGTAATTCTCTTAGATTAAAGGGCATTGAGGGATATCTCAGATAAATGGGTCTTTTCACAAACATTTTAGGAGTATTTTAAAGATTGGGCGACATACGAAAAAATGGGAGGTAGGCGCAAGGTTCCTTATAAGGGCTTCTTTTAAGGTTCTTTTCAGATTTTGAATGGTTAATACTCTTTGAATAAAGGGTATTGAGGGATATCTCAGATAAATGGGTCTTTTCGCAAACATTTTAGGAGTATTTTAAAGATTGGGCGGCAAACGAAAAAATGGGCGGAAGGCGCAAGGTTCCTATCAAATACTTTTTTTAAGGTTCTTTTCAGATTTTGAATGGTAATACTCATAAAATAAAGGGTATTGAGTGATATCTCAGATAAATGGGTCTTTTCACAAACATTTTAGGAGTATTTTAAAGTTTGGGCGGCATGCGAAAAAATGGGCGGAAGTCGCAAGGTTCCTAATAAGGGCTTCTTTTAAGGTTCTTTTCAGATTTTGAATGGTTAATACTCATAGAATAAAGGGTATTGAGGGATATCTCAGATAAATGGGTCTTTTCACAAACATTTTAGGAGTATTTTAAAGATTGGGCGGCAAACGAAAAAATGGGCGGCAGGCGCAAGGTTCCTATCAAATATTTTTTTAAAGTTCTTTTCAGATTTTGAATGGTAATTCTCTTAGATTAAAGGGTATTGAGGGATATCTCAGATAAATGGGTCTTTTCACAAACATTTTAGGAGTATTTTAAAGATTGGGCGACATACGAAAAAATGGGAGGTAGGCGCAAGGTTCCTTATAAGGGCTTATTTTAAGGTTCTTTTCAGATTTTGAATGGTTAATACTCTTTGAATAAAGGGTATTGAGGGATATCTCAGATAAATGGTTCTTTTCGCAAACATTTTAGGAGTATTTTAAAGATTGGGCGGCAAACGAAAAAATGGGCGGAAGGCGCAAGGTTCCTATCAAATACTTTTTTTAAGGTTCTTTTCAGATTTTGAATGGTAATACTCATAAAATAAAGGATATTGAGTGATATCTCAGATAAATGGGTCTTTTCACAAACATTTTAGGAGTATTTTAAAGATTGGGCGGCATGCGAAAAAATGGGCGGAAGTCGCAAGGTTCCTAATAAGGGCTTCTTTTAAGGTTCTTTTCAGATTTTGAATGGTTAATACTCATAGAATAAAGGGTATTGAGGGATATCTCAGATAAATGGGTCTTTTCGCAAACATTTTAGGAGTATTTTAAAGATTGGGCGGTATACGAAAAAATGGGCGGCAGGCGCAAGGTTCCTATCAAATATTTTTTAAAAGTTCTTTTCAGATTTTGAATGGTAATTCTCTTAGATTAAAGGGCATTGAGGGATATCTCAGATAAATGGGTCTTTTCACAAACATTTTAGGAGTATTTTAAAGATTGGGCGACATACGAAAAAATGGGCGGAAGGCGCAAGGTTCCTAATAAGGGTTTCTTTTAAGGTTCTTTTCAGATTTTGAATGGTAATACTCTTAGAATAAAGGGCAATGAGGAATATCTCAGATAAATGGGTCTTTTCACAAACATTTTAGGAGTATTTTAAAGATTGGGCGACATACGAAAAAATGGGAGGTAGGCGCAAGGTTCCTTATAAGGGATTCTTTTAAGGTTCTTTTCAGATTTTGAATGGTTAATACTCTTTGAATAAAGGGTATTGAGGGATATCTCAGATAAATGGTTCTTTTCGCAAACATTTTAGGAGTATTTTAAAGATTGGGCGGCAAACGAAAAAATGGGCGGAAGGCGCAAGGTTCCTAATAAGGGCTTCTTTTAAGGTTCTTTTCAGATTTTGAATGGTTAATACTCATAGAATAAAGGATATTGAGGGATATCTCAGATAAATGGGTCTTTTCGCAAACATTTTAGGAGTATTTTAAAGATTGGGCGGCAAACGAAAAAATGGGCGGCAGGCGCAAGGTTCCTATCAAATATTTTTTTAAAGTTCTTTTCAGATTTTGAATGGTAATTCTCTTAGATTAAAGGGCATTGAGGGATATCTCAGATAAATGGGTCTTTTCACAAACATTTTAGGAGTATTTTAAAGATTGGGCGACATACGAAAAAATGGGAGGTAGGCGCAAGGTTCCTTATAAGGGTTTCTTTTAAGGTTCTTTTCAGATTTTGAATGGTTAATACTCTTTGAATAAAGGGTATTGAGGGATATCTCAGATAAATGGTTCTTTTCGCAAACATTTTAGGAGTATTTTAAAGATTGGGCGGCAAACGAAAAAATGGGCGGCAGGCGCAAGGTTCCTATCAAATAATTTTTTAAAGTTCTTTTCAGATTTTGAATGGTAATTCTCTTAGATTAAAGGGCATTGAGGGATATCTCAGATAAATGGGTCTTTTCACAAACATTTTAGGAGTATTTTAAAGATTGGGCGACATACGAAAAAATGGGAGGTAGGCGCAAGGTTCCTTATAAGGGCTTCTTTTAAGGTTCTTTTCAGATTTTGAATGGTTAATACTCTTTGAATAAAGGGTATTGAGGGATATCTCAGATAAATGGGTCTTTTCGCAAACATTTTAGGAGTATTTTAAAGATTGGGCGGCAAATGAAAAAATGGGCGGCAGGCGCAAGGTTCCTAATAAGGGCTTCTTTTAAGGTTCTTTTCAGATTTTGAATGGTAATACTCTTTGAATAAAGGGTATTGAGGGATATCTCAGATAAATGGGTCTTTTCGCAAACATTTTAGGAGTATTTTAAAGATTGGGCGGCAAACGAAAAAATGGGCGGAAGGCGCAAGGTTCCTAATGAGGGCTTCTTTTAAGGTTCTTTTCAGATTTTGAATGGTTAATACTCATAGAATAAAGGATATTGAGGGGTATCTCAGATAAGTGGGTCTTTTCGCAAACATTTTAGGAGTATTTTAAAGTTTGGGCGGCAAACGAAAAAATGGGCGGCAGGCGCAAGGTTCCTATCAGATACTTTTTTTAAGGTTATTTTAAGATTTTGAATGGTTAATACTCATAGAATAAAGGGTATTGAGGGATATCTCAGATAAATGGGTCTTTTTACAAACATTTTAGGAGTATTTTAAAGATTGGGCGGTATACGAAAAAATGGGCGGCAGGCGCAAGGTTCCTAATAAGGGTTTCTTTTAATGTTCTAATCAGATTTTGAATGGTTAATACTCATAGAATAAAGCACTGCGTGAAAAAATGATATTTAAAATCTTGTAAATATCTATTAAAATTGTTTTTTACAAGATATTTACAAAGATTAAAATACTTCTTTACAAAATAATAAATATATTAAATATCATCTTTACAAGATATTTTCAAGATATTTAATCCCTTTGTAAATATTTGAAAATGTTTGTAAAGTTTTGTAAATGTTTGTAAATGTTTTTAAATGTTTGTAAATGTTTTTAAATATCATTTTTAATCTGAAATAAATGTTTGTAAATGTTTTTAAATATCATTTTTAATCTGAAATAAATATTTTTAAATATGATGATTAATTTGTAAATATCATGTTTAATCTGCATTAGATATTGAAAAATACATCTTTAATCTGCATTTTGATATTGAAAACTACATCTTTTATCTGTATTAGATATTATAAATAAAATATGTATAAAATAGTGTCAATAAAAACTTTAATCTTTATTAGATATTGTAAAGAACATCTTTTTTGTCGATAAAAATGTTAATCTTTTTTTAATATTGAACTTAGATTCGTATAGGTTTGTACCTTGGTGCCTTGCTTATATCATTGAAAGAGAATAAGGAGATATCTGATAAATAAAGTTACTTTGTAATGAAAGATATTGATAAAAAGTTTCGTAAATTTGATAGCATTGCCTTTGGAATGGGATGATCAACATTCTTTTATTCCCTTATCTTCTAAAAGTGGATAAAAGATGAACGGTAGTTCAAATGGAAATCCGATTGGATTTGCATGATTTTTCACAAAGACTCGTATACAGCGAGGTTAATTATATAATTCATTTTGCTCCTTTTTAAAATTCATAACCAACAATATTTTATTTAAATATGAACATCAAATAAATTCGATCATCAATTGCTGTATATACTGCTCCTAAATACTCTTACAGTTATGTTAACTTACTGACTGGGATTACCTTTGAATATAAAGTGCATTGATTACAATACCACTGTATTTGAATTTTTTTATATATTTGATTTTAAATACTGTTCCTCAATTAATATGAAAAAAAAAGATTTATCTGCATTTTGACGGTCATTATAACTAGTTCTATCGAATCAAACGGCATACAAAGTCACTCATGGTTAGATGAAAACCCTTTCTTTTAAAAGTTATAACAATAATTCAAAGTTAATGTTGTATAAATCTAGCGTCCTTCTTAAAATCAGTTTTGACAATATATGTGGTAAATCTGACTTGAAAAAACCCTTTGTAAAGTGACCTACCTCAGACACTGTTATATATTATCCATTCTTGCAACTTGTATATCCTTATACACAATGTAAGCTACAACAGTTTCCATTCAGCACTGAGCATGCACAGTGTTAATCTGACAGCTTGGCATGAGAACGACAGATTGACATTGAGTCATAAATGACAAACAGTAATTAGTGGGCACCCCTTGTGACTGGTGTATGGCTAAAACAACATACACAGATCTCGGAATGGTCCATGTTGTTTTAACAAATTGGGCCCTGTTTGCATTGATCATGTAGATACTTTAATGTCCTGCCTCATACTCAAAATTGTATTACTGTAATGTGGATGAGGGGTTCAATGAACCCAAATCTGAAATAAAATGCTGTTCTGTTCTGTTCTGTTCTGTTCAATGAATAGAAAAAATTGTTTAAGTTTTAAACATCATCTTGCATGATATTTCATATGTTTCGGTCCAATGTATGTCACATACTTGCACAGCTTACAATTCGACCTGCTTATCCTTATGGAAATTTACAAATTACCAGTACTATGTAATAAATTACTAACATTTTGAAACTAAATGTTATGTTCCTACATGTAAATAAATCAATTTTAGTATGATACATGGCTTCAAGAATCTTACAAAGGTATATACGTCGGTCCCATTTTGAAATTTTATCAGTTTTGACTCAAAATGCGTTTAGTCTATTGACTAACGTTTTGAATCTGAAATACAACTCTATAAGGTGTTCTATTTATCAATGGAAATACATTTTAGCAAACAAAGATTCCCACTCCAGCCACGACTTTGAAGTGGCACACGTTTTTTTCTCAAAGATATATCAAAACTATTGTAAAAGATAAGTGACTAAAAGGTATAATACCTTGCACTTTCAGTGAGTGAAATGTTAACTCCCGCTTCACGATTTGCATGTGTTCCATGAGTCTCGATAATCTTCTCTGAATTGGTCATATTTAAGAATTCAAGATTCAACTGTCTGGTGACATATTTTTATTGAACAAGTTGATAATGTGGGATGGGCAGGATAGGGTGTTTCTTGAAGGAGGAACAAATTGAGACGTCTTTCCCCTGGCTAATGCCATATTTTACAGCCACGTTCATTACATAATTATTGTCGTAAAGACTCTTCGATCCTTATGATCTCAAGACTAATTACAGGAAAGGCTAATTAGTTGGCTCCAGTCAGTCTATTGGGTCTTATCACAGGTGCACAGATGTACTTTTCTTGTGCAAGGGGAGAGTGTTAAGCAATCAAAAGTTCAGGAGACATGACATGTGACAATATATTAGCTTAAACCCGTTACAATTGGTCAAAACTTAGTATATAACAAAATTTAAAGAACTGGATTTACGCTCTTTAAACTCTTAACTTAAGTAAGTAACTGGATTTGCGACTCTTGCTCGTGTGGTGGTCAAGATGCAAGAACTCCTCTGGTGAGTAACTTAATATTTTTTGATGGGTTTTCATCCTTGTTGTTGATATAGGTATAAAAGGTAAGTGAGATCTACATGAGGTATGGAAGGATTTACTCATGTCATCTTGGTTAAAACAATATCTATTTCAAAAAGAAAAGGATGTCATGTCAATTTTAGTATGTTTTTACTAAACTAATTTACGTGAATCTGGCATTCATTCAACACTATACCAGGATAAAATGTTATCCATAATTCAGTAAAATAAATATTATATAATATAACATGCGGACTGATTAGTTTGGTAATACAATTAACGCTCATTTAACAAGATATATAAAATGGTTATGTAAATATGTAATATAAATATTAATATGTACACTGGATGTATTGTGTAAACAAAAGACTACAAATGAATTACATATCTATTTTTCACACATAAAGGAAACATTAGAAGTGAGTCATTTAGAAATGAAACAAACCACTGCAATAAAAACACAAGTGCACAAGATATGTTTGATTACAAGGAGCGAACGGTTAATGCCACTGTATAAACAGGGTAAAACCTCAAATGATATCTATCTTCTCTGCCATTGTTTACGTCCGGATCAATATACACTGTAACCATAACGAAGAATACCATAATGATCCGGGACAAACCGCGCCAGTTACTTTCAGAATAAATGATGAAGGTGTGTATAATTAACCATTCATGCGATATAAAACAGTTTTTCTCATTTTCTGTATCATGTTGGAAATACTTTTGGTTGAAGTAATATGTGTTGTTTATGCTGAGTTACTTAGATCTGTAAACAAAGTAAAGCTTTTTTAACAAAGCTACTGAAATCTATGACTCATGTACACAATTAGATTTTGTGTTTTTTCAACAAAGCTTTTGACATCTTAAACTCTTAAATGATCTGCCGTCATCAATTACCAAAGTATTAATGAGGTGATTTAACTTCTTTTAACTTTTAACTGTATATAGATGTTGTCAGTTGTTGGCTAAACAACATACGCTGCGCAATACAGATATACACTTATAATAAAAGCTAAATCTGACATAAGTTCCAAACATGTCACCTTTAAGCAGGGACATAAAACTAGCCTTGCCTGTTTGATTTATCACCTAAAACCTGTAGCCTAATGGTATACCTTTTAGAGCTTTATGGAATACTTGATTTTGGTTTTGGCGCGTTATCCCGAGATCAAACCACCAATTTCCCAGGACCGAGAATACCAAGTAACCCCTTAAAGCAGTTGTGGGTAAAAACTGAAATAGTCAGGGTCTAGTTATAAATCGGATCATAAATTATATAATATATAAAAATAAGTATATATATCATAAACGAATCAGAAATAACTTGATATGAATGTTCCGTATCAACCTACTTGGTGATCCTTTTTCACAAATAAGTTGGGGACTGACTAAAGTGACCCATGGAAACTTTCCTGATTCATAATATATGTATTCTAATTTGCCAATACTTGAATTAAAATTTTCGAAATTGGCCAATAAACAACTTGATACTGCTTTTTTAATCACCAGCTAATTAGCACCAGTGACCAGAACTGAACTGGCCCGTGGTCACTGAGGCGTGTCCTGCCGCATGACGTGCTAGTTTGCGGACAAACAGATTTTTGTCTCACTGGTATATTTAACCAATCGCACAGCGATTTATGAGAGACACTGATACAGTTATAATGTAAAGTAAAGGCAAGTACATTAAAGCACTAAAATACTAAAACATGTCATCTGCGTAACACATTACGTCATAAGGATATCATAGCAGGCCTTGGCACTATCAAGAGTTAAAACGGGATTATCAAGTATAGAATAAAACTATTGGTTTGACGAAAGCATATTAAAAACCTTCCTAATTATCAAGACAAGATACAAACAATTCCTCTAATAGACTGATATAAAGGGCAAAACAATAAGTAGGTAAGTATAACGAAAGTATAACCTCCTTAATGAAAAAACAACAGGATATCTCAGTCATAACAGCTGTTTAGAAAAAAGATTAGGTCATCCAAACAACTCAAACCTCAGATAAATTGATGTTAAATATATCTTTAATTGTTCCAAGCGAGAGATAGTGTTTTAATATGATGCTATGCGTACTATACTATTGAAAACTTTTTTTTGCAACTTCCTTTGAATTTATCATCATGTCCGTCATGTAAGCAGAAGACAGGGGATGAATTTCGATATATGCCAGAGTGTAATCTCTTTAATGATTTACGAGATAAAGATCTTCCTGCACATTATTGTAAACATTCATCAATTGAAAAATATATTTCATGTATGTCCATCACATATAAACCGATTATTGTTACGACTCTTTGTATAAAAATGGTCTGCGTATGCTTGATATGTCTATTAAGTTATATTCATGTATGTTTTGTTCACTCTATGTCATCATTTATGACTTTTGAGATAAATTTGACTTGATTTGACAAATGAAAACAACTCACTAGCTAACACATACCTTTCTGTTTTCATTATTAGTATTTTATTTTCAAATAAAAATATCTTATTTATTTCAAAATTAATCTCCCTTTTGATCAGTGTAAGCTAGGGGAGCACTAATTGGGACTGTTCCATTTCAGCCAAGTGTCTAAGATATGGCTGGGACATAGTCTTTTACCAGGCAATTACCGTAACAATGCAATCAGACGAAGCGTAACGTTGTTATTTGAATGAAGCCTTAGTGATTTGGGTTAATACACGTGTCAGTAGGTATTTAGTGGAGATCAAAGGAAACTTGTTACACCCTGTGCAACAAAGCGTATCTATCATTTCAACTGAACGACGGTTTTATCACTA
Source organism: Phorcus lineatus (assembly GCA_921293015.1). Taxonomy (NCBI): domain Eukaryota; kingdom Metazoa; phylum Mollusca; class Gastropoda; order Trochida; family Trochidae; genus Phorcus; species Phorcus lineatus. The sequence goes on from OV121095.1 coordinate 341,729, forward strand.
AACGGCACTGTTAAATCACAATAAGATATAGGTTATATGGAGGACAGGGCAATGTATTATTCGATACTGCAAAGAGTATTATGGTTTAAACATATTTATTCACAAAATAAGTGATGGGATAGGCAAACAAGCAAACATTTGCTTATCTGAATGCCGCTCCCTACAGGCATACAAATATAAACATGGAAGAAAAGTGACGTTCACAGAAAAAAATCAAAGCTTACATTACAAAGATGAGTTACTAATAGAAGCATTTAACAGCACTTATCACTGAGAAGAGTTGAAGGCATATATATTTACAAGGCATTTAAACTATTCTGAAAAATTTGGAAATCTACGAGAGTGTACAATAAAATCATGCACAGATTTTAATAGTTTTTCATTCTCTTTGTTGGTTGAGCCTATATTTCCGATTAGAATAGATGTCAGGTTATAACCCTTAGTGAAGAAATATGAATTTGTTCTTATGTCGTTGTAATTTGGACAGGTTAGAAAGAAATGTAGTGCGTCCTCGAGTTCATGTCCGCAGCTGCAGGCAGGGGTATCGGATATAAATCTTGCGAATTTGTCACCGTTAAAATCGCTGCATGCAAGCCGAAGGCGGGAGTGAATTACCTGGCAGTATCTTGAGCCATGGTGTAAATTGAAGTGAACTGGGTTAGTGTTGATTTCCTTTAATTTTCTTTTAAATTCTCCGAAAGTGTTTGAATTAACAACATCTACGGGGAGAGAATTCCAGATATTAATTGTGTCAGGTAGAAATGATCTTAAGTAATTACTTGTGTTACATTTTATGGTTTGTAAATCAGTATGGTTTCTTAAGTTGTATCTACTTGCGTCAGACACATTATCAGGTACTAAATTCGATAAATACTCAGGAGTCAGTTTATTAACCATCTTATAAAACACATATAATTTTTGACGATGTCTTCTTTTTTCAAGTGAGCTAATATTTGTCTCTGGGTACAGTTTTGAATGGCTGGTGCCACGGACTGCGCCACAAATAGTTCTGAGTGCGTCTAGGTTGAGTTTTTCAAGTAGTAGGGACTGCTCTTTTGTACAGTTGTCCCAAATTTGACACGAGTAGTCAAAAATTGGTAATATGAAAGATTTGTACCTGGTCTGAAGGGTTTTTCTGTTAAGGCGATATTTAAAACTTCTAAAGAGTATTATCATATGCCCTTGGCATCAAACATTAAATGTCTCTAGATATATAGTTTTTACCAACGCACAAAACAATTTTCTTAATGTATATAAATGTGTATTTGATTGTTTGATTTATTTTGACTTATTATACATAGTATTATGTATATTTATATATATATATAAATAAGTTAAGTTTATGTGGCAGCTTTGCATAAGGCTAAAGCAAAATACAGACAGCGTTGTTGTACATGTTCGTGTTGTACAAGCAGACCATTATCTTACTATATCACTATATCAAATAGCTAAGTTGACATAAAATAGAAAAATATTAGAGAAGTAACATCATTCATTGTTCGTCCCTAATTGTAATATTAATTAAGTAAAGAATGTCATTGCATTTTTGTATTATAACCGTCGCTTAGCTGTAAAGTTAAATGTTATTAAACAATCGAAATGACTCCTACTCACCGTTTTATTTTGAATTTTTTTCTGCCTCAACTAGAAACTCATAAAAAATAAACACTTACATACCTAAAGTAACCGTCTGTCTATCTTCAATAATATTTGTTACTATCAGCAATATGAACATTACTCTCCCAAACGGCTCATCTTTGAATAAAAAAGTGATTCTAAACTAGGACGGCAGTGTGGATCAATAACTGTCAACATAATTATGTATAACTTAACTTGTAATAAATGCTTAGAGTAACAGCTTATTGAGTAGGAATAAGCTTAGTTTAAAAATAGTTTATTTTGAAAACTGAGAGAAATTCCAAGTTGGAGTGCCAATACAGAGAAGTTGGGGATTATCAAGAGTCATTTTGTCTCTGAATAAAAAGGTAAGATATGTATTATTAATAAGAATATCGTCTTAGTTTCATAATGTTTATTTTCCTCACTATTGTCTTATTAGTTTGTAAACTATATAAGTATTGAGGCTAGGTAAGGTCCTAGACGTTCAACAATGCAAAGTATTAAAATTTTTGGACACCCGACTTTCAAAATATGATAAACGATGTAATTTGCAATTCTTTGTCTGATAACACCGTAGGATACATTGATAATTTGGTTATATACTACGTATCAGGTACGTTATTTCAATTTCAATTTCAATTTCAATTTCAAAAGAATTTGTATTCTTCAACATGGATCTCTATAAGAATGATTTCTGCCTCGGTCAATAATTATCTGTATTTTTTTTAGGAAAAAAACAAGGTATTGGCAAAATAGATTTGTACATTTCATATTTTTTACGACAATGTTAATAAATATGTTTAAAACGAATGCCTTTGCATGTCGTTTAGTGTTTTCATTCTGTATATATCGATTCAATTTTTGTTGTGGTTGAACACTTTAAAAAAAGCAGAAAACAATACTTTTTCCAATATTGTACTTTTGGGATATATAACGACAAAACTTAATTCAATTATTTGTTTACAATGCATTTTATATCCAATTGCTCGTAGACAATGACAAATACAAACGTTAAGTAATTAAGGATTCCAAGTTAGGATGTGTCCCATCTTAAGATATATATAAGATTTAAGAATGTCATATATAGTTTATCTATTTTGTTAGGTCAAACAATTGCAGACATACAGCTTAAATTTCATATAAAAAAATAACTAAAAGAGATTTTAAAAAATGTATGAAATCATATATTTCATACAGATTAAAATGATATTTACAAAGATTTCATACAGGATAACGATGATATTTACAAGACTTAAAACGATGCTATTTAAAATATTTAATAAAGATTAAAGATGTTATTTACAATATTTAAAAAAGATTAAAGATGATATTTACAATATTTAAAAAAGATTAAAGATGATATTTACAAACATTTACAAATATTTAAAAATATTTACAAATATTTAAAAATATTTACAAATATTTAAAAATATTTACAAACATTTACAACGGATTAAACATGATATTTACAAAATGTAAATATCTATTAAAGATGATATTTAATCTTTTGTAAATGTTTGTAAATATATTAAATATCTTCTTTTCACCCAGTGAAGGGTATTGAGGGATATCTCAGATAAATGGGTCTTTTCACAAACATTTTAGGAGTATTTTAAAGATTGGGCGGCATGCGAAAAAATGTGCGGAAGTCGCAAGGTTCCTAATAAAGGTTTCTTTTAATGTTCTTTTCAGATTTTGAATGGTAAAACTCTTAGATTAAAGGGCATTGAGGGATATCTCAGATAAATGGGTCTTTTCACAAACATTTTAGGAGTATTTTAAAGATTGGGCGCCAAACGAAAAAATGGGCGGAAGGCGCAAGGTTCCTAATAAGGGCTTCTTTTAAGGTTCTTTTCAGATTTTGAATGGTTAATACTCATAGAATAAAGGATATTGAGGGATATCTCAGATAAATGGGTCTTTTCGCAAACATTTTAGGAGTATTTTAAAGATTGGGCGGCAAACGAAAAAATGGGCGGAAGGCGCAAGGTTCCTATCAAATATTTTTTTAAAGTTCTTTTCAGATTTTGAATGGTAATTCTCTTAGATTAAAGGGCATTGAGGGATATCTCAGATAAATGGGTCTTTTCACAAACATTTTAGGAGTATTTTAAAGATTGGGCGACATACGAAAAAATGGGAGGTAGGCGCAAGGTTCCTTATAAGGGTTTCTTTTAATGTTCTAATCAGATTTTGAATGGTTAATACTCATAGAATAAAGGGTATTGAGGGATATCTCAGATAAATGGGTCTTTTCACAAACATTTTAGGAGTATTTTAAAGATTGGGCGGCATGCGAAAAAATGTGCGGAAGTCGCAAGGTTCCTAATAAAGGTTTCTTTTAATGTTCTTTTCAGATTTTGAATGGTAAAACTCTTAGATTAAAGGGCATTGAGGGATATCTCAGATAAATGGGTCTTTTCACAAACATTTTAGGAGTATTTTAAAGATTGGGCGGCAAACGAAAAAAATGGGCGGAAGGCGCAAGGTTCCTAATAAGGGCTTCTTTTAAGGTTCTTTTCAGATTTTGAATGGTTAATACTCATAGAATAAAGGATATTGAGGGATATCTCAGATAAATGGGTCTTTTCGCAAACATTTTAGGAGTATTTTAAAGATTGGGCGGCAAACGAAAAAATGGGCGGCAGGCGCAAGGTTCCTATCAAATATTTATTTAAAGTTCTTTTCAGATTTTGAATGGTAATTCTCTTAGATTAAAGGGCATTGAGGGATATCTCAGATAAATGGGTCTTTTCACAAACATTTTAGGAGTATTTTAAAGATTGGGCGACATACGAAAAAATGGGAGGTAGGCGCAAGGTTCCTTATAAGGGTTTCTTTAAAGGTTCTTTTCAGATTTTGTATGGTTAATACTCTTTGAATAAAGGGTATTGAGGGATATCTCAGATAAATGGTTCTTTTCGCAAACATTTTAGGAGTATTTTAAAGATTGGGCGGCAAACGAAAAAATGGGCGGCAGGCGCAAGGTTCCTATCAAATAATTTTTTAAAGTTCTTTTCAGATTTTGAATGGTAATTCTCTTAGATTAAAGGGCATTGAGGGATATCTCAGATAAATGGGTCTTTTCACAAACATTTTAGGAGTATTTTAAAGATTGGGCGACATACGAAAAAATGGGAGGTAGGCGCAAGGTTCCTTATAAGGGCTTCTTTTAAGGTTCTTTTCAGATTTTGAATGGTTAATACTCTTTGAATAAAGGGTATTGAGGGATATCTCAGATAAATGGGTCTTTTTGCAAACATTTTAGGAGTATTTTAAAGATTGGGCGGCAAATGAAAAAATGGGAGGCAGGCGCAAGGTTCCTAATAAGGGCTTCTTTTAAGGTTCTTTTCAGATTTTGAATGGTAATACTCTTTGAATAAAGGGTATTGAGGGATATCTCAGATAAATGGGTCTTTTCGCAAACATTTTAGGAGTATTTTAAAGATTGGGCGGCAAACGAAAAAATGGGCGGAAGGCGCAAGGTTCCTAATGAGGGCTTCTTTTAAGGTTCTTTTCAGATTTTGAATGGTTAATACTCATAGAATAAAGGATATTGAGGGGTATCTCAGATAAATGGGTCTTTTCGCAAACATTTTAGGAGTATTTTAAAGTTTGGGCGGCAAACGAAAAAATGGGCGGCAGGCGCAAGGTTCCTATCAGATACTTTTTTTAAGGTTATTTTAAGATTTTGAATGGTTAATACTCATAGAATAAAGGGTATTGAGGGATATCTCAGATAAATGGGTCTTTTTACAAACATTTTAGGAGTATTTTAAAGATTGGGCGGTATACGAAAAAATGGGCGGCAGGCGCAAGGTTCCTAATAAGGGTTTCTTTAAATGTTCTAATCAGATTTTGAATGGTTAATACTCATAGAATAAAGGGTATTGAGGGATATCTCAGATAAATGGGTCTTTTCACAAACATTTTAGGAGTATTTTAAAGATTGGGCGGCATGCGAAAAAATGTGCGGAAGTCGCAAGGTTCCTAATAAAGGTTTCTTTTAATGTTCTTTTCAGATTTTGAATGGTAAAACTCTTAGATTAAAGGGCATTGAGGGATATCTCAGATAAATGGGTCTTTTCACAAACATTTTAGGAGTATTTTAAAGATTGGGCAACATACTAAAAAATGGGAGGTAGGCGCAAGGTTCCTTATAAGGGCTTCTTTTAAGGTTCTTTTCAGATTTTGAATGGTTAATACTCTTTGAATAAAGGGTATTGAGGGATATCTCAGATAAATGGGTCTTTTCGCAAACATTTTAGGAGTATTTTAAAGATTGGGCGGCAAACGAAAAAATGGGCGGAAGGCGCAAGGTTCCTATCAAATACTTTTTTTAAGGTTCTTTTCAGATTTTGAATGGTAATACTCATAGAATAAAGGGTATTGAGTGATGTCTCAGATAAATGGGTCTTTTCACAAACATTTTAGGAGTATTTTAAAGATTGGGCGGCATGCGAAAAAATGGGCGGAAGTCACAAGGTTCCTAATAAGGGTTTCTTTTTAGGTTCTTTTCAGATTTTGAATGGTTAATACTCATAGAATAAAGGATATTGAGGGGTATCTCAGATAAGTGGGTCTTTTCGCAAACATTTTAGGAGTATTTTAAAGATTGGACGGCATACGAAAAAATGGGCGGAAGGCCCAATGTTCCTATCAAATACTTTTTTGAAGGTTTTTTTCAGATTTTGAATGGTTAATACTCATAGAATAAAGGATATTGAGGGGTATCTCAGATAAATGGGTCTTTTCACAAACATTTTAGGAGTATTTTAAAGATTGGGCGGCAAACGAAAAAATGGGCGGCAGGCACAAGGTTCCTATCACATACTTTTTTTAACGTTCTTTTCAGATTTTGAATGGTAATACTCATAGAATAAAGGGTATTGAGGGATATCTCAGATAAATGGGTCTTTTCACAAACATTTAAGAAGTATTTTAAAGATTGGGCAGCAGACGAAAAAATGGGCGGCAGTCACAAGGTTCCTATCAAATACTTTTTTTAACGTTCTTTTCAGATTTTGAATGGTTAATACTCATAGAATAAAGGATATTGAGGGATATCTCAGATAAATGGGTCTTTTCACAAACATTTTAGGAGTATTTAAAAGATTGGGCGGTATACGAAAAAATGGGAGGCAGGTGCAAGGTTCCTAATAAGGGCTTCTTTTAAGGTTCTTTTCAGATTTTGAATAGTTAATACTCTTTGAATAAAGGGTATTGAGGGATATCTCAGATAAATGGGTCTTTTCGCAAACATTTTAGGAGTACTTGAAAGATTGGGCGGCATGCCAAAAAATGGGCGGAAGGCGCAAGGTTCCTAATAAGGGTTTCTTTTTAGGTTCTTTTCAGATTTTGAATGGTTAATACTCATAGAATTAAGGATATTGAGGGATATCTCAGATAAATGGGTCTTTTTGCAAACATTTTAGGAGTATTTTAAAGATTGGGCGGCATTCGAAAAAATGTGCGGCAGGCGCAAGCTTCCTAATAAGGGCTTCTTTTAAGGTTCTTTTCAGATTTTGAATGGTTAATACTCATAGAATAAAGGATATTGAGGGATATCTCACATAAATGGGTCTTTTCACAAACATTTTAGGAGTATTTTAAAGATTGGGCGGCAAACAAAAAAATGGGCGGAAGGCGCAAGGTTCCTATCAAATACATTTTTTAAGGTTCTTTTCAGATTTTGAATGGTTGATACTCATAGAATAAAGGGTATTGAGGGATATCTCAGATAAATGGGTCTTTTTGCAAACATTTTAGGAGTATTTTAAAGATTGGGCGGGAAACGAAAAAATGGGCGGAAGGCGCAAGGTTCCTTATAAGGGTTTTATTTTAAGGTTCTTTTCAGATTTTGAATGGTTAATACTCATAGAATAAAGGATATTGAGGGATATCTCAGATAAATGGGTCTTTTCGCAAACATTTTAGGAGTATTTTAAAGATTGGGCGGCAAACGAAAAAATGGGCGGCAGGCGCAAGATTCCTATCAAATATTTTTTTAAAGTTCTTTTCAGATTTTGAATGGTAATTCTCTTAGATTAAAGGGCATTGAGGGATATCTCAGATAAATGGGTCTTTTCACAAACATTTTAGGAGTATTTTAAAGATTGGGCGACATACGAAAAAATGGGAGGTAGGCGCAAGGTTTCTTATAAGGGCTTCTTTTAAGGTTCTTTTCAGATTTTGAATGGTTAATACTCTTTGAATAAAGGGTATTGAGGGATATCTCAGATAAATGGGTCTTTTCGCAAACATTTTAGGAGTATTTTAAAGATTGGGCGGTATACGAAAAAATGGGCGGCAGGCGCAAGGTTCCTATCAATTATTTTTTTAAAGTTCTTTTCAGATTTTGAATGGTAATTCTCTTAGATTAAAGGGCATTGAGGGATATCTCAGATAAATGGGTCTTTTCACAAACATTTTAGGAGTATTTTAAAGATTGGGCGGCATGTGAAAAAATGGGCGGCAGGCGCAAGGTTCCTAATAAGGGCTTCTTTTAAGGTTCTTTTCAGATTTTGAATGGTAATACTCTTTGAATAAAGGGTATTGAGGGATATCTCAGATAAATGGGTCTTTTCGCAAACATTTTAGGAGTATTTTAAAGATTGGGCGGCATGCGAAAAAATGGGCGGCAGGCGCAAGGTTCCTAATAAAAGCTTCTTTTAAGGTTCTTTTCAGATTATGAATGGTTAATACTCATAGAATAAAGGGTATTGAGGGATATCTCAGATAATTGGGTCTTTTCACAAACATTTTAGGAGTATTTTAAAGATTGGGCGGCATGCGAAAAAATGGGCGGAAGTCGCAAGGTTCCTAATAGGGGTTCTTTTAAAGTTCTTTTCAGATTTTGAATGGTTGATACTCATAGAATAAAGGGTATTGAGGGATATCTCAGATAAATGGGTCTTTTCGAAAAACATTTTAGGATTATTTTAAAGATTGGGCGGCATACAAAAAAATGGGCGGAAGGCACAAGGTTCCTCATAAGGTCTTCTTTTAAGGTTCTTTTCAGATTTTGAATGGTTAATACTCATAGAATAAAGGGTATTGAGGGATATATCAGATTAATGGGTCTTTTCAGAACATTTTAGGAGTATTTTAAAGATTGGGCGGTAAACGAAAAATTGGGCGGCATGCGCAAGGTTCCTATCAAATACTTTTTTTAAGGTTCTTTTCAGATTTTGAATGGTAATACTCATAGAATGAAGGGTATTGAGGGATATCTCAGATAAATGGTTATTTTCACAAACATTTTAGGAGTATTTTAAAGATTGGGCGGTATGCGAAAAAACGGGCGGAAGTCGCAAGGTTCCTAATAAGGGCTTCTTTTAAGGTTCTTTTCAGATTTTGAATGGTTAATACTCATAGAATAAAGGGTATTGAGGGATATCTCAGATTAATGGGTCTTTTCAAAACATTTTAGGAGTATTTTAAAGATTAAGCGGCAAACGAAAAAATGGGCGGCAGGCGCAAGGTTCCTATCAAATACTTTTTTTAAGGTTCTTTTCAGATTTTGAATGGTAATACTCATAGAATGAAGGGTATTGAGGGATATCTCAGATAAATGGGTATTTTCACAAACATTTTAGGAGTATTTTAAAGATTGGGCGGCATACGAAAAAACGGGCGGAAGTCGCAAGGTTCCTAATAAGGGCTTCTTTTAAGGTTCTTTTCAGATTTTGAATGGTAATACTCATAGAATAAAGGGTATTGAGGGATATCTCAGATAAATTGGTCTTTTAACAAACATTTTAGGAGTATTTTAAAGATTGGGCGGCAAACAAAAAAATGGGCGAAAGTCGCAAGGTTCCTAATAAGGTCTTCTTTTAAGGTTCTTTTCAGATTATGAATGGTTAATACTCATAGAATAAAGGGTATTGAGGGATATCTCAGATAATTGGGTCTTTTCACAAACATTTTAGGAGTATTTTAAAGATTGGGCGGCATGCGAAAAAATGGGCGGAAGTCGCAAGGTTCCTAATAAGGGCTTCTTTTAAGGTTCTTTTCAGATTTTGAATGGTTAATACTCATAGAATAAAGGGTATTAAGGGATATCTCAGATAAATGGGTCTTTTCGCAAACATTTAAGAAGTATTTTAAAGATTGGGCAGCAAACGAAAAAAAGGGCGGAAGTCGCAAGGTTCCTCATAAGGGTTTCTTTTAAGGTTCTTTTCAGATTTTGAATGGTTAATACTCATAGAATAAAGGGTATTGAGGGATATCTCAGATAAATGGGTCTTTTCACAAACATTTTAGGATTATTTTAAAGATTGGGCGGCATACGAAAAAATGGGAGGTAGGCGCAAGGTTCCTGATAAGGGCTTCTTTTAAGGTTCTTTTCAGATTTTGAATGGTAATACTCATAGAATAAAGGGTATTGAGGGATATCTCAGATAAATGGGTCTTTTCGCAAACATTTTAGGAGTATTTTAAAGATTGGGCGGCAAACGAAAAAATGGGATGAAGGCGCAAGGTTCCTAATAAGGGTTTCTTTTAAGGTTCTTTTCAGATTTTGAATGGTTAATACTGATAGAATAAAGGGTATTGAGGGGTATCTCAGATAAGTGGGTCTTTTTGCAAACATTTTAGGAGTATTTTAAAGATTGGGCGGCAAACGCAAAAATGGGCGGCAGGCGGAAGGTTCCTATCAGATACTTTTTTAAAGGTTCTTTTCAGATTTTGAATGGTTAATACTCATAGAATAAAGGGTATTGAGGGATATCTCAGATAAATGCGTATTTTCACAAACATTTTAGGAGTATTTTAAAGATTGGGCGGCATACGAAAAAACGGGCGGAAGTCGCAAGGTTCCTAATAAGGGCTTCTTTTAAGGTTCTTTTCAGATTTTGAATGGTTAATACTCATAGAATAAAGGGTATTGAGGGATATCTCAGATTAATGGGTCTTTTCAAAACATTTTAGGAGTATTTTAAAGATTGGGCGGCAAACGAAAAAATGGGCGGCAGACGCAAGGTTCCTAATAAGGTCTTCTTTTAAGGTTCTTTTCAGATTATGAATGGTTAATACTCATAGAATAAAGGATATTGAGGGATATCTCAGATAATTGGGTCTTTTCACAAACATTTTAGGAGTATTTTAAAGATTGGGCGGCATGTGAAAAAATGGGCGGCAGTCGCAAGGTTCCTAATAAGGGCTTCTTTTAAAGTTCTTTTCAGATTTTGAATGGTTGATACTCATAGAATAAAGGGTATTGAGGGATATCTCAGATAAATGGGTCTTTTCGAAAAACATTTTAGGAGTATTTTAAAGATTGGGCGGCATACAAAAAAATGGGCGGAAGGCACAAGGTTCCTCATAAGGGTTTCTTTTAAGGTTCTTTTCAGATTTTGAATCGTTAATACTCATAGAATAAAGGGTATTGAGGGATATCTCAGATTAATGGGTCTTTTCAGAACATTTTAGGAGTATTTTAAAGATTGGGCGGCAAACGAAAAATTGGGCGGCAGGCGCAAGGTTCCTATCCAATATTTTTTTAAGGTTCTTTTCAGATTTTGAATGGTAATACTCATAGAATGAAGGGTATTGAGGGATATCTCAGATAAATGGTTATTTTCACAAACATTTTAGGAGTATTTTAAAGATTGGGCGGCATGCGAAAAAACGGGCGGAAGTCGCAAGGTTCCTAATAAGGGCTTCTTTTAAGGTTCTTTTCAGATTTTGAATGGTTAATACTCATAGAATAAAGGGTATTGAGGGATATCTCAGATTAATGGGTCTTTTCAAAACATTTTAGGAGTATTTTAAAGATTAAGCGGCAAACGAAAAAATGGGCGGCAGGCGCAAGGTTCCTATCAAATAATTTTTTTAAGGTTCTTTTCAGATTTTGAATGGTAATACTCATAGAATGAAGGGTATTGAGGGATATCTCAGATAAATGGGTCTTTTCACAAACATTTTAGGATTATTTTAAAGATTGGGCGGCAAACGAAAAAATGGGAGGTAGGCGCAAGGTTTCTGATAAGGGCTTCTTTTAAGGTTCTTTTCAGATTTTGAATGGTAATACTCATAGAATAAAGGGTATTGAGGGATATCTCAGATAAATGGGTCTTTTCGCAAACATTTTAGGAGTATTTTAAAGATTGGGCGGCAAACGAAAAAATGGGCGGAAGGCGCAAGGTTCCTAATAAGGGTTTCTTTTAAGGTTCTTTTCAGATTTTGAATGGTTAATACTGATAGAATAAAGGGTATTGAGGGGTATCTCAGATAAGTGGGTCTTTTTGCAAACATTTTAGGAGTATTTTAAAGATTGGGCGGCAAACGCAAAAATGGGCGGCAGGCGGAAGGTTCCTATCAGATACTTTTTTAAAGGTTCTTTTCAGATTTTGAATGGTTAATACTCATAGAATAAAGGGTATTGAGGGATATCTCAGATAAATGGGTCTTTTCACAAACATTTTAGGAGTATTTTAAAGATTGGGCGGCATACGAAAAAATGGGAGGCAGGCGCAAGGTTCCTAATAAGGGCTTCTTTTAAGGTTCTTTTCAGATTTTGAATGGTTAATACTCATAGAATAAAAGGTATTGAGGGATATCTCAGATAAATGGGTCTTTTCACAAACATTTTAGGAGTATTTTAAAGATTGGGTGGCATACGAAAAAATGGGAGGCAGGCGCAAGGTTCCTAATAAGGGCTTCTTTTAAGGTTCTTTTCAGATTTTGAATGGTTAATACTGATAGAATAAAGGGTATTGAGGGATATCTCAGATAAATGGGTCTTTTCACAAACATTTTAGGAGTATTTTAAAGATTGGGCAGCAAACGAAAAATTGGGCGGCAGGCGCAAGGTTCCTATCAAATACTTTTTTTAAGGTTCTTTTCAGATTTTGAATGGTAATACTCATAGAATAAAGGGTATTGAGGGATATCTCAGATAATTGGGTCTTTTCACAAACATTTTAGGAGTATTTTAAAGATTGGGCGGCATGCGAAAAAATGGGCGGAAGTTGCAAGGTTCCTCATAAGGGCTTCTTTAAAGGTTCTTTTTAGATTTTGAATGGTTAATACTCATAGAATAAAGGATATTGAGGAATATCTCAGATAAGTGGGTCTTTTCGCAAACATTTTAGGAATATTTTAAAGTTTTGGCGTCAAACGAAAAAATGGGCGAAAGGCGCAAGGTTCCTAAAAAGGGTTTCTTTTAAGGTTCTTTTCAGATTTTGAATGGTTAATACTCATAGAATAAAGGATATTAAGGGGTATCTCAGATAAGTGGGTCTTTTCGCAAACATTTTAGGAGTATTTCAAAGATTGGGCGGCATACGAAAAAATGGGAGGCAGGCGCAAGGTTCCTAATAAAGGCTTCTTTTTTGGTTCTTTTCAGATTTTGAATGGTTAATACTCATAGAATAAAGGGTATTGAGGGATATCTCAGATAAATGGGTCTTTTCGCAAACATTTTAGGAGTATTTTGAAGATTGGGCGGCAAACGAAAAAATGGGCGGAAGTCACAAGGTTCCTAATAAGGGTTTCTTTTAAGGTTCTTTTCAGATTTTGAATGGTTAATACTCATAGAATAAAGGAAATTGAGGGGTATCTCAGATAAGTGGGTCTTTTCGCAAACATTTTAGGAGTATTTTAAAGATTGGGCGGCATACGAAAAAATGGGCAAAAGGCGCAAGGTACTTATCAAATACTTTTTTAAAGGTTCTTTTCAGATTTTGAATGGTTAATACTCATAGAATAAAGGATATTGAGGGGTATCTCAGATAAGTGGGTCTTATCGCAAACATTTTAGGAGTATTTTAAAGATTGGGCGGCAAACGAAAAAATGGGCGGCACGCGGAAGGTTCCTATCAGATACTTTTTTTAAGGTTCTTTTCAGATTTTGAATGGTTAATACTCATAGAATAAAGGGTATTAAGGGATATCTCAGATAAATGGGTCTTTTCACAAACATTTTAGGAGTATTTTAAAAATTGGGCGGCATACGAAAAAATGGGAGGCAGGCGCAAGGTTCCTAATAAGGGCTTCTTTTAAGGTTCTTTTTAGATTTTGAATGGTAATACTCTTTGAATAAAGGGTATTGAGGGATATCTCAGAAAAATGGGTCTTTTCGCAAACATTTTAGGAGTATTTTAAAGATTGGGCGGAAAACGAAAAAATGGGCGGAAGGCGCAAGGTTCTTAATAAGGGTTTCTTTTAAGGTTCTTTTCAGATTTTGAATGGTTAATACTCATAGAATAAAGGGTATTGAGGGATATCTCAGATTAATGGGTCTTTTCAGAACATTTTAGGAGTATTTTAAAGATTGGGCGGTAAACGAAAAATTGGGCGTTAGGCGCAAGGTTCCTATCAATTACTTTTTTTAAGGTTCTTTTCAGATTTTGAATGGTAATACTCATAGAATAAAGGGTATTGAGGGATATCTCAGATAATTGGGTCTTTTCACAAACATTTTAGGAGTATTTTAAAGATTGGGGGGCATGCGAAAAAATGGGCGGAAGTCGCAAGGTTCCTCATAATGGCTTCTTTTAAGGTTCTTTTCAGATTTTGAATGGTTAATACTCATAGAATAAAGGATATTGAGGGGTATCTCAGATAAGTGGGTCTTTTCACAATCATTTTAGGAATATTTTAAAGATTGGGCGGCAAACGAAAAAATGGGCGGCAGGCGCAAGATTCCTATCAGATACTTTTTTTAAGGTTATTTTCAGATTTTAAATGGTTAATACTCATAGAATAAAGGATATTGAGGGGTATCTCAGATAAGTGGGTCTTTTCGCAAACATTTTAGGAGTATTTTAAAGATTGGGCGGCATACGAAAAAATGGGCGAAAGGCGCAAGGTACCTATCAAATACTTTTTTAAAGGTTCTTTTCAGATTTTGAATGGTTAATACTCATAGAATAAAGGATATTAAGGGATATCTCAGATAAGTGGGTCTTATCGCAAACATTTTAGGAGTATTTTAAAGATTGGGCGGCAAACGAAAAAATGGGCGGCAGGCGCAAGGTTCCTATCAGATACTTTTTTTAAGGTTCTTTTCAGATTTTGAATGGTTAATACTCATAGAATAAAGGGTATTAAGGGATATCTCAGATAAATGGGTCTTTTCACAAACATTTTAGGAGTATTTTAAAAATTGGGCGGCATACGAAAAAATGGGAGGCTGGCGCAAGGTTCCTAATAAGGGCTTCTTTTAAGGTTCTTTTTAGATTTTGAATGGTAATACTCTTTGAATAAAGGGTATTGAGGGATATCTCAGATAAATGGGTCTTTTCGCAAACATTTTAGGAGTATTTTAAAGATTGGGCGGCAAACGAAAAAATGGGCGGAAGGCGCAAGGTTCTTAATAAGGGTTTCTTTTAAGGTTCTTTTCAGATTTTGAATGGTTAATACTCATAGAATAAAGGGTATTGAGGGATATCTCAGATTAATGGGTCTTTTCAGAACATTTAAGGAGTATTTTAAAGATTGGGCGGCAAACGAAAAATTGGGCGTTAGGCGCAAGGTTCCTATCAAATACTTTTTTTAAGGTTCTTTTCAGATTTTGAATGGTAATACTCATAGAATAAAGGGTATTGAGGGATATCTCAGATAATTGGGTCTTTTCACAAACATTTTAGGAGTATTTTAAAGATTGGGGGGCATGCGAAAAAATGGGCGGAAGTCGCAAGGTTCCTCATAAGGGCTTCTTTTAAGGTTCTTTTCAGATTTTGAATGGTTAATACTCATAGAATAAAGGATATTGAGGGGTATCTCAGATAAGTGGGTCTTTTCACAATCATTTTAGGAATATTTTAAAGATTGGGCGGCAAACGAAAAAATGGGCGGCAGGCGCAAGGTTCCTATCAGATACTTTTTTTAAGGTTTTTTTCAGATTTTGAATGGTTAATACTCATAGAAAAAAGGGTATTGAGGGATATCTCAGATAAATGGGTCTTTTCACAAACATTTTAGGAGTATTTTAAAGATTGGGCGGCATACGAAAAAATGGGAGGCAGGCGCAAGGTTCCTGATAAGGGCTTCTTTTAAGGTTCTTTTCAGATTTTGAATGGTAATACTCATAGAATAAAGGGTATTGAGGGATATCTCAGATAAATGGGTCTTTTCGCAAACATTTTAGGAGTATTTTAAAGATTGGGCGGCAAACGAAAAAATGGGAGGCAGGCGCAAGGTTCCTAATAAGGGCTTCTTTTAAGGTTCTTTTCAGATTTTGAATGGTTAATACTGATAGAATAAAGGGTATTGAGGGGTATCTCAGATAAATGGGTCTTTTCGCAAACATTTTAGGAGTATTTTAAAGATTGGGCGGCAAACGAAAAAATGGGCGGAAGGCGCAAGGTTCCTATCAGATACTTTTTTTAAGGTTCTTTTCAGATTTTGAATGGTTAATACTCATAGAATAAAGGGTATTGAGGGATATCTCAGATAAATGGGTCTTTTCGCAAACATTTTAGGAGTATTTTAAAGATTGGGCGGCAAACGAAAAAATGGGCGGAAGGCGCAAGGTTCCTAATAAGGGTTTCTTTTAAGGTTCTTTTCAGATTTTGAATGGTTAATACTGATAGAATAAAGGGTATTGAGGGGTATCTCAGATAAGTGGGTCTTTTTGCAAACATTTTAGGAGTATTTTAAAGATTGGGCGGCAAACGCAAAAATGGGCGGCAGGCGCAAGATTCCTATCAGATACTTTTTTTAAGGTTCTTTTCAGATTTTGAATGCTTAATACTCATAGAATAAAGGGTATTGAGGGATATCTCAGATAAATGGGTCTTTTCACAAACATTTTAGGAGTATTTTAAAGATTGGGCGGCATACGAAAAAATGGGAGGCAGGCGCAAGGTTCCTAATAAGGGCTTCTTTTAAGGTTCTTTTCAGATTTTGAATGGTTAATACTGATAGAATAAAGGGTATTGAGGGGTATCTCAGATAAGTGGGTCTTTTCGCAAACATTTTAGGAGTATTTTAAAGATTGGGCGGCAAACGAAAAAATGGGCGGAAGGCGCAAGGTTCCTAATAAGGGTTTCTTTTAAGGTTCTTTTCAGATTTTGAATGGTTAATACTGATAGAATAAAGGGTATTGAGGGGTATCTCAGATAAGTGGGTCTTTTTGCAAACATTTTAGGAGTATTTTAAAGATTGGGCGGCAAACGAAAAAATGGGAGGCAGGCGCAAGGTTCCTATCAGATACTTTTTTTAAGGTTCTTTTCAGATTTTGAATGGTTAATACTCATAGAATAAAGGGTATTGAGGGATATCTCAGATAAATGGGTCTTTTCACAAACATTTTAGGAGTATTTTAAAGATTAGGCGGCATACGAAAAAATGGGCGGAAGGCGCAAGGTTCCTAATAAGGGCTTCTTTTAAGGTTCTTTTCAGATTTTGAATGGTTAATACTCATAGAATAAAGGGTATTGAGGGATATCTCAGATAAATGGGTCTTTTCGCAAACATTTTAGGAGTATTTTAAAGATTGGGCGGCAAACGAAAAATTTGGCGAAAGGCGCAAGGTTCCTATCAGATACTTTTTTTAAGGTTCTTTTCAGATTTTGAATGGTTAATACTCATAGAATAAAGGGTATTGAGGGATATCTCAGATAAATGGGTCTTTTCACAAACATTTTAGGAGTATTTTAAAGATTGGGCGGCATACGAAAAAATGGGAGGTAGGCGCAAGGTTCCTATCAAATACTTGTTTTAAGGTTCTTTTCAGATTTTGAATGGTAATACTCATAGAATAAAGGGTATTGAGGGATATCTCAGATAATTGGGTCTTTTCACAAACATTTTAGGAGTATTTTAAAGATTGGGCGGCATGCGAAAAAATGGGCGGAAGTCGCAAGGTTCCTAATAAGGGCTTCTTTTAAGGTTCTTTTCAGATTTTGAATGGTTAATACTCATAGAATAAAGGGTATTGAGGGATATCTCAGATAAATAGGTCTTTTCACAAACATTTTAGGAGTATTTTAAAGATTGGGCGGCAAACGAAAAATTGGGCGGAAGGCGCAAGGTTCCTAATAAGGGTTTCTTTTAAGGTTCTTTTCAGATTTTGAATGGTTAATACTCATAGAATAAAGGGTATTGAGGGGTATCTCAGATAAATGGGTCTTTTCACAAACATTTTAGGAATAATTTAAAGATTGGGCGGCAAACGAAAAATTGGGCGGCAGGCGCAAGGTTCCTATCAAATACTTGTTTTAAGGTTCTTTTCAGATTTTGAATGGTAATACTCATAGAATAAAGGGTATTGAGGGATATCTCAGATAATTGGGTCTTTTCACAAACATTTTAGGAGTATTTTAAAGATTGGGCGGCATGCGAAAAAATGGGCGGAAGTCGCAAGGTTCCTAATAAGGGCTTCTTTTAAGGTTCTTTTCAGATTTTGAATGGTTAATACTCATAGAATAAAGGGTATTGAGGGATATCTCAGTTTAATGGGTCTTTTCGCAAACATTTTAGGAATATTTTAAAGATTGGGCGGCAAACGAAAAAATGGGCGAAAGGCGCAAGGTTCCTATCAGATACTTTTTTTAAGGTTCTTTTCAGATTTTGAATGGTTAATACTCATAGAATAAAGGGTATTGAGGGATATCTCAGATAAATGGGTCTTTTCACAAACATTTTAGGAGTATTTTAAAGATTGGGCGGCATACGAAAAAATGGGAGGTAGGCGCAAGGTTCCTATCAAATACTTGTTTTAAGGTTCTTTTCAGATTTTGAATGGTAATACTCATAGAATAAAGGGTATTGAGGGATATCTCAGATAAATGGGTCTTTTCACAAACATTTTAGGAGTATTTTAAAGATTGGGCGGCATGCGAAAAAATGGGCGGAAGTCGCAAGGTTCCTAATAAGGGCTTCTTTTAAGGTTCTTTTCAGATTTTGAATGGTTAATACTCATAGAATAAAGGGTATTGAGGGATATCTCAGATAAATAGGTCTTTTCGCAAACATTTTAGGAGTATTTTCAAGATTGGGCGGCAAACGAAAAAATGGGCGGAAGGCGCAAGGTTACTAATAAGGGTTTCTTTTAAGGTTCTTTTCAGATTTTGAATGGTTAATACTCATAGAATAAAGGGTATTGAGTGGTATCTCAGATAAGTGGGTCTTTTTGCAAACATTTTAGGAGTATTTTAAAGATTGGGCGGCATACGAAAAAATGGGAGGCAGGCGCAAGGTTCCTAATAAGGGCTTCTTTTAAGGTTCTTTTCAGATTTTGAATGGTTAATACTGATAGAATAAAGGGTATTGAGGGGTATCTCAGATAAGTGGGTCTTTTCGCAAACATTTTAGGAGTATTTTAAAGATTGGGCGGCAAACGAAAAAATGGGCGGAAGGCGCAAGGTTCCTATCAGATACTTTTTTTAAGGTTCTTTTCAGATTTTGAATGGTTAATACTCATAGAATAAAGGGTATTGAGGGATATCTCAGATAAATGGGTCTTTTCGCAAACATTTTAGGAGTATTTTAAAGATTGGGCGGCAAACGAAAAAATGGGCGGAAGGCGCAAGGTTCCTAATAAGGGTTTCTTTTAAGGTTCTTTTCAGATTTTGAATGGTTAATACTGATAGAATAAAGGGTATTGAGGGGTATCTCAGATAAGTGGGTCTTTTTGCAAACATTTTAGGAGTATTTTAAAGATTGGGCGGCAAACGCAAAAATGGGAGGCAGGCGCAAGGTTCCTAATAAGGGTTTCTTTTAAGGTTCTTTTCAGATTTTGAATGGTTAATACTGATAGAATAAAGGGTATTGAGGGGTATCTCAGATAAGTGGGTCTTTTCGCAAACATTTTAGGAGTATTTTAAAGATTGGGCGGCAAACGAAAAAATGGGCGGAAGGCGCAAGGTTCCTAATAAGGGTTTCTTTTAAGGTTCTTTTCAGATTTTGAATGGTTAATACTGATAGAATAAAGGGTATTGAGGGGTATCTCAGATAAGTGGGTCTTTTCGCAAACATTTTAGGAGTATTTTAAAGATTGGGCGGCAAACGAAAAAATGGGCGGAAGGCGCAAGGTTCCTATCAGATACTTTTTTTAAGGTTTTTTTCAGATTTTGAATGGTTAATACTCATAGAATAAAGGGTATTGAGGGATATCTCAGATAAATGGGTCTTTTCACAAACATTTTAGGAGTATTTTAAAGATTAGGCGGCATACGAAAAAATGGGAGGCAGGCGCAAGGTTCCTAATAAGGGCTTCTTTTAAGGTTCTTTTCAGATTTTGAATGGTTAATACTGATAGAATAAAGGGTATTGAGGGGTATCTCAGATAAATGGGTCTTTTCGCAAACATTTTAGGAGTATTTTAAAGATTGGGCGGCAAACGAAAAAATGGGCGGAAGGCGCAAGGTTCCTATCAGATACTTTTTTTAAGGTTCTTTTCAGATTTTGATTGGTTAATACTCATAGAATAAAAGGTATTGAGGGATATCTCAGATAAATGGGTCTTTTCACAAACATTTTAGGAGTATTTTAAAGATCGGGCGGCATACGAAAAAATGGGAGGCAGGCGCAAGGTTCCTAATAAGGGCTTCTTTTAAGGTTCTTTTCAGATTTTGAATGGTTAATACTCATAGAATAAAGGGTATTGAGGGATATCTCAGATAAATGGGTCTTTTCACAAACATTTTAGGAGTATTTTAAAGATTGGGCGGCAAACGAAAAATTGGGCGGCAGGCGCAAGGTTCCTATCAAATACTTTTTTTAAGGTTCTTTTCAGATTTTGAATGGTAATACTCATAGAATAAAGGGTATTGAGGGATATCTCAGATAATTGGGTCTTTTCACAAACATTTTAGGAGTATTTTTAAGATTTGGCGGCATGCGAAAAAATGGGCGGAAGTCGCAAGGTTCCTAATAAGGGCTTCTTTTAAGGTTCTTTTCAGATTTTGAATGGTTAATACTCATAGAATAAAGGGTATTGAGGGATATCTCAGTTTAATGGGTCTTTTCGCAAACATTTTAGGAATATTTTAAAGATTGGGCGGCAAACGAAAAAATGGGCGAAAGGCGCAAGGTTCCTATCAGATACTTTTTTTAAGGTTCTTTTCAGATTTTGAATGGTTAATACTCATAGAATAAAGGGTATTGAGAGATATCTCAGATAAATGGGTCTTTTCACAAACATTTTAGGAGTATTTTAAAGATTGGGCGGCATACGAAAAAATGGGAGGTAGGCGCAAGGTTCCTAATAAGGGCTTCTTTTAAGGTTCTTTTCAGATTTTGAATGGTAATACTCATAGAATAAAGGGTATTGAGGGGTATCTCAGATAAATGGGTCTTTTCGCAAACATTTTAGGAGTATTTTAAAGATTGGGCGGCAAACGAAAAAATGGGCGGAAGGCGCAAGGTTACTAATAAGGGTTTCTTTTAAGGTTCTTTTCAGATTTTGAATGGTTAATACTCATAGAATAAAGGGTATTGAGTGGTATCTCAGATAAGTGGGTCTTTTTGCAAACATTTTAGGAGTATTTTAAAGATTGGGCGGCAAACGCAAAAATAAGCGGCAGGCGCAAGGTTCCTAATAAGGGGTTCTTTTAAGGTTCTTTTCAGATTTTGAATGGTTAATACTCATAGAATAAAGGGTATTGAGGGGTATTTCAGATAAATGGGTCTTTTCGCAAACATTTTAGGAGTATTTTAAAGATTGGGCGGCATACGAAAAAATGGGCGGAAGGCGCAAGGTTCCTAATAAGGGTTTCTTTTAAGGTTCTTTTCAGATTTTGAATGGTTAATACTCATAGAATAAAGGGTATTGAGGGGTATCTCAGATAAGTGGGTCTTTTCGCAAACATTTTAGGAGTATTTTAAAAATTGGGCGGCAAACGAAAAAATGGGCGGAAGGCGCAAGGTTCCTAATAAGGGTTTCTTTTAAGGTTCTTTTCAGATTTTGAATGGTTAATACTGATAGAATAAAGGGTATTGAGGGGTATCTCAGATAAGTGGGTCTTTTCGCAAACATTTTAGGAGTATTTTAAAAATTGGGCGGCAAACGAAAAAATGGGCGGAAGTCGCAAGGTTCCTAATAAGGGGTTCTTTTAAGGTTCTTTTCAGATTTTGAATGGTTAATACTCATAGAATAAAGGATATTGAGGGGTATCTCAGATAAGTGGGTCTTTTCGCAAACATTTTAGTAGTATTTTAAAGATTGGGCGGCATACGAAAAAATGGGAGGCAGGCGCAAGGTTCCTAATAAGGGCTTCTTTTAAGGTTCTTTTCAGATTTTGAATGGTTAATACTCATAGAATAAAGGGTATTGAGGGATATCTCAGATAAATGGGTCTTTTCACAAACATTTTAGGAGTATTTTAAAGATTGGGCGGCAAACGAAAAATTGGGCGGCAGGCGCAAGGTTCCTATCAAATACTTTTTTTAAGGTTCTTTTCAGATTTTGAATGGTTAATACTCATAGAATAAAGGATATTGAGGGGTATTTCAGATAAGTGGGTTTTTTCGCAAACATTTTACTAGTATTTTAAAGATTGGTCGGCATACGAAAAAATGGGCGAAAGGCGCAAGGTACCTATCAAATACTTTTTTAAAGGTTCTTTTCAGATTTTGAATGGTTAATACTCATAGAATAAAGGGTATTGAGGGATATCTCAGATAAATGGGTCTTTTCACAAACATTTTAGGAGTATTTTAAAGATTGGGCGGCATACGAAAAAATGGGAGGTAGGCGCAAGGTTCCTAATAAGGGCTTCTTTTAAGGTTCTTTTCAGATTTTGAATGGTAATACTCATAAATAAAGGGTATTGAGGGGTATCTCAGATAAATGGGTCTTTTCGCAAACATTTTAGGAGTATTTTAAAGATTGGGCGGCAAACTAAAAAATGGGCGGAAGGCGCAAGGTTACTAATAAGGGTTTCTTTTAAGGTTCTTTTCAGATTTTGAATGGTTAATACTCATAGAATAAAGGGTATTGAGTGGTATCTCAGATAAGTGGGTCTTTTTGCAAACATTTTAGGAGTATTTTAAAGATTGGGCGGCAAACGCAAAAATAAGCGGCAGGCGCAAGGTTCCTATCAGATACTTTTTTTAAGGTTCTTTTCAGATTTTGAATGGTTAATACTTATAGAATAAAGGGTATTGAGGGATATCTCAGATAAATGGGTCTTTTCACAAACATTTTAGGAGTATTTTAAAGATTGGGCGGCATACGAAAAAATGGGAGGCAGGCGCAAGGTTACTATTAAGGGCTTCTTTTAAGGTTCTTTTCAGATTTTGAATGGTTAATACTCATAGAATAAAGGGTATTGAGGGATATCTCAGATAAATGGGTCTTTTCGCAAACATTTTAGGAGTATTTTAAAGATTGGGCGGCAAACGAAAAAATGGGCGGAAGGCGCAAGGTTCCTAATAAGGGTTTCTTTTAAGGTTCTTTTCAGATTTTGAATGGTTAATACTCATAGAATAAAGGGTATTGAGGGGTATCTCAGATAAGTGGGTCTTTTCGCAAACATTTTAGGAGTATTTTCAAAATTGGGCGGCAAACGAAAAAATAGGCGGAAGTCGCAAGGTTCCTAATAAGGGGTTCTTTTAAGGTTCTTTTCAGATTTTGAATGGTTAATACTCATAGAATAAAGGATATTGAGGGGTATCTCAGATAAGTGGGTCTTTTCGCAAACATTTTAGTAGTATTTTAAAGATTGGGCGGCATACGAAAAAATGGGAGGCAGGCGTAAGGTTCCTAATAAGGGCTTCTTTTAAGGTTCTTTTCAGATTTTGAATGGTTAATACTCATAGAATAAAGGGTATTGAGGGATATCTCAGATAAATGGGTCTTTTCACAAACATTTTAGGAGTATTTTAAAGATTGGGCGGCAAACGAAAAATTGGGCGGCAGGCGCAAGGTTCCTATCAAATACTTTTTTTAAGGTTCTTTTCAGATTTTGAATGGTTAATACTCATAGAATAAAGGATATTGAGGGGTATTTCAGATAAGTGGGTCTTTTCGCAAACATTTTAGGAGTATTTTAAAGATTGGGCGGCATACGAAAAAATGGGCGAAAGGCGCAAGGTACCTATCAAATACTTTTTTAAAGGTTCTTTTCAGATTTTGAATGGTTAATACTCATAGAATAAAGGATATTGAGGGGTATCTCAGATAAGTGGGTCTTATCGCAAACATTTTAGGAGTATTTTAAAGATTGGGCGGCAAACGAAAAAATGGGCGGCAGGCGCAAGGTTCCTATCAGATACTTTTTTTAAGGTTCTTTTCAGATTTTGAATGGTTAATACTCATAGAATAAAGGGTATTGAGGGATATCTCAGATAATTGGGTCTTTTCACAAACATTTTAGGAGTATTTTAAAGATTGGGCGGCATACGAAAAAATGGGAGGCAGGCGCAAGGTTACTATTAAGGGCTTCTTTTAAGGTTCTTTTCAGATTTTGAATGGTTAATACTCATAGAATAAAGGGTATTGAGGGATATCTCAGATAAATGGGTCTTTTCGCAAACATTTTAGGAGTATTTTAAAGATTGGGCGGCAAACGAAAAAATGGGCGGAAGGCGCAAGGTTCCTAATAAGGGTTTCTTTTAAGGTTCTTTTCAGATTTTGAATGGTTAATACTCATAGAATAAAGGGTATTGAGGGGTATCTCAGATAAGTGGGTCTTTTCGCAAACATTTTAGGAGTATTTTAAAGATTGGGCGGCAAACGAAAAAATGGGCGGAAGTCGCAAGGTTCCTAATAAGGGGTTCTTTTAAGGTTCTTTTCAGATTTTGAATGGTTAATACTCATAGAATAAAGGATATTGAGGGGTATCTCAGATAAGTGGGTCTTTTCGCAAACATTTTAGTAGTATTTTAAAGATTGGGCGGCATACGAAAAAATGGGAGGCAGGCGCAAGGTTCCTAATAAGGGCTTCTTTTAAGGTTCTTTTCAGATTTTGAATGGTTAATACTCATAGAATAAAGGGTATTGAGTGATATCTCAGATAAATGGGTCTTTTCACAAACATTTTAGGAGTATTTTAAAGATTGGGCGGCAAACGAAAAATTGGGCGGCAGGCGCAAGGTTCCTAATAAGGGCTTCTTTTAAGGTTCTTTTCAGATTTTGAATGGTTAATACTCATAGAATAAAGGGTATTGAGGGATATCTCAGATAAATGGGTCTTTTCACAAAC
This sequence comes from Phorcus lineatus, assembly GCA_921293015.1. Lineage (NCBI taxonomy): Eukaryota > Metazoa > Mollusca > Gastropoda > Trochida > Trochidae > Phorcus > Phorcus lineatus. Next base: position 366,448 of record OV121095.1, read on the forward strand.
ATTTTAGGAGTATTTTAAAGATTGGGCGGCAAACGCAAAAATAAGCGGCAGGCGCAAGGTTCCTATCAGATACTTTTTTTAAGGTTCTTTTCAGATTTTGAATGGTTAATACTCATCACTGGAGTAACGCGCGTTCATTCCATAACTTTCCAAATTTGGCAAGGCGGTCTTGCCAAAAACTGAAAGGCGTCCTTTCCACACTAAGGAAAGGTCGCCTTTCCGTTGCCTATCTTTCCAAATCGATTAAGTCAATGAAGCGCGCATAAAATCGCTCTTTATCTTTTTCTCAATTCTAAGCAGTATGGTTGAAAAGGGTTTTTTATTTCTTATTTGAAACATGAATTTGATTCCATGAAATTACGAGATCATGAAACTGTGTTAATCATGGACGTGGAACGATTATTTTAAAATTAATAACTAGGAGAAAAGTGAAATGAAAAGCATTTTGAATTAAGTTAGTAGTTCAACATGTATTAAATCGAGTGGTTGAGTGGCATATATAAGGAAACAGTATCATATTTAATTGGATAACATAGTTCACATATCTATAAAGGTCATCAAAGGGATTTACTTTATAGTTATTTAACGTATAACGTGATTGTTATAATAATTTTATGGATAGTTATATGGCACTTTTCCACGCACTAATACATGCTTAAAGTGCATTACTCTGAAGGTAACGAATTTGCAAAGCGCTAAATTAAGTTAGGTAAAAATGAAAAGCTGCCGCATATTCTTCTTCCATAAATCAATAAAGCATGTGTTAGTTGATCAGTTAAACATGTGGAACGTACCTTTTCAGTGAATGTATCCACAATAACATAAATATCCAAGTCCTTTTTAGCTTAAGAACAGAACAAAAACCCATCACTGATCAGTGGCTAAAAAGATAAACGACACAATCTCTACATCCAGCTATCACATTCAAACAATAATGGCGACCAGATGAGAAAAAGAAAGCCGATGCAAAATTAGTTTGATTTTCTTAATTTCTTATCTAACCTCTCAGATTTCATTGGATAACAGGATGCGGTAAAGCAGTGTATCCTGTTGTTTCAAGACACGAGAGACACCGTCCTGACAAAACAGACTGATACATGGTCACTTGTCTACAAGCCACCTGCATGTGTTTGTACAGCACGTTTGACACCTGCTCAATACCTGAAGCTGACAACTGGTCATAGTCTGATAGGTTTTATTGGTCTGAGAAGCTAAATGGTATTATCTGACGCTAACTCGTTGTTTTAGTAACATTTGTTAATTTTTCTTAAATCAGAACAACATAACAATAATAAAATCTAAATTTGCCCATGCGGATCTCAGAAAATAAGTCACATACTGTAAAAAATAATATTGAATGCTGGATGACATAGATGAAAGAGAATGACCACACAAAATCATTTTGCATAGAGGCACGAAAAAGGATGAACATACATCTTAATAAATAAATAATAATAACAAAAAGACCAGCACACACATCTCATATGATTTCCTCTGATACTAAAATATTTAGTGATATTCGGAATTTTACCATGAGTTTATAACAACATGCTGTTTTTTCTATATTTTGCTTGAGGCATCAAGTCAAAACATATTAATGAACATAGAAACCTATGTTTTAAGGTAGAGGAATTTGGATGAGGTACCACTTTTCATAAAATAAACAATTTAACTTAGAATAAAGCCACTTTAAGTAAAAGGCATAAAGTTATTTTCATATATAAACAGTTGATATGATAAACTTTTGTCATATGCTCTATATAGCCATTAATATAAGAAAAGAAGTTTGAAATTAAGAACCCTGCAGAAGCAGGGAGCTTGGATCTAGATGGATCTTGATGTTGTTTTAGATAGGATTATTGTTAACTAAATGCTTGTTAAGGACCCTTCTTTATTTAATGTAAAGTGGGTATGCAGTGTAATCTGTTATTTCTGTTTTGATAATAAAGCTTTTAGAAGAATCCCGGAGTAGCACTGAGCTTGGGTCTAGATAAATAAGTCAATCTTGATGTTGTTTTAAATAGGATTACTGTTAACTAAATGCTTGTGAACGACCCTTTGTCAATAATTTACAGAAGAACATTCCAGAAAAGAGTAGGGGATGTCTACATCAGTATTACACTATGTATTCTTAAATGGGGCGTGTACATTTTGACGCTCTAGAAGCAAGAGTGTAATGTGTTTATGAATTTGTTGGATAGAAAGTTTGAAGGGAACTAACCCGAATGAGCCAGACCATCTTCATTCTGAGGTAAGTGATTGACATAAATAATGTCTAAATCGAGGTTATTTTGTTGTATAAAGTACATCTCTTCGTTAGATCAATGCCTACCAAATATAGATCACTGATATTCTAACATAGATTATGAATAACGAGACATATATCTACAGCCACCTTGACTTGCAAATGAATCAGAATTTGTCAAATAATATATTGCTCTCTTCGACTTGAATGCAGCGACCTAAATGAATATAAAATGAACGTTTTATATATCCAACATCAGTCTGTTCTTGTGGCGTTAATTATGAAGCCTCTCTTCATTATTTCATATTATTTTGTGATTTTCGCCAAGACATGTTTTTCTATACTAAAGGATTTGATTTAAAGCAATATTATTGGTAATCAAACCTTGTTTTCAGTTGAAAAAAGTTAATTGCTAAATTCAGTCCACATGCTTTTAAATTTAACAGGCAGATATTTTCCAACATAATGTTCACATGACATACATGTAGTCATGTGATGGCCGGAAGCATGAATTTTTCTAGTTGAATAAAGACATTCATTGAAACAACCAACCTTTTCAACATTCGAGAATACAGTGTAATTTTATGATTTCATATTTTTTTAATTCTAACAACAGTATATATATCATTATATTTTTATGAAACCATTGGTATACTTTATACTTTGGGGGAGGATATGCCCTATTAATTAATTAATTTCTTATTTTGATCTCGTTAATCTTTGTTGTCAAACAACGTCACTTCTTTTGCTGACTCTCTCCCTGCCCCTCACACACGCCCATCAAGTTTATTGTCATGTAACGGTCAGAGAGACATCCTTGATTGTCGGCTAGACAAGGTAACGAACGGTTAATTACCATGTAATAAAATTGTGCAACATCCTCTCTCTGAGTTGACAGAGAGACCTGTGTAGTTACTTAGCAAGGTAAGCCGTATTATCAATTTGTATGAGATTGTTTAATAACCATATTTTTATTTCGTACAAAATTTGGACTGGCGAACAAGTCATTTGGCCAATTTCAACGCCGTACCAATACAAAATTAAACAATACATGGATACAGAACATAACAATACATGGATACAGAACATAACAATACATGGATACAGAACATAACAAAATTAAACAATACATGGATACAGAACATAACAACGAATTAGAGAAGTAAAAAACCTGTGAGAACTTGTGCTATAAATAACAAAGCATAGCGAAAATTTTCAAAATTGTTGCTCAACTGAAGCACGTCATTATAAACGTGAATTAAATTCAAAATAATCTTAGTAATTGAAGAAATCACGAAAATTGTTCACTTATTTGTATAAAACGTGTTGAATTAAGGATGTTTCTATTCGTTAAGTAGCTCAAAATGTCACTACCGTATAGAACTCATATCCATGTATATAGAAATATATTTGCTCTTAAAATTTTAGACAAATTAAGAGAAAATGTAACATACTTTGTCAATTTGCCCAAAAACATCTGGACGTGTCCGATATTTGTCTATTAATTTTTTGCATTCACTACAATCGAGCTTGAGGCGCACTTGATTATTTGACAAAATCACGAGCTTGAATGTGAAATGTATGCGACATTATCACATGGTATGAAACCGTTTGTTGAACGGCAAAGAGAACATTCACAGAAAGCAAGATCTGGAGCATGGAGAGTTGATAAAAGAAATGTAAGACATCTTATAACATGATATGAAACCCGTTGTTGATTGTCTTAAACCATCCATTTATTTCACTGTTAGCACACCATGGAAGCAAGTCCAAATTTTACTTATTAGACAGAGGTTAATACGCAAGGTGAAGTTTTTATTTACAATATTTACCACTTTTAATGGATATGTGCACATATTGTAGTATCAGTGTGTATAAAGTATCGTCAGTTGATTATAAATATCCATTAATATGTTTTCATACATCCGTTTCTGTGACTTGATATTATTGATAATTTTACTTTACACCGCGTTTCTAACCTTGATACAGAAATTTAAATTATTTCCTTAATTTCAAAAGAATTGATACAACATAGGAATTGTCAGAAAACAATCTTATACCGTTTCATGAATGAGCAAACCTATCAACAGAAATGAATTGTTCAGAAAACTATATTTTAAGCTATGTATGAGCCGATTGAGCTTTCTATAAAATCTTTTGTGGACAATAGAGGTTTGGTTCAAGTATGTGGTTACTGGGTTTGATATATTAAAACGTGACCTCCGAAATAAGCCCTGTAATGTAATAATGAAAAGCCTAATATTTTCATCATAAATTGTAAACTCGATCATTGGCTAAATTTATATTTTATATATGACATTCAAGTGAAACTCAATTCATAATCCGTTAGTCCAGGTCTCGGCAATGGCATAGCGGGAATACTATACCATAGACCGCCAAATAGCAATGAAAGCAATCCTGTCAGACGCTCTTTCCAAGCGAGTGTCACTTCCAGACGCCCCACCCCTCATGCCCCCTCCCCCTTTCTGGTCCAGCCTCTACACTAAACGCATCCAGTTAATTACCACTATGAGATCAAAGAGGCACTCTTGATTGTCGGCTAGACAAATTAACAAGATGTATATTGTTTATAATGAGCGATTCTTCTCACAGAAAGCCTAAGGTGCATTATTTGAAATAGGGGATATGTAAGATTCAATACAATATTTTTGTGGATCTGTTTTATAAGATTTTTCTGTTTTGCTTGTTATTATCAAACAATAGCATTAGATTGTATGTTTCTAAATTCTATTTCTAAGATGTTCTTTATTATGTTAAGCTCATGAACAATGAATTAATATTAGATCAACGCTTTGTTGTTGATATCATAAGTTTTACCATAATTATACATGACATTGTAAGTTGCAATTTACATACACATATCTAAATGTTTCCTTAATTTGGACAGCGAACGGATCGGCGAACTAGCTGTTGCCTTAGAATTTACTTTCCTGTAATGATAATTTATGAGACATATATATCTTTTCGAAATACATATCGAACAATCATAAACATGCATGATCAATGTAGTCATACATTTAAGTACAAATATTCGTTATATGATCCTGTATTTAGTTGTTTTATATAAAATTTAACGATTGACAAGGGATATTGTCATCTTCACAATGCTCTTATTACATCAACATTCTATATTCTTTTTAAAAACTCATTCATACATTCTTGTATGCATAATAGTTTTTACCTGATCCAATTAAATTTTGAACCTATGAAGCTTGGAATTTAAAAATAAAAATAAAAACACTTTTTTAGTTTTGATATTTATTTATGAAACTGGTTTTGTCAATTATGTACTTCATGCTGAGTTTAGAATGTGGCGACGCAATTGCACATCACAAGACACTGCTCAGATTCAATGCATACTGTCCATAGTTGGGTCCTAATGTTGTCATAATTAACAGGTGCCTATTATGTAATCTATTTCCTGTCAAATTTCATTGTCAGATTATTTGTCTCAAATAGCAGGCCCACACCTGTGCTTTGGACCCTTTGGTAAATGGCGGCTTATGTCAACATCCGTTCATACTGACATAACTCATACTGGCATTACACAGCTAATTAGTACATCTTAACAACGACAAACGTTATAAACCAATGAACTTGTAGAATATACGTTCAACCAATGAGAAGAAAATGTTCGGCAATGCTATACATGCTTACAGTCACTTGAAAAAAGTAGATCATTTGGAAAGGTACCCAAATTTAATAGGATTCATGGATTACTTTTTCTGACGATTGAAACGGGTATGTACTTTGTCATTGATAATATTTCAAACTTCACTTTCAAAAAGGTCACCATTTACCTTTGAAATCAAACAAATTATTGCGAACAAATGATAATCATTGCCAAAAATTGTTTATTAACATTTTCCATGATTAAATTCATACAATTTTCTGAATATCTTTTAATTTTAAATGATGCAATTTTCAAACTCTATATCTCTTATTCATTTCATGTGTTTAAGTCACTCCTTAAATAGTAAAATGATTTATTTAATTTCTGCAATAAACTAATTTGCAGGATTTGATTCATCATTTAAAAACAAAGTCTTCTTTTGTTAAAAAATTGCGATGAAAAACATTTTAAATTTTTTTCAAAGGTAAATTAAATTTCATGTCTTTTAAGAATCAATCTTTCAAACAAAATAAAGATTTTCAAAATGTAAAAATAACTATAGGTTAACTTAATCAAAAACTTCTAAAGGTATTCAATAACATGACGAATTTGACAAACAGAATAAAGGGACGTAACTCTTGGTCAGACAGGTAAGGTGCTAATTAGTTTTAAAGGCTGTGGAAAGGTCACCTTGCCGTGCGTTCTTTCCAAAGAGGCTTTGGAAAGGGCGTTCTTTAAGCCTATGGAAAGGTGTGGAAGGGTGCCTCTTTCCTTTATGGAAAGGTGTGGAAGGGTGCCTCTTTCCTCTTGGAAAGGACGCCTTTAAGCTTTTGGAATGAACGCTCGTTACTCCAGTGCATAGAATAAAGGGTATTGAAGGATATCTCAGATAAATGGGTCTTTTCACAAACATTTTAGGAGTATTTTAAAGATTGGGCGGCATACGAAAAAATGGGAGGCAGGCGCAAGGTTACTAATAAGGGCTTCTTTTAAGGTTCTTTTCAGATTTTGAATGGTTAATACTCATAGAATAAAGGATATTGAGGGATATCTCAGATAAATGGGTCTTTTCGCAAACATTTTAGGAGTATTTTAAAGATTGGGCGGCAAACGAAAAAATGGGCGGAAGGCGCAAGGTTCCTAATAAGGGTTTCTTTTAAGGTTCTTTTCAGATTTTGAATGGTTAATACTCATAGAATAAAGGGTATTGAGGGGTATCTCAGATAAGTGGGTCTTTTCGCAAACATTTTAGGAGTATTTTAAAAATTGGGCGGCAAACGAAAAAATGGGCGGAAGTCGCAAGGCTCCTAATAAGGGGTTCTTTTAAGGTTCTTTTCAGATTTTGAATGGTTAATACTCATAGAATAAAGGATATTGAGGGGTATCTCAGATAAGTGGGTCTTTTCGCAAACATTTTAGTAGTATTTTAAAGATTGGGCGGCATACGAAAAAATGGGAGGCAGGCGCAAGGTTCCTAATAAGGGCTTCTTTTAAGGTTCTTTTCAGATTTTGAATGGTTAATACTCATAGAATAAAGGGTATTGAGGGATATCTCAGATAAATGGGTCTTTTCACAAACATTTTAGGAGTATTTTAAAGATTGGGCGGCAAACGAAAAATTGGGCGGCAGGCGCAAGGTTCCTATCAAATACTTTTTTTAAGGTTCTTTTCAGATTTTGAATGGTAATACTCATAGAATAAAGGGTATTGAGGGATATCTCAGATAATTGGGTCTTTTCACAAACATTTTAGGAGTATTTTAAAGATTGGGCGGCATGCGAAAAAATGGGCGAAAGGCGCAAGGTTCCTATCAGATACTTTTTTTAAGGTTCTTTTCAGATTTTGAATGGTTAATACTCATAGAATAAAAGGTATTGAGGGATATCTCAGATAAATGGGTCTTTTCACAAACATTTTAGGAGTATTTTAAAGATTGGTCGGCAAACGAAAAAATGGGCGAAAGGCGCAAGGTTCCTATCAGATACTTTTTTTAAGGTTCTTTTCAGATTTTGAATGGTTAATACTCATAGAATAAAAGGTATTGAGGGATATCTCAGATAAATGGGTCTTTTCACAAACATTTTAGGAGTATTTTAAAGATTGGGCGGCATACGAAAAAATGGGAGGTAGGCGCAAGGTTCCTAATAAGGGCTTCTTTTAAGGTTCTTTTCAGATTTTGAATGGTAATACTCATAGAATAAAGGGTATTGAGGGATATCTCAGATAAATGGGTCTTTTCGCAAACATTTTAGGAGTATTTTAAAGATTGGGCGGCATACGAAAAAATGGGAGGCAGGCGCAAGGTTCCTAATAAGGGCTTCTTTTAAGGTTCTTTTCAGATTTTGAATGGTTAATACTCATAGAATAAAGGGTATTGAGGGATATCTCTAATAAATGGGTCTTTTCACAAACATTTTAGGAGTATTTTAAAGATTGGGCGGCAAACGAAAAATTGGGCGGCAGGCGCAAGGTTCCTATCAAATACTTTTTTTAAGGTTCTTTTCAGATTTTGAATGGTAATACTCATAGAATAAAGGATATTGAGGGATATCTCAGATAATTGGGTCTTTTCACAAACATTTTAGGAGTATTTTAAAGATTGGGCGGCATGCGAAAAAATGGGCGGAAGTCGCAAGGTTCCTCATAAGGGCTTCTTTAAAGGTTCTTTTCAGATTTTGAATGGTTAATACTCATAGAATAAAGGATATTGAGGGATATCTCAGATAAGTGGGTCTTTTCGTAAACATTTTAGGAATATTTTAAAGATTGGGCGGCATACGAAAAAATGGGCCAAAGGCGCAAGGTTCCTATCAGATACTTTTTTTAAGGTTCTTTTCAGATTTTGAATGGTTAATACTCATAGAATAAAGGGTATTGAGGGGTATCTCAGATAAATGGGTCTTTTCACAAACATTTTAGGAGTATTTTAAAGATTGGGCGGCCTACGAAAAAATGGGAGGTAGGCGCAAGGTTCCTAATAAGGGCTTCTTTTAAGGTTCTTTTCAGATTTTAAATGGTAATACTCATAGAATAAAGGGTATTGAGGGATATCTCAGATAAATGGGTCTTTTCGCAAACATTTTAGGAGTATTTTAAAGATTGGGCGGCAAACGAAAAAATGGGCGGAAGGCGCAAGGTTCCTAATAAGGGTTTCTTTTAAGGTTCTTTTCAGATTTTGAATGGTTAATACTGATAGAAAAAAGGGTATTGAGGGGTATCTCAGATAAGTGGGTCTTTTTGCAAACATTTTAGGAGTATTTTAAAGATTGGGCGGCAAACGCAAAAATGGGCGGCAGGCGCAAGGTTCCTATCAGATACTTTTTTTAAGGTTCTTTTCAGATTTTGAATGGTTAATACTCATAGAATAAAGGGTATTGAGGGATATCTCAGATAAATGGGTCTTTTCACAAACATTTTAGGAGTATTTTAAAGATTGGGCGGCATACGAAAAAATGGGAGGCAGGCGCAAGGTTCCAAATAAGGGCTTCTTTTAAGGTTCTTTTCAGATTTTGAATGGTTAATACTCTTTGAATAAAGGGTATTGAGGGATATCTCAGATAAATGGGTCTTTTCGCAAACATTTTAGGAGTATTTTAAAGATTGGGCGGCAAACGAAAAAATGGGCGGAAGGCGCAAGGTTCCTAATAAGGGTTTCTTTTAAGGTTCTTTTCAGATTTTGAATGGTTAATACTCATAGAATAAAGGGTATTGAGGGGTACCTCAGATAAATGGGTCTTTTCACAAACATTTTAGGAATAATTTAAAGATTGGGCGGCATACGAAAAAATGGGCGGAAGGCGCAAGGTTCTTAATAAGGGCTTCTTTTAAGGTTCTTTTCAGATTTTGAATGGTTAATACTCTTTGAATAAAGGGTATTGAGGGATATCTCAGATAAATGGGTCTTTTCACAAACATTTTAGGAGTATTTTAAAGATTGGGCGGCATACGAAAAAATGGGAGGCAGGCGCAAGGTTCCTAATAAGGGCTTCTTTTAAGGTTCTTTTCAGATTTTGAATGGTTAATACTCTTTGAATAAAGGGTATTGAGGGATATCTCAGATAAATGGGTCTTTTCGCAAACATTTTAGGAGTATTTTAAAGATTGGGCGGCAAACGAAAAAATGGGCGGAAGGCGCAAGGTTCCTTATAAGGGTTTCTTTTAAGGTTCTTTTCAGATTTTGAATGGTTAATACTCATAGAATAAAGGGTATTGACGGGTATCTCAGATAAATGGGTCTTTTCACAAACATTTTAGGAGTATTTTAAAGATTGGGCGGCAACCGCAAAAATGGGCGGCAGGCGCAAGGTTCCTATCAGATACTTTTTTTAAGGTTCTTTTCAGATTTTGAATGGTTAATGCTCTTTGAATAAAGGGTATTGAGGGATATCTCAGATAAATGGGTCTTTTCACAAACATTTTAGGAGTATTTTAAAGATTGGGCGGCATACGAAAAAATGGGAGGTAGGCGCAAGGTTCCTAATAAGGGCTTCTTTTAAGGTTCTTTTCAGATTTTAAATGGTAATACTCATAGAATAAAGGGTATTGAGGGATATCTCAGATAAATGGGTCTTTTCGCAAACATTTTAGGAGTATTTTAAAGATTGGGCGGCAAACGAAAAAATGGGCGGAAGGCGCAAGGTTCCTAATAAGGGTTTCTTTTAAGGTTCTTTTCAGATTTTGAATGGTTAATACTGATAGAAAAAAGGGTATTGAGGGGTATCTCAGATAAGTGGGTCTTTTTGCAAACATTTTAGGAGTATTTTAAAGATTGGGCGGCAAACGCAAAAATGGGCGGCAGGCGCAAGGTTCCTATCAGATACTTTTTTTAAGGTTCTTTTCAGATTTTGAATGGTTAATACTCATAGAATAAAGGGTATTGAGGGATATCTCAGATAAATGGGTCTTTTCACAAACATTTTAGGAGTATTTTAAAGATTGGGCGGCATACGAAAAAATGGGAGGCAGGCGCAAGGTTCCTAATAAGGGCTTCTTTTAAGGTTCTTTTCAGATTTTGAATGGTTAATACTCATAGAATAAAGGATATTGAGGGGTATCTCAGATAAGTGGGTCTTATCGCTAACATTTTAGGAGTATTTTAAAGATTGGGCGGCAAACGAAAAAATGGGCTGCAGGCGCAAGGTTCCTAATAAGGGTTTCTTTTAATGTTCTTTTCAGATTTTGAATGGTTAATACTCATAGAATAAAGGGTATTGAGGGGTATCTCAGATAAATGGGTCTTTTCACAAACATTTTAGGAATAATTTAAAGATTGGGCGGCATACGAAAAAATGGGCGGAAGGCGCAAGGTTCTTAATAAGGTCTTCTTTTAAGGTTCTTTTCAGATTTTGAATGGTTAATACTGATAGAATAAAGGGTATTGAGGGATATCTCAGATAAATGGGTCTTTTCGCAAACATTTTAGGAGTATTTTAAAGATTGGGCGGCAACCGCAAAAATGGGCGGCAGGCGCAAGGTTCCTATCAGATACTTTTTTTAAGGTTCTTTTCAGATTTTGAATGGTTAATACTCATAGAATAAAGGGTATTGAGGGATATCTCAGATAAATGGGTCTTTTCACAAACATTTTAGGAGTATTTTAAAGATTGGGCGGCAACCGCAAAAATGGGCGGCAGGCGCAAGGTTCCTATCAGATACTTTTTTTAAGGTTCTTTTCAGATTTTGAATGGTTAATACTCATAGAATAAAGGGTATTGAGGGATATCTCAGATAAATGGGTCTTTTCACAAACATTTTAGGAGTATTTTAAAGATTGGGCGGCATACGAAAAAATGGGAGGCAGGCGCAAGGTTCCTAATAAGGGCTTCTTTTAAGGTTCTTTTCAGATTTTGAATGGTTAATACTCATAGAATAAAGGGTATTGAGGGGTATCTCAGATAAATGGGTCTTTTCACAAACATTTTAGGAGTATTTTAAAGATTGGGCGGCAAACGAAAAAATGGGCGGAAGGCGCAAGGTTCCTATCAGATACTTTTTTTAAGGTTCTTTTCAGATTTTGATTGGTTAATACTCATAGAATAAAAGGTATTGAGGGATATCTCAGATAAATGGGTCTTTTCACAAACATTTTAGGAGTATTTTAAAGATTGGGCGGCAAACAAAAAATTGGGCGGCAGGCGCAAGGTTCCTATCAAATACTTTTTTTAAGGTTCTTTTCAGATTTTGAATGGTAATACTCATAGAATAAAGGGTATTGAGGGATATCTCAAAATAATTGGGTCTTTTCACAAACATTTTAGGAGTATTTTAAAGATTGGGCGGCATACGAAAAAGTGGGCGGAAGTCGCAAGGTTCCTAATAAGGGCTTCTTTTAAGGTTCTTTTCAGATTTTGAATGGTTAATACTCATAGAATAAAGGGTATTGAGGGATATCTCAGATAAATGGGTCTTTTCGCAAACATTTTAGGAGTATTTTAAAGATTGGGCGGCATACGAAAAAATGGGCGGAAGGCGCAAGGTTCCTATCAGATACTTTTTTTAAGGTTCTTTTCAGATTTTGAATGAATAATACTCATAGAATAAAGGGTATTGAGGGATATCTCAGATAAATGGGTCTTTTCACAAACATTTTAGGAGTATTTTAAAGATTGGGCGGCATACGAAAAAATGGGAGGTAGGCGCAAGGTTTCTAATAAGGGTTTCTTTTAAGGTTCTTTTCAGATTTTGAATGGTAATACTCATAGAATAAAGGGTATTGAGGGATATCTCAGATAAATGGGTCTTTTCGCAAACATTTTAGGAGTATTTTAAAGATTGGGCGGCAAACGAAAAAATGGGCGGAAGACGCAAGGTTCCTAATAAGGGTTTCTTTTAAGGTTCTTTTCAGATTTTGAATGGTTAATACTCATAGAATAAAGGGTATTGAGGGGTATCTTAGATAAGTGGGTCTTTTTGCAAACATTTTAGGAGTATTTTAAAGATTGGGCGGCAAACGCAAAAATAAGCGGCAGGCGCAAGGTTCCTATCAGATACTTTTTTTAAGGTTCTTTTCAGATTTTGAATGGTTAATACTCATAGAATAAAGGGTATTGAGGGATATCTCAGATAAATGGGTCTTTTCACAAACATTTTAGGAGTATTTTAAAGATTGGGCGGCATACGAAAAAATGGGAGGCAGGCGCAAGGTTACTAATAAGGGCTTCTTTTAAGGTTCTTTTCAGATTTTGAATGGTTAATACTCATAGAATAAAGGGTATTGAGGGATATCTCAGATAAATGGGTCTTTTCGCAAACATTTTAGGAGTATTTTAAAGATTGGGCGGCAAACGAAAAAATGGGCGGAAGGCGCAAGGTTCCTAATAAGGGCTTCTTTTAAGGTTCTTTTCAGATTTTGAATGGTTAATACTCATAGAATAAAGGGTATTGAGGGGTATCTCAGATAAATGGGTCTTTTCACAAACATTTTAGGAATAATTTAAAGATTGGGCGGCATACGAAAAAATGGGCGGAAGGCGCAAGGTTCTTAATAAGGGCTTCTTTTAAGGTTCTTTTCAGATTTTGAATGGTTAATACTCTTTGAATAAAGGGTATTGAGGGATATCTCAGATAAATGGGTCTTTTCACAAACATTTTAGGAGTATTTTAAAGATTGGGCGGCAAACGAAAAAATGGGCGGAAGGCGCAAGGTTCCTAATAAGGGTTTCTTTTAAGGTTCTTTTCAGATTTTGAATGGTTAATACTGATAGAAAAAAGGGTATTGAGGGGTATCTCAGATAAGTGGGTCTTTTTGCAAACATTTTAGGAGTATTTTAAAGATTGGGCGGCAAACGCAAAAATGGGCGGCAGGCGCAAGGTTCCTATCAGATACTTTTTTTAAGGTTCTTTTCAGATTTTGAATGGTTAATACTCATAGAATAAAGGGTATTGAGGGATATCTCAGATAAATGGGTCTTTTCACAAACATTTTAGGAGTATTTTAAAGATTGGGCGGCATACGAAAAAATGGGAGGCAGGCGCAAGGTTCCTAATAAGGGCTTCTTTTAAGGTTCTTTTCAGATTTTGAATGGTAAATACTCATAGAATAAAGGATATTGAGGGGTATCTCAGATAAGTGGGTCTTATCGCTAACATTTTAGGAGTATTTTAAAGATTGGGCGGCAAACGAAAAAATGGGCTGCAGGCGCAAGGTTCCTAATAAGGGTTTCTTTTAATGTTCTTTTCAGATTTTGAATGGTTAATACTCATAGAATAAAGGGTATTGAGTCGTATCTCAGATAAATGGGTCTTTTCACAAACATTTTAGGAATAATTTAAAGATTGGGCGGCATACGAAAAAATGGGCGGAAGGCGCAAGGTTCTTAATAAGGTCTTCTTTTAAGGTTCTTTTCAGATTTTGAATGGTTAATACTGATAGAATAAAGGGTATTGAGGGATATCTCAGATAAATGGGTCTTTTCGCAAACATTTTAGGAGTATTTTAAAGATTGGGCGGCAACCGCAAAAATGGGCGGCAGGCGCAAGGTTCCTATCAGATACTTTTTTTAAGGTTCTTTTCAGATTTTGAATGGTTAATACTTATAGAATAAAGGGTATTGAGGGATATCTCAGATAAATGGGTCTTTTCACAAACATTTTAGGAGTATTTTAAAGATTGGGCGGCAACCGCAAAAATGGGCGGCAGGCGCAAGGTTCCTATCAGATACTTTTTTTAAGGTTCTTTTCAGATTTTGAATGGTTAATACTCATAGAATAAAGGGTATTGAGGGATATCTCAGATAAATGGGTCTTTTCACAAACATTTTAGGAGTATTTTAAAGATTGGGCGGCATACGAAAAAATGGGAGGCAGGCGCAAGGTTCCTAATAAGGGCTTCTTTTAAGGTTCTTTTCAGATTTTGAATGGTTAATACTCATAGAATAAAGGGTATTGAGGGGTATCTCAGATAAATGGGTCTTTTCACAAACATTTTAGGAGTATTTTAAAGATTGGGCGGCAAACGAAAAAATGGGCGGAAGGCGCAAGGTTCCTATCAGATACTTTTTTTAAGGTTCTTTTCAGATTTTGATTGGTTAATACTCATAGAATAAAAGGTATTGAGGGATATCTCAGATAAATGGGTCTTTTCACAAACATTTTAGGAGTATTTTAAAGATTGGGCGGCAAACAAAAAATTGGGCGGCAGGCGCAAGGTTCCTATCAAATACTTTTTTTAAGGTTCTTTTCAGATTTTGAATGGTAATACTCATAGAATAAAGGGTATTGAGGGATATCTCAAAATAATTGGGTCTTTTCACAAACATTTTAGGAGTATTTTAAAGATTGGGCGGCATGCGAAAAAATGGGCGGAAGTCGCAAGGTTCCTAATAAGGGCTTCTTTTAAGGTTCTTTTCAGATTTTGAATGGTTAATACTCATAGAATAAAGGGTATTGAGGGATATCTCAGATAAATGGGTCTTTTCGCAAACATTTTAGGAGTATTTTAAAGATTGGGCGGCATACGAAAAAATGGGCGGAAGGCGCAAGGTTCCTATCAGATACTTTTTTTAAGGTTCTTTTCAGATTTTGAATGGTTAATACTCATAGAATAAGGGGTATTGAGGGATATCTCAGATAAATGGGTCTTTTCACAAACATTTTAGGAGTATTTTAAAGATTGGGCGGCATACGAAAAAATGGGAGGTAGGCGCAAGGTTCCTAATAAGGGTTTCTTTTAAGGTTCTTTTCAGATTTTGAATGGTAATACTCATAGAATAAAGGGTATTGAGGGATATCTCAGATAAATGGGTCTTTTCGCAAACATTTTAGGAGTATTTTAAAGATTGGGCGGCAAACGAAAAAATGGGCGGAAGACGCAAGGTTCCTAATAAGGGTTTCTTTTAAGGTTCTTTTCAGATTTTGAATGGTTAATACTCATAGAATAAAGGGTATTGAGGGGTATCTTAGATAAGTGGGTCTTTTTGCAAACATTTTAGGAGTATTTTAAAGATTGGGCGGCAAACGCAAAAATAAGCGGCAGGCGCAAGGTTCCTATCAGATACTTTTTTTAAGGTTCTTTTCAGATTTTGAATGGTTAATACTCATAGAATAAAGGGTATTGAGGGATATCTCAGATAAATGGGTCTTTTCACAAACATTTTAGGAGTATTTTAAAGATTGGGCGGCATACGAAAAAATGGGAAGCAGGCGCAAGGTTCCTAATAAGGGCTTCTTTTAAGGTTCTTTTCAGATTTTGAATGGTTAATACTGATAGAATAAAGGGTATTGAGGGGTATCTCAGATAAATGGGTCTTTTCACAAACATTTTAGGAGTATTTTAAAGATTGGGCGGCAAACGAAAAAATGGGCGGAAGGCGCAAGGTTCCTATCAGATACTTTTTTTAAGGTTTTTTTCAGATTTTGATTGGTTAATACTCATAGAATAAAAGGTATTGAGGGATATCTCAGATAAATGGGTCTTTTCACAAACATTTTAGGAGTATTTTAAAGATTGGGCGGCAAACAAAAAATTGGGCGGCAGGCGCAAGGTTCCTATCAAATACTTTTTTTAAGGTTCTTTTCAGATTTTGAATGGTAATACTCATAGAATAAAGGGTATTGAGGGATATCTCAAAATAATTGGGTCTTTTCACAAACATTTTAGGAGTATTTTAAAGATTGGGCGGCATACGAAAAAATGGGCGGAAGTCGCAAGGTTCCTAATAAGGGCTTCTTTTAAGGTTCTTTTCAGATTTTGAATGGTAATACTCATAGAATAAAGGGTATTGAGGGATATCTCAGATAAATGGGTCTTTTCGCAAACATTTTAGGAGTATTTTAAAGATTGGGCGGCATACGAAAAAATGGGCGGAAGGCGCAAGGTTCCTATCAGATACTTTTTTTAAGGTTCTTTTCAGATTTTGAATGGTTAATACTCATAGAATAAAGGGTATTGAGGGATATCTCAGATAAATGGGTCTTTTCACAAACATTTTAGGAGTATTTTAAAGATTGGGCGGCATACGAAAAAAATGGGAGGTAGGCGCAAGGTTCCTAATAAGGGTTTCTTTTAAGGTTCTTTTCAGATTTTGAATGGTAATACTCATAGAATAAAGGGTATTGAGGGATATCTCAGATAAATGGGTCTTTTCGCAAACATTTTAGGAGTATTTTAAAGATTGGGCGGCAAACGAAAAAATGGGCGGAAGACGCAAGGTTCCTAATAAGGGTTTCTTTTAAGGTTCTTTTCAGATTTTGAATGGTTAATACTCATAGAATAAAGGGTATTGAGGGGTATCTTAGATAAGTGGGTCTTTTTGCAAACATTTTAGGAGTATTTTAAAGATTGGGCGGCAAACGCAAAAATAAGCGGCAGGCGCAAGGTTCCTATCAAATACTTTTTTTAAGGTTCTTTTCAGATTTTGAATGGTTAATACTCATAGAATAAAGGGTATTGAGGGATATCTCAGATAAATGGGTCTTTTCACAAACATTTTAGGAGTATTTTAAAGATTGGGCGGCATACGAAAAAATGGGAGGCAGGCGCAAGGTTACTAATAAGGGCTTCTTTTAAGGTTCTTTTCAGATTTTGAATGGTTAATACTCATAGAATAAAGGGTATTGAGGGATATCTCAGATAAATGGGTCTTTTCGCAAACATTTTAGGAGTATTTTAAAGATTGGGCGGCAAACGAAAAAATGGGCGGAAGGCGCAAGGTTCCTAATAAGGGCTTCTTTTAAGGTTCTTTTCAGATTTTGAATGGTTAATACTCATAGAATAAAGGGTATTGAGGGATATCTCAGATAAATGGGTCTTTTCACAAACATTTTAGGAGTATTTTAAAGATTGGGCGGCAAACGAAAAATTGGGCGGCAGGCGCAAGGTTCCTATCAAATACTTTTTTTAAGGTTCTTTTCAGATTTTGAATGGTAATACTCATAGAATAAAGGGTATTGAGGGATATCTCAGATAAATGGGTCTTTTCACAAACATTTTAGGAGTATTTTAAAGATTGGGCGGCATGCGAAAAAAATGGGCGGAAGTTGCATGGTTCCTCATAAGGGCTTCTTTAAAGGTTCTTTTCAGATTTTGAATGGTTAATACTCATAGAATAAAGGATATTGAGGGATATCTCAGATAAGTGGGTCTTTTCGCAAACATTTTAGGAATATTTTAAAGATTGGGCGGCATACGAAAAAATGGGCGGCAGGCGCAAGGTTCCTATCAGATACTTTTTTTAAGGTTCTTTTCAGATTTTGAATGGTTAATACTCATAGAATAAAGGGTATTGAGGGATATCTCAGATAAATGGGTCTTTTCGCAAACATTTTAGGAGTATTTTAAAGATTGGGCGGCAAACGAAAAAATGGGCGGCAGGCGCAAGGTTCCTAATAAGGGTTTCTTTTAAGGTTCTTTTCAGATTTTGAATGGTTAATACTCATAGAATAAAGGGTATTGAGGGGTATCTCAGATAAATGGGTCTTTTAACAAACATTTTAGGAGTATTTCAAAGATTGGGCGGCAAACAAAAAATGGGCTGAAGTCGCAAGGTTCCTAATAAGGGCTTCTTTTAAGGTTCTTTTCAGATTTTGAATGGTTAATACTCATAGAATAAAGGGTATTGAGGGATATCTCAGATTAATGGGTCTTTTCAAAATATTGTAGGAGTATTTTAAAGATTGGGCGGCAAACGAAAAAATGGGCGGCAGACGCAAGGTTCCTATCAAATACTTTTTTTAAGGTTCTTTTCAGATTTAGAATGGTAATACTCATAGAATGAAGGGTATTGAGGGATATCTCAGATAAATGGGTCTTTTCACAAACATTTTAGGAGTATTTTAAAGATTGGGCGGCAACCGCAAAAATGGGCGGCAGGCGCAAGGTTCCTATCAGATACTTTTTTTAAGGTTCTTTTCAGATTTTGAATGGTTAATACTCATAGAATAAAGGGTATTGAGGGATATCTCAGATAAATGGGTCTTTTCACAAACATTTTAGGAGTATTTTAAAGATTGGGCGGCATACGAAAAAATGGGAGGCAGGCGCAAGGTTCCTAATAAGGGCTTCTTTTAAGGTTCTTTTCAGATTTTGAATGGTTAATACTGATAGAATAAAGGGTATTGAGGGGTATCTCAGATAAATGGGTCTTTTCACAAACATTTTAGGAGTATTTTAAAGATTGGGCGGCAAACGAAAAAATGGGCGGAAGGCGCAAGGTTCCTATCAGATACTTTTTTTAAGGTTCTTTTCAGATTTTGATTGGTTAATACTCATAGAATAAAGGGTATTGAGGGATATCTCAGATAAATGGGTCTTTTCACAAACATTTTAGGAGTATTTTAAAGATTGGGCGGCAAACAAAAAATTGGGCGGCAGGCGCAAGGTTCCTATCAAATACTTTTTTTAAGGTTCTTTTCAGATTTTGAATGGTAATACTCATAGAATAAAGGGTATTGAGGGATATCTCAAAATAATTGGGTCTTTTCACAAACATTTTAGGAGTATTTTAAAGATTGGGCGGCATACGAAAAAATGGGCGGAAGTCGCAAGGTTCCTAATAAGGGCTTCTTTTAAGGTTCTTTTCAGATTTTGAATGGTTAATACTCATAGAATAAAGGGTATTGAGGGATATCTCAGATAAATGGGTCTTTTCGCAAACATTTTAGGAGTATTTTAAAGATTGGGCGGCATACGAAAAAATGGGCGGAAGGCGCAAGGTTCCTATCAGATACTTTTTTTAAGGTTCTTTTCAGATTTTGAATGGTTAATACTCATAGAATAAAGGGTATTGAGGGATATCTCAGATAAATGGGTCTTTTCACAAACATTTTAGGAGTATTTTAAAGATTGGGCGGCATACGAAAAAATGGGCGGTAGGCGCAAGGTTCCTAATAAGGGTTTCTTTTAAGGTTCTTTTCAGATTTTGAATGGTAATACTCATAGAATAAAGGGTATTGAGGGATATCTCAGATAAATGGGTCTTTTCGCAAACATTTTAGGAGTATTTTAAAGATTGGGCGGCAAACGAAAAAATGGGCGGAAGACGCAAGGTTCCTAATAAGGGTTTCTTTTAAGGTTCTTTTCAGATTTTGAATGGTTAATACTCATAGAATAAAGGGTATTGAGGGGTATCTTAGATAAGTGGGTCTTTTTGCAAACATTTTAGGAGTATTTTAAAGATTGGGCGGCAAACGCAAAAATAAGCGGCAGGCGCAAGGTTCCTATCAGATACTTTTTTTAAGGTTCTTTTCAGATTTTGAATGGTTAATACTCATAGAATAAAGGGTATTGAGGGATATCTCAGATAAATGGGTCTTTTCACAAACATTTTAGGAGTATTTTAAAGATTGGGCGGCATACGAAAAAATGGGAGGCAGGCGCAAGGTTCCTAATAAGGGCTTCTTTTAAGGTTCTTTTCAGATTTTGAATGGTTAATACTGATAGAATAAAGGGTATTGAGGGGTATCTCAGATAAATGGGTCTTTTCACAAACATTTTAGGAGTATTTTAAAGATTGGGCGGCAAACGAAAAAATGGGCGGAAGGCGCAAGGTTCCTATCAGATACTTTTTTTAAGGTTCTTTTCAGATTTTGATTGGTTAATACTCATAGAATAAAAGGTATTGAGGGATATCTCAGTTAAATGGGTCTTTTCACAAACATTTTAGGAGTATTTTAAAGATTGGGCGGCAAACAAAAAATTGGGCGGCAGGCGCAAGGTTCCTATCAAATACTTTTTTTAAGGTTCTTTTCAGATTTTGAATGGTAATACTCATAGAATAAAGGGTATTGAGGGATATCTCAAAATAATTGGGTCTTTTCACAAACATTTTAGGAGTATTTTAAAGATTGGGCGGCATACGAAAAAATGGGCGGAAGTCGCAAGGTTCCTAATAAGGGCTTCTTTTAAGGTTCTTTTCAGATTTTGAATGGTTAATACTCATAGAATAAAGGGTATTGAGGGATATCTCAGATAAATGGGTCTTTTCGCAAACATTTTAGGAGTATTTTAAAGATTGGGCGGCATACGAAAAAATGGGCGGAAGGCGCAAGGTTCCTATCAAATACTTTTTTTAAGGTTCTTTTCAGATTTTGAATGGTTAATACTCATAGAATAAAGGGTATTGAGGGATATCTCAGATAAATGGGTCTTTTCACAAACATTTTAGGAGTATTTTAAAGATTGGGCGGCATACGAAAAAATGGGAGGTAGGCGCAAGGTTCCTAATAAGGGTTTCTTTTAAGGTTCTTTTCAGATTTTGAATGGTAATACTCATAGAATAAAGGGTATTGAGGGATATCTCAGATAAATGGGTCTTTTCGCAAACATTTTAGGAGTATTTTAAAGATTGGGCGGCAAACGAAAAAATGGGCGGAAGACGCAAGGTTCCTAATAAGGGTTTCTTTTAAGGTTCTTTTCAGATTTTGAATGGTTAATACTCATAGAATAAAGGGTATTGAGGGGTATCTTAGATAAGTGGGTCTTTTTGCAAACATTTTAGGAGTATTTTAAAGATTGGGCGGCAAACGCAAAAATAAGCGGCAGGCGCAAGGTTCCTATCAGATACTTTTTTTAAGGTTCTTTTCAGATTTTGAATGGTTAATACTCATAGAATAAAGGGTATTGAGGGATATCTCAGATAAATGGGTCTTTTCACAAACATTTTAGGAGTATTTTAAAGATTGGGCGGCATACGAAAAAATGGGCGGAAGGCGCAAGGTTACTAATAAGGGCTTCTTTTAAGGTTCTTTTCAGATTTTGAATGGTTAATACTCATAGAATAAAGGGTATTGAGGGATATCTCAGATAAATGGGTCTTTTCGCAAACATTTTAGGAGTATTTTAAAGATTGGGCGGCAAACGAAAAAATGGGCGGAAGGCGCAAGGTTCCTAATAAGGGCTTCTTTTAAGGTTCTTTTCAGATTTTGAATGGTTAATACTCATAGAATAAAGGGTATTGAGGGATATCTCAGATAAATGGGTCTTTTCACAAACATTTTAGGAGTATTTTAAAGATTGGGCGGCAAACGAAAAATTGGGCGGCAGGCGCAAGGTTCCTATCAAATACTTTTTTTAAGGTTCTTTTCAGATTTTGAATGGTAATACTCATAGAATAAAGGGTATTGAGGGATATCTCAGATAATTGGGTCTTTTCACAAACATTTTAGGAGTATTTTAAAGATTGGGCGGCATGCGAAAAAATGGGCGGAAGTTGCAAGGTTCCTCATAAGGGCTTCTTTAAAGGTTCTTTTCAGATTTTGAATGGTTAATACTCATAGAATAAAGGATATTGAGGGATATCTCAGATAAGTGGGTCTTTTCGCAAACATTTTAGGAATATTTTAAAGATTGGGCGGCATACGAAAAAATGGGCGGCAGGCGCAAGGTTCCTATCAGATACTTTTTTTAAGGTTCTTTTCAGATTTTGAATGGTTAATACTCATAGAATAAAGGGTATTGAGGGATATCTCAGATAAATGGGTCTTTTCACAAACATTTTAGGAGTATTTTAAAGATTGGGCGGCATATGAAAAAATGGGAGGTAGGCGCAAGGTTCCTAATAAGGGCTTCTTTTAAGGTTTTTTTTCAGATTTTGAATGGTAATACTCATAGAATAAAGGGTATTGAGGGATATCTCAGATAAATGGGTCTTTTCGCAAACATTTTAGGAGTATTTTAAAGATTGGGCGGCAAACGAAGAAATGGGCGGAAGGTGCAAGGTTCCTAATAAGGGTTTCTTTTAAGGTTCTTTTCAGATTTTGAATGGTTAATACTGATAGAATAAAGGGTATAGAGGGGTATCTCAGATAAGTGGGTCTTTTTGCAAACATTTTAGGAGTATTTTAAAGATTGTGCGGCAAACGCAAAAATGGGCGGCACGCGGAAGGTTCCTATCAGATACTTTTTTTAAGGTTCTTTTCAGATTTTGAATGGTTAATACTCATAGAATAAAGGGTATTGAGGGATATCTCAGATAAATGGGTCTTTTCACAAACATTTTAGGAGTATTTTAAAGATTGGGCGGCATACGAAAAAATGGGAGGGAGGCGCAAGGTTACTAATAAGGGCTTCTTTTAAGGTTCCTTTCAGATTTTGAATGGTTAATACTCATAGAATAAAGGGTATTGAGGGATATCTCAGATAAATGGGTCTTTTCGCAAACATTTTAGGAGTATTTTAAAGATTGGGCGGCAAACGAAAAAATGGGCGGCAGGCGCAAGGTTCCTAATAAGGGTTTCTTTTAAGGTTCTTTTCAGATTTTGAATGGTTAATACTCATAGAATAAAGGGTATTGAGGGGTATCTCAGATAAATGGGTCTTTTAACAAACATTTTAGGAGTATTTCAAAGATTGGGCGGCAAACAAAAAATGGGCTGAAGTCGCAAGGTTCCTAATAAGGGCTTCTTTTAAGGTTCTTTTCAGATTTTGAATGGTTAATACTCATAGAATAAAGGGTATTGAGGGATATCTCAGATTAATGGGTCTTTTCAAAATATTGTAGGAGTATTTTAAAGATTGGGCGGCAAACGAAAAAATGGGCGGCAGACGCAAGGTTCCTATCAAATACTTTTTTTAAGGTTCTTTTCAGATTTAGAATGGTAATACTCATAGAATGAAGGGTATTGAGGGATATCTCAGATAAATGGGTATTTTCACAAACATTTTAGGAGTATTTTAAAGATTGGGCGGCATGCGAAAAAACGGGCGGAAGTCGCAAGGTTCCTAATAAGGGTTTCTTTTAAGGTTCTTTTCAGATTTTGAATGGTTAATACTGATAGAATAAAGGGTATTGAGGGGTATCTCAGATAAGTGGGTCTTTTTGCAAACATTTTAGGAGTATTTTAAAGATTGTGCGGCAAACGCAAAAATGGGCGGCACGCGGAAGGTTCCTATCAGATACTTTTTTTAAGGTTCTTTTCAGATTTTGAATGGTTAATACTCATAGAATAAAGGGTATTGAGGGATATCTCAGATAAATGGGTCTTTTCACAAACATTTTAGGAGTATTTTAAAGATTGGGCGGCATATGAAAAAATGGGAGGTAGGCGCAAGGTTCCTAATAAGGGCTTCTTTTAAGGTTTTTTTCAGATTTTGAATGGTAATACTCATAGAATAAAGGGTATTGAGGGATATCTCAGATAAATGGGTCTTTTCGCAAACATTTTAGGAGTATTTTAAAGATTGGGCGGCAAACGAAAAAATGGGCGGAAGGTGCAAGGTTCCTAATAAGGGTTTCTTTTAAGGTTCTTTTCAGATTTTGAATGGTTAATACTGATAGAATAAAGGGTATTGAGGGGTATCTCAGATAAGTGGGTCTTTTTGCAAACATTTTAGGAGTATTTTAAAGATTGTGCGGCAAACGCAAAAATGGGCGGCACGCGGAAGGTTCCTATCAGATACTTTTTTTAAGGTTCTTTTCAGATTTTGAATGGTTAATACTCATAGAATAAAGGGTATTGAGGGATATCTCAGATAAATGGGTCTTTTCACAAACATTTTAGGAGTATTTTAAAGATTGGGCGGCATACGAAAAAATGGGAGCAGGCGCAAGGTTACTAATAAGGGCTTCTTTTAAGGTTCCTTTCAGATTTTGAATGGTTAATACTCATAGAATAAAGGGTATTGAGGGATATCTCAGATAAATGGGTCTTTTCGCAAACATTTTAGGAGTATTTTAAAGATTGGGCGGCAAACGAAAAAATGGGCGGCAGGCGCAAGGTTCCTAATAAGGGTTTCTTTTAAGGTTCTTTTCAGATTTTGAATGGTTAATACTCATAGAATAAAGGGTATTGAGGGGTATCTCAGATAAATGGGTCTTTTAACAAACATTTTAGGAGTATTTCAAAGATTGGGCGGCAAACAAAAAATGGGCTGAAGTCGCAAGGTTCCTAATAAGGGCTTCTTTTAAGGTTCTTTTCAGATTTTGAATGGTTAATACTCATAGAATAAAGGGTATTGAGGGATATCTCAGATTAATGGGTCTTTTCAAAATATTGTAGGAGTATTTTAAAGATTGGGCGGCAAACGAAAAAATGGGCGGCAGACGCAAGGTTCCTATCAAATACTTTTTTTAAGGTTCTTTTCAGATTTTGAATGGTAATACTCATAGAATAAAGGGTATTGAGGGATATCTCAGATAAATGGGTATTTTCACAAACATTTTAGTAGTATTTTAAAGATTGGGCGGCATGCGAAAAAACGGGCGGAAGTCGCAAGGTTCCTAATAAGGGCTTCTTTTAAGGTTCTTTTCAGATTTTGAATGGTTAATACTCATAGAATAAATGGTATTGAGGGATATCTCAGATTAATGGGTCTTTTCAAAACATTTTAGGAGTATTTTAAAGATTGGGCGGCAAACGAAAAAATGGGCGGCAGGCGCAAGGTTCCTATCAAATACTTTTTTTAAGGTTCTTTTCAGATTTTAAATGGTAATACTCATAGAATGAAGGGTATTGAGGGATATCTCAGATAAATGGGTATTTTCACAAACATTTTAGGAGTATTTTAAAGATTGGGCGGCATGCGAAAAAACGGGCGGAAGTCGCAAGGTTCCTAATAAGGGCTTCTTTTAAGGTTCTTTTCAGATTTTGAATGGTAATACTCATAGAATAAAGGGTATTGAGGGATATCTCAGATAAATGGGTCTTTTAACAAACATTTTAGGAGTATTTTAAAGATTGGGCGGCAAACCAAAAAATGGGCGGAAGTGGCAAGGTTCCTAATAAGGGCTTCTTTTAAGGTTCTTTTCAGATTATGAATGGTTAATACTCATAGAATAAAGGGTATTGAGGGATATCTCAGATAATTGGGTCTTTTCACAAACATTTTAGGAGTATTTTAAAGATTGGGCGGCATGCGAAAAAATGTGCGGAAGTTGCAAGGTTCCTAATAAGGGCTTCTTTTAAGGTTCTTTTCAGATTTTGAATGGTTAATACTCATAGAATAAAGGGTATTGAGGGATATCTCAGATTAATGGGTCTTTTCATAACATTTTAGGAGTATTTTAAAGATTGGGCGGCAATCGAAAAAATGGGCGGCAGGCGCAAGGTTCCTATCAAATACTTTTTTTAAGGTTCTTTTCAGATTTTGAATGGTAATACTCATAGAATAAAGGGTATTGAGGGATATCTCAGATAAATGGGTATTTTCACAAACATTTTAGGAGTATTTTAAAGATTGGGCGGCATGCGAAAAAACGGGCGGAAGTCGCAAGGTTCCTAATAAGGGCTTCTTTTAAGGTTCTTTTCAGATTTTGATTGGTTAATACTCATAGAATAAAAGGTATTGAGGGATATCTCAGATAAATGGGTCTTTTCACATACATTTTAGGATTATTTTAAAGATTGGGCGGCATACGAAAAAATGGGAGGCAGGCGCAAGGTTCCTAATAAGGGCTTCTTTTAAGGTTCTTTTCAGATTTTAAATGGTTAATACTCATAGAATAAAGGGTATTGAGGGATATCTCAGATAAATGGGTCTTTTCGCAAACATTTTAGGAGTATTTTAAAGATTGGGCGGCAAACGAAAAATTGGGCCGCAGGCGCAAGGTTCCTATCAAATACTTTTTTTAAGGTTCTTTTCAGATTTTGAATGGTAATACTCATAGAATAAAGGGTATTGAGGGATATCTCAGATAATTGGGTCTTTTCACAAACATTTTAGGAGTATTTTAAAGATTGGGCGGCATGCGAAAAAATGGGCGGAAGTCGCATACTCATAAGGGCTTCTTTAAAGGTTCTTTTCAGATTTTGAATGGTTAATACTCATAGAATAAAGGATATTGAGGGATATCTCAGATAAGTGGGTCTTTTCGCAAACATTTTAGGAATATTTTAAATATTGGGCGGCAAACGAAAAAATGAGCGAAAGGCGCAAGGTTCCTATCAGATACTTTTTTAAAGGTTCTTTTCAGATTTTGAATGGTTATTACTCATAGAATAAAGGGTATTGAGGGATATCTCAGATAAGTGGGTCTTTTCGCAAACATTTTAGGAGTATTTTAAAGATTGGGCGGCATACGAAAAAATTGGAGGCAGGCGCAAGGTTCCTAATTAGGGCTTCTTTTTTGGTTCTTTTCAGATTTTGAATGGTTAATACTCATAGAATAAAGGGTATTGAGGGATATCTCAGATAAATGGGTCTTTTCGCAAACATTTTAGGAGTATTTTAAAGATTGGGCGGCAAACGAAAAAATGGGCGGAAGTCACAAGGTTCCTAATAAGGGTTTCTTTTAAGGTTCTTTTCAGATTTTGAATGGTTAATACTCATAGAATAAAGGGTATTGAGGGGTATCTCAGATAAGTGGGTCTTTTTGCAAACATTTTAGGAGTATTTTAAAGATTGGGCTGCATACGAAAAAATGGGCGAAAGGCGCAAGGTTCCTATCAAATACTTTTTTAAAGGTTCTTTTCAGATTTTGAATGGTTAATACTCATAGAATAAAGGATATTGAGGGATATCTCAGATAAGTGGGTCTTATCGCAAACATTTTAGGAGTACTTAAAAGATTGGGCGGCATACGAAAAAATGGGCGGCAGGCGCAAGGTTCCTAATAAGGGTTTCTTTTAAGGTTCTTTTCAGATTTTGAATGGTTGATACTCATAGAATAAAGGGTATTGAGGGATATCTCAGATAAATGGGTCTTTTCAAAAAACATTTTAGGAGTATTTTAAAGATTGGGCGGCATACAAAAAAATGGGCGGAAGGCGCAAGGTTCCTAATAAGGGCTTCTTTTAAGGTTCTTTTCAGATTTTGAATGGTTAATACTCATAGAATAAAGGGTATTGAGGTATATCTCAGATTATTGGGTCTTTTCAGAACATTTTAGGAGTATTTTAAAGATTGGGCGGCAAACGAAAAATTGGGCGTTAGGCGCAAGGTTCCTATCAAATACTTTTTTAAGGTTCTTTTCAGATTTTGAATGGTAATACTCATAGAATAAAGGATATTGAGGGGTATCTCAGATAAGTGGGTCTTTTCGCAATCATTTTAGGAATATTTTAAAGATTGGGCGGCATACGAAAAAATGGGAGGCAGGCGCAAGGTTCCTAATAAGGGCTTCTTTTAAGGTTCTTCTCAGATTTTGAATGGTTAATACTCATAGAATAAAGGGTATTGAGGGATATCTCAGATAAATGTGTCTTTTCGCAATCATTTTAGGAGTATTTTAAAGATTGGGCGGCAAACGAAAAAATGGGCGGAAGGCGCAAGGTTCCTATCAGATACTTTTTTTAAGGTTCTTTTCAGATTTTGAATGGTTAATACTCATAAAATAAAAGGTATTGAGGGATATCTCAGATAAATGGGTCTTTTCACAAACATTTTAGGAGTATTTTAAAGATTGGGCGGCATACGAAAAAATGGGCGGCAGGCGCAAGGTTCCTAATAAGGGTTTCTTTTAAGGTTCTTTTCAGATTTTGAATGGTTAATACTCATAGAATAAAGGGTATTGAGGGATATCTCAGATAAATGGGTCTTTTCGAAAAACATTTTAGGAGTATTTTAAAGATTGGGCGGTATACAAAAAAATGGGCGGAAGGCGCAAGGTTCCTAAAAAGGGCTTCTTTTAAGGTTCTTTTCAGATTTTGAATGGTTAATACTCATAGAATAAAGGGTATTGAGGGATATCTCAGATTATTGGGTCTTTTCAGAACATTTTAGGAGTATTTTAAAGATTGGGCGGCAAACGAAAAATTGGGCGTTAGGCGCAAGGTTCCTATCAAATACTTTTTTAAGGTTCTTTTCAGATTTTGAATGGTAATACTCATAGAATAAAGGGTATTGAGGGATATCTCAGATAATTGGGTCTTTTCACAAACATTTTAGGAGTATTTTAAAGATTGGCGGGCATGCGAAAAAATGGGCGGAAGTCGCAAGGTTCCTCATAAGGGCTTCTTTTAAGGTTATTTTCAGATTTTGAATGGTTAATACTGATAGAATAAAGGGTATTGAGGGGTATCTCAGATAAGTGGGTCTTTTTGCAAACATTTTAGGAGTATTTTAAAGATTGGGCGGCATACGAAAAAATGTGCGGCAGGCGGAAGGTTCCTATCAGATACTTTTTTTAAGGTTCTTTTCAGATTTTGAATGGTTAATACTCATAGAATAAAGGGTATTGAGGGATATCTCAGATAAATGGGTCTTTTCACAAACATTTTAGGAGTATTTTAAAGATTGGGCGGCATACGAAAAAATGGGAGGCAGGCGCAAGGTTCCTAATAAGGGCTTCTTTTAAGGTTCTTTTCAGATTTTGAATGGTTAATACTCATAAAATAAAGGGTATTGAGGGATATCTCAGATAAATGGGTCTTTTCGCAAACATTTTAGGAGTATTTTAAAGATTGGGCGGCAAACGAAAAAATGGGCGGAAGGCGCAAGGTTCCTATCAGATACTTTTTTTAAGGTTCTTTTCAGATTATGATTGGTTAATACTCATAGAATAAAAGGTATTGAGGGATATCTCAGATAAATGGGTCTTTTCACAAACATTTTAGGAGTATTTTAAAGATTGGCCGGCATACGAAAAAATGGGAGGCAAGCGCAAGGTTCCTAATAAGGGCTTCTTTTAAGGTTCTTTTCAGATTTTGAATGGTTAATACTCATAGAATAAAGGGTATTGAGGGATGTATCAGATAAATGGGTCTTTTCGCAAACATTTTAGGAGTATTTTAAAGATTGGGCGGCAAACGAAAAATTGGGCGGCAGGCGCAAGGTTCCTATCAAATACTTTTTTTAAGGTTCTTTTCAGATTTTGATTGGTTAATACTCATAGAATAAAGGGTATTGAGGGATATCTCAGATAATTGGGTCTTTTCACAAACATTTTAGGAGTATTTTAAAGATTGGGCGGCATGCGAAAAAATGGGCGGAAGTCGCAAGGTTCCTCATAAGGGCTTCTTTAAAGGTTTTTTTCAGATTTTGAATGGTTAATACTCATAGAATAAAGAATATTGAGGGATATCTCAGATAAGTGGGTCTTTTCGCAAACATTTTAGGAATATTTTAAAGATTGGGCGGCAAACGAAAAAATGGGCGAAAGGCGCAAGGTTCCTATCAGATACTTTTTTTAAGGTTCTTTTCAGATTTTGAATGGTTAATACGCATAGAATAAAGGGTATTGAGGGATATCTCAGATAAATGGGTCTTTTCACAAACATTTTAGGAGTATTTAAAAGATTGGGCGGCATACGAAAAAATGGGCGGCAGGCGCAAGGTTCCTAATAAGGGCTTCTTTTAAGGTTCTTCTCAGATTTTGAATGGTTAATACTCATAGAATAAAGGGTATTGAGGGATATCTCAGATAAATGTGTCTTTTCGCAAACATTTTAGGAGTATTTTAAAGATTGGGCGGCAAACGAAAAAATGGGCGGAAGGCGCAAGGTTCCTATCAGATACTTTTTTAAAGGTTCTTTTCAGATTTTGAATGGTTAATACTGATAGAATAAAGGGTATTGAGGGGTATCTCAGATAAGTGGGTCTTTTCGCAAACATTTTAGGAGTATTTTAAAGATTGGGCGGCATACGAAAAAATGTGCGGCAGGCGGAAGGTTCCTATCAGATACTTTTTTTAAGGTTCTTTTCAGATTTTGAATGGTTAATACTCATAGAATAAAGGGTATTGAGGGATATCTCAGATAAATGGGTCTTTTCACAAACATTTTAGGAGTATTTTAAAGATTGGGCGGCATACGAAAAAATGGGAGGCAGGCGCAAGGTTCCTAATAAGGGCTTCTTTTAAGGTTCTTTTCAGATTTTGAATGGTTAATACTCATAAAATAAAGGGTATTGAGGGATATCTCAGATAAATGGGTCTTTTCGCAAACATTTTAGGAGTATTTTAAAGATTGGGCGGCAAACGAAAAAATGGGCGGAAGGCGCAAGGTTCCTATCAGATACTTTTTTTAAGGTTCTTTTCAGATTATGATTGGTTAATACTCATAGAATAAAAGGTATTGAGGGATATCTCAGATAAATGGGTCTTTTCACAAACATTTTAGGAGTATTTTAAAGATTGGCCGGCATACGAAAAAATGGGAGGCAGGCGCAAGGTTCCTAATAAGGGCTTCTTTTAAGGTTCTTTTCAGATTTTGAATGGTTAATACTCATAGAATAAAGGGTATTGAGGGATATCTCAGATAAGTGGGTCTTTTCGCAAACATTTTAGGAATATTTAAAGATTGGGCGGCAAACGAAAAAATGGGCGAAAGGCGCAAGGTTCCTATCAGATACTTTTTTTTAAGGTTCTTTTCAGATTTTGAATGGTTAATACGCATAGAATAAAGGGTATTGAGGGATATCTCAGATAAATGGGTCTTTTCACAAACATTTTAGGAGTATTTAAAAGATTGGGCGGCATACGAAAAAAATGGGCGGCAGGCGCAAGGTTCCTAATAAGGGTTTCTTTTAAGGTTCTTTTCAGATTTTGAATGGTTGATACTCATAGAATAAAGGGTATTGAGGGATATCTCAGATAAATGGGTCTTTTCGAAAAACATTTTAGGAGTATTTTAAAGATTGGGCGGTATACAAAAAAATGGGCGGAAGTCGCAAGGTTCCTCATAAGGGCTTCTTTTAAGGTTATTTTCAGATTTTGAATGGTTAATACTCATAGAATAAAGGGTATTGAGGGGTATCTCAGATAAGTGGGTCTTTTCGCAATCATTTTAGGAATATTTTAAAGATTGGGCGGCAAACGAAAAAATGGGCGGCAGGCGCAAGGTTCCTATCAGATACTTTTTTTAAGGTTCTTTTCAGATTTTGAATGGTTAATACTCATAGAATAAAGGGTATTGAGGGATATCTCAGATAAATGGGTCTTTTCACAAACATTTTTGGAGTATTTTAAAGATTGGGCGGCATACGAAAAAATGGGAGGCAGGCGCAAGGTTCCTGATAAGGGCTTCTTTTAAGGTTCTTTTCAGATTTTGAATGGTAATACTCATAGAATAAAGGGTATTGAGGGATATCTCAGATAAATGGGTCTTTTCGCAAACATTTTAGGAGTATTTTAAAGATTGGGCGGCATACGAAAAAATGGGAGGCAGGCGCAAGGTTCCTCATAAGGGCTTCTTTTAAGGTTCTTTTCAGATTTTGAATGGTTAATACTCATAGAATAAAAGGTATTGAGGGATATCTCAGATAAATGGGTCTTTTCGCAAACATTTTAGGAGTATTTTAAAGATTGGGCGGCAAACGAAAAAATGGGCGAAAGGCGCAAGGTTCCTATCAGATACTTTTTTTAAGGTTCTTTTCAGATTTTGATTGGTTAATACTCATAGAATAAAAGGTATTGAGGGATATCTCAGATAAATGGGTCTTTTCACAAACATTTTAGGAGTATTTTAAAGATTGGGCGGCATGCGAAAAAATGGGCGGAAGTCGCAAGGTTCCTCATAAGGGCTTCTTTAAAGGTTTTTTTCAGATTTTGAATGGTTAATACTCATAGAATAAAGAATATTGAGGGATATCTCAGATAAGTGGGTTTTTTCGCAAACATTTTAGGAATATTTAAAGATTGGGCGGCAAACGAAAAAATGGGCGAAAGGCGCAAGGTTCCTATCAGATACTTTTTTAAGGTTCTTTTCAGATTTTGAATGGTTAATACGCATAGAATAAAGGGTATTGAGGATATCTCAGATAAATGGGTCTTTTCACAAACATTTTAGGAGTATTTTAAAGATTGGGCGGCATACGAAAAAATGGGCGGCAGGCGCAAGGTTCCTAATAAGGGCTTCTTTTAAGGTTCTTTTCAGATTTTGAATGGTTAATACTCATAGAATAAAGGGTATTGAGGGATATCTCAGATAAATGTGTCTTTTCGCAAACATTTTAGGAGTATTCTTAAAGATTGGGCGGCAAACGCAAAAATGGGCGGAAGGCGCAAGGTTCCTATCAGATACTTTTTTAAAGGTTCTTTTCAGATTTTGAATGGTTATACTGATAGAATAAAGGGTATTGAGGGGTATCTCAGATAAGTGGGTCTTTTCGCAAACATTTTAGGAGTATTTTAAAGATTGGGCGGCATACGAAAAAAATGGGCGGCAGGCGGAAGGTTCCTATCAGATACTTTTTTTAAGGTTCTTTTCAGATTTTGAATGGTTAATACTCATAGAATAAAGGGTATTGAGGGATATCTCAGATAAATGGGTCTTTTCACAAACATTTTAGGAGTATTTTAAAGATTGGGCGGCATACGAAAAAATGGGAGGCAGGCGCAAGGTTCCTAATAAGGGCTTCTTTTAAGGTTCTTTTCAGATTTTGAATGGTTAATACTCATAAAAATAAAGGGTATTGAGGGATATCTCAGATAAATGGGTCTTTTCGCAAACATTTTAGGAGTATTTTAAAGATTGGGCGGCAAACGAAAAAATGGGCGGAAGGCGCAAGGTTCCTATCAGATACTTTTTTTAAGGTTCTTTTCAGATTATGATTGGTTAATACTCATAGAATAAAAGGTATTGAGGGATATCTCAGATAAATGGGTCTTTTCACAAACATTTTAGGAGTATTTTAAAGATTGGCCGGCATACGAAAAAATGGGAGGCAGGCGCAAGGTTCCTAATAAGGGCTTCTTTTAAGGTTCTTTTCAGATTTTGAATGGTTAATACTCATAGAATAAAGGGTATTGAGGGATGTATCAGATAAATGGGTCTTTTCGCAAACATTTTAGGAGTATTTTAAAGATTGGGCGGCAAACGAAAAATTGGGCGGCAGGCGCAAGGTTCCTATCAAATACTTTTTTTAAGGTTCTTTTCAGATTTTGATTGGTTAATACTCATAGAATAAAGGGTATTGAGGGATATCTCAGATAATTGGGTCTTTTCACAAACATTTTAGGAGTATTTTAAAGATTGGGCGGCATGCGAAAAAATGGGCGGAAGTCGCAAGGTTCCTCATAAGGGCTTCTTTAAAGGTTTTTTTCAGATTTTGAATGGTTAATACTCATAGAATAAAGAATATTGAGGGATATCTCAGATAAGTGGGTCTTTTCGCAAACATTTTAGGAATATTTAAAGATTGGGCGGCAAACGAAAAAATGGGCGAAAGGCGCAAGGTTCCTATCAGATACTTTTTTTTAAGGTTCTTTTCAGATTTTGAATGGTTAATACGCATAGAATAAAGGGTATTGAGGGATATCTCAGATAAATGGGTCTTTTCACAAACATTTTAGGAGTATTTAAAAGATTGGGCGGCATACGAAAAAATGGGCGGCAGGCGCAAGGTTCCTAATAAGGGTTTCTTTTAAGGTTCTTTTCAGATTTTGAATGGTTGATACTCATAGAATAAAGGGTATTGAGGGATATCTCAGATAAATGGGTCTTTTCGAAAAACATTTTAGGAGTATTTTAAAGATTGGGCGGTATACAAAAAAATGGGCGGAAGTCGCAAGGTTCCTCATAAGGGCTTCTTTTAAGGTTATTTTCAGATTTTGAATGGTTAATACTCATAGAATAAAGGGTATTGAGGGGTATCTCAGATAAGTGGGTCTTTTCGCAATCATTTTAGGAATATTTTAAAGATTGGGCGGCAAACGAAAAAATGGGCGGCAGGCGCAAGGTTCCTATCAGATACTTTTTTTAAGGTTCTTTTCAGATTTTGAATGGTTAATACTCATAGAATAAAGGGTATTGAGGGATATCTCAGATAAATGGGTCTTTTCACAAACATTTTTGGAGTATTTTAAAGATTGGGCGGCATACGAAAAAATGGGAGGCAGGCGCAAGGTTCCTGATAAGGGCTTCTTTTAAGGTTCTTTTCAGATTTTGAATGGTAATACTCATAGAATAAAGGGTATTGAGGGATATCTCAGATAAATGGGTCTTTTCGCAAACATTTTAGGAGTATTTTAAAGATTGGGCGGCATACGAAAAAATGGGAGGCAGGCGCAAGGTTCCTAATAAGGGCTTCTTTTAAGGTTCTTTTCAGATTTTGAATGGTTAATACTCATAGAATAAAAGGTATTGAGGGATATCTCAGATAAATGGGTCTTTTCGCAAACATTTTAGGAGTATTTTAAAGATTGGGCGGCAAACGAAAAAATGGGCGAAAGGCGCAAGGTTCCTATCAGATACTTTTTTTAAGGTTCTTTTCAGATTTTGATTGGTTAATACTCATAGAATAAAAGGTATTGAGGGATATCTCAGATAAATGGGTCTTTTCACAAACATTTTAGGAGTATTTTAAAGATTGGCCGGCATACGAAAAAATGGGAGGCAGGCGCAAGGTTCCTAATAAGGGCTTCTTTTAAGGTTCTTTTCAGATTTTGAATGGTTAATACTCATAGAATAAAGGGTATTGAGGGATGTATCAGATAAATGTGTCTTTTCGCAAACATTTTAGGAGTATTTTAAAGATTGGGCGGCAAACGAAAAAATGGGCGGAAGGCGCAAGGTTCTTATCAGATACTTTTTTTAAGGTTCTTTTCAGATTTTGAATGGTTAATACTGATAGAATAAAGGGTATTGAGGGGTATCTCAGATAAGTGGGTCTTTTTGCAAACATTTTAGGAGTATTTCAAAGATTGGGCGGCATACGAAAAAATGGGCGGCAGGCGGAAGGTTCCTATCAGATACTTTTTTTAAGGTTCTTTTCAGATTTTGAATGGTTAATACTCATAGAATAAAGGGTATTGAGGGATATCTCAGATAAATGGGTCTTTTTGCAAACATTTTAGGAGTATTTTAAAGATTGGGCGGCAAACGAAAAAATGGGCGGAAGGCGCAAGGTTCCTATCAGATACTTTTTTTAAGGTTCTTTTCAGATTTTGATTGGTTAATACTCATAGAATAAAGGGTATTGAGGGATATCTCAGATAAATGGGTCTTTTCACAAACATTTTAGGAGTATTTTAAAGATTGGCCGGCATACGAAAAAATGGGAGGCAGGCGCAAGGTTCCTAATAAGGGCTTCTTTTAAGGTTCTTTTCAGATTTTGAATGGTTAATACTCATAGAATAAAAGGTATTGAGGGATGTATCAGATAAATGGGTCTTTTCGCAAACATTTTAGGAGTATTTTAAAGATTGAGCGGCAAACGAAAAATTGGGCGGCAGGCGCAAGGTTCCTATCAAATACTTTTTTTAAGGTTCTTTTCAGATTTTGATTGGTTAATACTCATAGAATAAAGGGTATTGAGGGATATCTCAGATAATTGGGTCTTTTCACAAACATTTTAGGAGTATTTTAAAGATTGGGCGGCATGCGAAAAAATGGGCGGAAGTCGCAAGGTTCCTCATAAGGGCTTCTTTAAAGGTTCTTTTCAGATTTTGAATGGTTAATACTCATAGAATAAAGAATATTGAGGGATATCTCAGATAAGTGGGTCTTTTCGCAAACATTTTAGGAATATTTTAAAGATTGGGCGGCAAACGAAAAAATGGGCGAAAGGCGCAAGGTTCCTATCAGATACTTTTTTTAAGGTTCTTTTCAGATTTTGAATGGTTAATACGCATAGAATAAAGGGTATTGAGGGATATCTCAGATAAATGGGTCTTTTCACAAACATTTTAGGAGTATTTAAAAGATTGGGCGGCATACGAAAAAATGGGCGGCAGGCGCAAGGTTCCTAATAAGGGCTTCTTTTAAGGTTCTTTTCAGATTTTGAATGGTTAATACTCATAGAATAAAGGGTATTGAGGGATATCTCAGATAAATGTGTCTTTTCGCAAACATTTTAGGAGTATTTTAAAGATTGGGCGGCAAACGAAAAAATGGGCGGAAGGCGCAAGGTTCCTATCAGATACTTTTTTAAAGGTTCTTTTCAGATTTTGAATGGTTAATACTGATAGAATAAAGGGTATTGAGGGGTATCTCAGATAAGTGGGTCTTTTCGCAAACATTTTAGGAGTATTTTAAAGATTGGGCGGCATACGAAAAAAATGTGCGGCAGGCGGAAGGTTCCTATCAGATACTTTTTTTAGGTTCTTTTCAGATTTTGAATGGTTAATACTCATAGAATAAAGGGTATTGAGGGATATCTCAGATAAATGGGTCTTTTCACAAACATTTTAGGAGTATTTTTAAAGATTGGGCGGCATACGAAAAAATGGGAGGCAGGCGCAAGGTTCCTAATAAGGGCTTCTTTTAAGGTTCTTTTCAGATTTTGAATGGTTAATACTCATAAATAATAAGGGTATTGAGGGATATCTCAGATAAATGGGTCTTTTTCGCAAACATTTTAGGAGTATTTTAAAGATTGGGCGGCCAAACGAAAAAATGGGCGGAAGGCGCAAGGTTCCTATCAGATACTTTTTTTAAGGTTCTTTTCAGATTATGATTGGTTAATACTCATAGAATAAAAGGTATTGAGGGATATCTCAGATAAATGGGTCTTTTCACAAACATTTTAGGAGTATTTTAAAGATTGGGCGGCATGCGAAAAAATGGGCGGAAGTCGCAAGGTTCCTCATAAGGGCTTCTTTAAAGGTTTTTTTCAGATTTTGAATGGTTAATACTCATAGAATAAAGAATATTGAGGGATATCTCAGATAAGTGGGTCTTTTCGCAAACATTTTAGGAATATTTAAAGATTGGGCGGCAAACGAAAAAATGGGCGAAAGGCGCAAGGTTCCTATCAGATACTTTTTTTAAGGTTCTTTTCAGATTTTGAATGGTTAATACGCATAGAATAAAGGGTATTGAGGGATATCTCAGATAAATGGGTCTTTTCACAAACATTTTAGGAGTATTTAAAAGATTGGGCGGCATACGAAAAAATGGGCGGCAGGCGCAAGGTTCCTAATAAGGGCTTCTTTTAAGGTTCTTCTCCTCAGATTTGAATGGTTAATACTCATAGAATAAAGGGTATTGAGGGATATCTCAGATAAATGTGTCTTTTCGCAGAACATTTTAGGAGTATTTTAAAGATTGGGCGGCCAAACGAAAAAATGGGCGGAAGGCGCAAGGTTCCTATCAGATACTTTTGTTAAAGGTTCTTTTCAGATTTTTGAATGGTTAATACTGATAGAATAAAGGGTATTGAGGGGTATCTCAGATAAGTGGGTCTTTTCGCAAACATTTTAGGAGTATTTTAAAGATTGGGCGGACATACGAAAAAATGTGCGGCAGGCGGAAGGTTTCCCTATCAGATACTTTTTGTAAGGTTTCTTTTCAGATTTTGAATGGTTAATACTCCATAGAATAAAGGGTATTGAGGGATATCTCCAGATAAATGGGTCTTTTCACAAACATTTTAGGAGTATTTTAAGATTGGGCGGCATACGAAAAAATGGGAGGCAGGCGCAAGGTTCCTAATAAGGGGCTTCTTTTAAGGTTCTTTTCAGATTTTGAATGGTTAATACTCATAAAATAAAGGGGTATTGAGGGATATCTCAGATAAATGGGTCTTTTCGCAAACTATTTAGGAGTATTTTAAAGATTGGGCGGCAAACGAAAAAATGGGCGGAAGGCGCAAGGTTCCTATCAGATACTTTTTTTAAGGTTCTTTCAGATTATGATTGGTTAATACTCATAGAATAAAAGGTATTGAGGGATATCTCAGATAAATGGTCTTTTCACAAAACATTTTAGGAGTATTTTAAAGATTGGCCGAGCCAAACGAAAAAATGGGAGGCAGGCGCAAGGTTCCTAATAAGGGCTTCTTTTAAGGTTCTTTTCAGATTTTGAATGGTTAATACTCATAGAATAAAGGGTATTGAGGGATGTATCAGATAAATGGGTCTTTTCGCAAACATTTTAGGAGTATTTAAAGAATTGGGCGGCAAACGAAAAATTGGGCGGCAGGGCGCAAGGTTCCTATCAAATACTTTTTTAAGGTTCTTTTCAGATTTTGATTGGTTAATACTCATAGAATAAAGGGTATTGAGGGATATCTCAGATAATTGGGTCTTTTCACACAACATTTTAGGAGTATTTTAAAGATTGGGCGGCATGCGAAAAAATGGGCGGAAGTCGCAAGGTTCCTCATAAGGGCTTCTTTAAAGGGTTTTTTTCAGATTTTGAATGGTTAATACTCATAGAATAAAGAATATTGAGGGATATCTCAGATAAGTGGGTCTTTTCGCAAACATTTTAGGAATATTTAAAGATTGGGCGGCAAACGAAAAAATGGGCGAAAGGCGCAAGGTTCCTATCAGATACTTTTTTTTAAGGTTCTTTTCAGATTTTGAATGGTTTAATACGCATAGAATAAAGGGTATTGAGGGATATCTCAGATAAATGGGTCTTTTCACCAAACATTTTAGGAGTATTTTAAAGATTGGGCGGCATACGAAAAAATGGGCGGCAGGCGCAAGGTTCCTAATAAGGGTTTCTTTTAAGGTTCTTTTCAGATTTTGAATGGTTGATACTCATAGAATAAAGGGTATTGAGGGATATCTCAGATAAATGGGTCTTTTCGAAAAAACATTTTAGGAGTATTTTAAAGATTGGGCGGTATACAAAAAATGGGCGGAAGTCCGCAAGGTTTCCTCATAAGGGCTTCTTTTAAGGTTATTTTCAGATTTTGAAATGGTTAATACTCATAGAATAAAGGGTATTGAGGGGTATCTCAGATAAGTGGGTCTTTTCGCAATCATTTTAGGAATATTTTAAAGATTGGGCGGCAACGAAAAAATGGGCGGCAGGCGCAAGGTTCCTATCAGATACTTTTTTTAAGGTTCTTTTCAGATTTTGAATGGTTAATACTCATAGAATAAAGG